>OX243811.1:13774541-13777041 GCA_945859605.1 Lumbricus rubellus | reverse complement strand
TATCTTATATCTAACCTTATTCAATCTGATATTATCTAATCTAATCGTTGTTGGCTATTGCACAGGGAAGCTTCATCGTCTAGCTATGTAAGCATCTATAATCTAATCTTATCTTATATAATCTAATCTTATATAATTTATAATCTAATCTAATCTAATATTATCTAAAAGACTATTCTAATCGTTGTTGGCTTTTGCACAGGGAAGCTTCATCGTCTAGCTATGTAAGCATCTATATTCTGGTAAACGGACATTATCCCCCCCTGGACACTATCCCCCCCGGACACTATCCCCCCCGGACATTATCCCCCCCGGACATTAACCCCCCCGGTTTTTCGTAGGACATTATCCCCCCGGACATTATCCCCCCTTCATGTACAAATCAGGGTAAGCGTCGTGAGGGTCGGTTAGGGTCAGGGTAAGCGTCGTGAGGGTCGGTTAGGGTCAGTGTGAGGGTCGGTTAGGGTCAGTGTGAGGGTCGGTTAGGGTCAGTGTAAGTGTCGTGAGGGTCGGTTAGGGTCAGTGTAAGCGTCGTGAGGGTCGGTTAGGGTTAGTGTTAGGGTTAGTGTCGTCATTAGATGAATGAACGAATAGGAATCGTATACAGTCAGTAGGCCCACAAAGGTTTGTTAACGTGATTTGAACTTCGTAGACTTATTAGCGTCAATCATTTTTAGGTAATAGACTGGGGGGGGGGGATAATGTCCTACTTCGGGGGGGGGGGGATAATGTCCGGGGGGGATAATGTCCGGGGGGATAGTGTCCGGGGGGATAATGTCCAGGGGGGATAATGTCCTACAACCCTATATTCTATAATCTAATCTAATCTAATCTGATCTTAACTAATCTCATCGTTGTTGGCTATTGCACCGGGCAGCTATTGTGATTTGATCGTGCATGTAAGGACCCTGAGCAAGCCCTTCATTCGCAATTGCTCATGCGCTTCGACGTGAAATTCCGATTCAGTGTCCCCGCTGTAGTCGGGAGAGCCTCTGAGTAGAAATCTTGTAATCAGCGCTATAACAAGTGCTCGTACATACACACACATTATAAACTGATCAGGTGCATACGCTTATCTCAGGTGTTTTGTTTATCTGATCCTTAGCATTAGGCCTAATTTTGCAAGGCTCTGCTGATTTATAGGCCTACACGATACATGACAAGCAGCTGTGCAAGATAAACTCTGTTGATCTGAATGACACTGCTGTGAGATATTCTGTCGATGTGATTGGAAGAAGTGACAAGAGAATTTCGGAATGAGTTAACGAGATTTCAAAACACAGGCTCTTAGTGTATGCGTTGGTTTGCAGTCAGAAATGCCACGTAGGCCCTATAGGCTACCTTTTTCTATCTAAGCCCTTAGTATAAGCCGTCCAAGCCTCCAAGCTAATCAATTGAGGAGAGTTTCCCAAATGTAAATGTAAATTGGAATGGGAATGTAAATGTAGGCTATATGTAATATGTATATGTAATATGTATGATGCATATGTATACATGTATGTATATGTAAACGCAGGGCCGGATTTGAACAGAGTGAGGCCCTAGGCAATTTCAATTATGAGGCCCCACTTAAGAGTTAAAACAGAAAAAATAAATATTGCTACATCTAAGTATATTCCCAATGCATATTGCGTCAGTGATCCATGTTTGATCAACTACTGTTAGTCTCTAACGAGTCGAATTGTAATTGATACACTTGTTTCATTCCAGTTTTTTTATGGTACAGGCCTACATACTAAGAATCACAATGAAGTTATACATGATTACATCAATTGTTTCCCTGCAATAATTCATTTTAATCAATCCCGCTTTTGTTCAGGCAAGAATTTTTTCATCAATAGAGCCTATATCACTTCTATTTAATTAGAAATCTATTTAGCCTAATTAGAAATCATTATTCATGAATCCAACTTCGATTTCAGCGAGATTGTTTTAATCAATCCCCCTTCTATTTCAGTAAAAATATTATTTTTATTAATCCGATTTCTATGTTGCAAAAATTGTTTTCGTCAAACCGACTTGTAGGCCTATCTGATAAACACTGAAACGGTGAAAACCGTGAAACCCATGCAATGGTGAATAATTAAATACGCTAAGATGCACTTTTACAGTCGCTCAAACATTCAACTAACGTGTTCTACTGTTCTTCCTCACTTGCCGCCATACACAATTTAATAATCTATCGGATGACGCAGGTTCTTACGGTGTATGACGCAAGCGTTCAACTCAGGCCTAACTATTATAGACAGAGCCGGATTAAGAAATATGGGGGCCCTGTTCGGGAAATTTTTGGGGGAAAATTCGAATGACCTTTTTTAGTCGTTTGGTCGAATTTTCGGACAGACAAATTAAACCATTTCATTTCATCCGCCAAAAAAGTTGATGACCTTTTTTTTAGTCATCTGGCCAAATTTTCGGCAAAATGATACCATGATGCCATTGTCAATTTTTTTACAGATGTGTGGGGCCCCCTAAAGTGTGGGGGCCCCTGTTCGGCCGA
>OX243811.1:13367041-13769541 GCA_945859605.1 Lumbricus rubellus | reverse complement strand
GTACACAGCAAGCATGTTACAAACAGCATGACAAATTCAAAGCTCTATTTTAATTAAATTCACTGGTTTCACCTTTCCCTTTGCCTTTCGAATATATTTCTGAAGTGTTCGATAACTTCGTTTGAGTTTTGTAGTCAAAATTCTTTCAAAAGGTAGCCTACACTTTTCGTTTTTATAGATTGGCCAAGCATTTTGTCCAGTGGCATAGCTATAGTCAACACTGTCACCTATAGGTGCTGGCAAATATTTTATGTAGGCTATAAGCATATATATAGGCTACTTTGCAATCGCGTTTCAAACATAGTTGTTCTTTTTGACTATTGTCATGATTTTACAAATTGCAGATTCAAACGAATATACAAAGTGTAACTTCAGTTAAAAATAAGATATTTTCATTCTGTAAAACGTATTTTGAAGCAAAATATCTGTAGAATATAACTTTTTAAAAAGTCAAAGACCGACATATGACGGGTTTTGAACCCCTGCCACATTTATTCGACGAGGACTAGAAAATTCTTGTTTTGTATAGGCTACAGCAGAATGTGACTGTTAGGACGAGGGCAATGACCAGCATACATGTATAGACTAATGTAATGGCTGCTGAGTTTTGTAATGGCGAACTTTCAACATGTAGCCTACAGAATCAATGGATCGAAAAAGGATTGAGAGGTTGCGCATTATGATCAGTATAAACCTGTTGCGGCTCTACAGAAATCTTTTCATTAGAATAGCTCAGACTTAGCTTAGAAGTAGCATATGGTCCAGCACATGCAAACATTGTCAGCCAACAGTGACAGGTGCGTCTAACATTACATGATGACAGAATGTCATAATTCTCATGGCATTGATACGGGATCGAAGGTTGGACAATGTCTCGTTGCGAGTGAATGAAGTCTTGAAAGACAAAATTTCATGCCGAACTTCAATATGGACCCTAGGTGCCGATGCTCTGACTTAAAGACTTTATAGTCTATAATGACAATGACATGCAGGCAATGTATAGGCTACGTTTCATCCATTTATTTTATTTTATTTCTCGCATTTGCTATAGCGCCTTTTCGAGCCCTTTACTCAGAGGCGCTCCAGACTATGTTTAGCGCGGACACTGCATCGGAGTTTCACGCCGAAGCGCCCGAGCAATTGCGAGTGAGGGACTTGCTCAGCTTGAGGTGGATTCGAACCTGCAACCCTCCAGCTGCAAGGCAACGAACGTGTCCACTGCACCACCGCGTCTCCATTCCATCTTACTGGAACAGTTTCGTCTGCATTTGGCAGACTGAGGCTGAATTTAATCAAAGTGTCGCTCTGCAGATGATGGATGCATTGATAGCAGAAGGGAAGTGGCCGTATATATACACACACACATATATAATTATATGCATATGTATGTGTGTGTATATAGACCTATGTATGCATAATATATACATGTATATATATATATGTATGTGTGTGTGTTTATATTGTGTGCACACAGTCTTAGGACTTTATTCCTGGACGACTGAAGAGGAAATTACGTATTAACGCTAATCTGTCGTCAAGCTGTGAAGACTTGGTTGCTGGGCATGCGCACATCGAAGCACGGCTTATTGAACGTCAGCGTCGTTACTCGTGAAGCAGCCAAATCCAATTATTATTCTATATCGGTACAACGACTTATGTAGCGCTACAACAGACGTCTTGATGAATCGTGGAAGTGTGTTTTGTATGCAGAATTCATGTGGAATAATAAGAGAGTTTCTGTAAAAAAATTCCTGAGCCAATAGATGGTGACCACAAGGAACCATGTGTACAGGGTGGCTCCAAAAAATGTACCACCGGATAAAATGCGATAACTTCACAACCGACAGAAATGTTTCTATATACAGTAGGTCACAGGATCATATTAATGAAATCCAGATATAGCCTACTTCTATTGCGCCATTTCCCTAATCGATAAAATATTAATCGATGGTCGGTTGAACTAAAGTCTTAGTCAAAGCCATAATACGCACAAGAGAATTAATTAAGGCAGGTTTTAAAGGAAACGGAACACGTATATATACTTGTGTATAAATGTATAAATGTGTATATAAATGTCTGAAATGAATGAATGAATGAATGTGTATATATATATAAGCTTATATATGTTTATACTATTATAGGCTTAATGTCAAAACTTGAACGATCTCCTTCCATGCATGATGCAGTGATGAACGTTATTCCGACTCTAACCAATTAACCACGACCCTGAAGTCTCCCCTCCCTCCACCAACCACCCAATCTACGTGGTCCGCAGGGAAGGAAGGTCGTCCTTTCCATGAAGGATTATTTTTCCACTTTGGTTGTCATGCTGTCCTTCAACACTGTTGTGGACAACACGTTGTTGTCTGTCAACAGAACTCAAAACAAAGCGTCTTAAATTCATCTGGTGCAATTTAATGGATGATTTTCAGTCGTGTATTAAAGAAATTAAGATACCGCCAATGCCGCCATCATCGAATACATTTCACACGCACGCTAAAATATTACACGATATATTTTATTGCAAATTCTATAACATATGCTGCAAAACAGTTGGGCAACTGCAGTACGACGTATAGTCTCAATCCATATTTTCCTCACCCACCCATCCACCAAACAATTAACTCACCCATCAATCCAGGACCATCCTTTAACCCACCCTCTAATTCATCAATGAATTCATCCATCCATTGACCCATTCACCCATCCATCCACCCATTCATCTAGTCATCCATCCATCCCTTCACCCATCCAACCACTCACAAACCCATCCACCCATCCATATAGTGACTTCTAGTTATCCTTCCACCCACCAACCCATTTACCCATTCATATAGTCATCCATGCATCCCTTCACCCATCCATCCATTCCTCCATCCATCCACCAACGTGACTAACTCATCCATCAATCCATTCATCCATCCATCCATCCATCCATCCATCCATCCATCCATCCATCCATCCATGGTATCCATTTATATCCATCCATCCAAAATGTCATTTTGATTGTAGCTGCCGTGGTACAAGTGTTCCACTTGGTTCCGTTTGCCATTGGTCGATCGCTGGCGTCACAGCAGATGGGAGAAGATGAACAAGGTAAATACCGTGTGCTTTCAATAAACAAGGTAATTAGGTAAAGGTGTGCTTTCAATAAACAAGGTAATTAGGTAAAGGTGTGCTTTCAATAAACAAGGTAATTAGGTAAAGGTGTGCTTTCAATGAACAAGGTAATTAGGTAAAGGTGTGCTTTCAATAAACAAGGTAATTAGGTAAAGGTGTGCTTTCAATAAACAAGGTAATTAGGTAAAAGTGTTCTTTCAATAAACAAGGTAATTAGGTAAAGGTGTGCTTTCAATAAACAAGGTAATTAGGTAAAGGTGTGCTTTCAATGAACAAGGTAATTAGGTAAAGGTGTGCTTTTTCAATTAATTAGGCTAAGCATGCGTATCCTATAAGCTTACAGACGATTGCCAATTTGCCATAAAATGCCTATAGTCACGATAGGAAGATTCAACAATTAATTAAAAGTCGACTAACGAAATGAAGCCTTCATCGGAAGAACCACTTGAGTCCATTTTAACGATTTTGAGATATTCACAAAACAAACTTTGCAAGTCTATAGAAACTTTATTTATGAAAATATGGAAATAATACTTGGCACATGTGTTGATATGTGTTGTCTCTGCACCATGTTGAAATAATATCGGCCCACCAGCTAGGTGGCGCCACATAATAAAAATTCAAACATGCTGGGTATGACAATTTCCTTAAGACAAATTTGCTAATTAATCTCTGTGCACACAGGCCATTTAATAATTGCCCTAAAATAATAATACAAAGTTGCTTTTCAGCAGCAAAACAATATTATAACCTATAAAACAATAACAGAATGAAATTTTATAAACTGAAAAACATTATTTTAGTGGATTGTACTTGTGGCATAGTCATTTAAAGTCCGCTGTTGCTATTTTCGTCGTCATTGTCAGATTTCCGTTTGGTGACAGGATGAGGCAGAGTCTGATAGTAGAGTGCCGCTGCTTCAGAGCAGAATTTGGCCAACTGCTGCAAATCGTCATACTTTGCTTTCTTCAGAGGGATAAGTGCTTTATAGGCTGATGGAATGTTACTCTGTGGGAAGAGCATCATGGGTTGAGTGACTTTTTTCCCCTTCCTATTTAGCGTCTTCTCCAGAACCTCACCAGTCCATGCACCATTGAAGCTGTCACGTAGATAAACTATATGAGGCTGGTCTTTATCAATTTGGAACTCTTTAATTGGACGTGTTTGGAATGGGCAAACTGGTTTGTATCCAGGGCTGAGATATTTCGTGAACTGTTTGAACATCGATTGTTGGCAGTTGACAACGACAAAAGGTGAAGGATTTTGTCGTGCATCAGCAATCACTGTACGCCAACCATCGGGTGTTTCCACAGTTGCTTTTTGGTTAATCAGGCCCATGTTCTTATCACATTCAAGGTAGGAATGACCTCGAACAGGAAACGTGATTGTGACATGGTCAAATCTCTTGCTGGTTGCAACTAGGCTGTGCAAATAGCGAAACATTCTATAGTTCTTATTCTGTCCAGCACACGAATCACAAAAAATTGTTAAATTTCTTGTTTCTGTTGAGGTGTAAGTGTTAATAAAATTATCCAACATTGAGACAACATCGTCGGCTCCTTTCTTTCCAACAGTTTCGTCATATGTGTAAAAGTAAGACTGCGACGTTGAAAGAACATGAATATTGAACGAATAGAATGAGAGTTGTCGCTTATAGTAGACATTGTTAGTTTGAATGTTTGGAACGGGCAGGTTTTTTTGAAAATCCATTGCAATGGCCATAGTGTTAGGGTTATCCTTAGCCACCTTTCGTGCCTCTCTCTTGCGCTCATAAAATGTTTCCGCCTTGCGTTTATGCAGATCGTGGCTCACCTTTAAATCTCGTAAGACTTTTTTTATTTCAATTTGCCTAAGTTCATCTTTTGCATTCTTCAACTGTGTTTTAACATCTTTCATTTTAACTAATATTTCATCACACATACTGCATGTATCAACACGTGGATATCCAAACTGAATATTGAATTCCGTGTTGAAGATCTTGTTGTAAACCCCATATGATGTTTTGCTGGATGGATACTTCTCTTTGTACATAGTGAACATCTTTTTGATGTTTAATTCTTCTGGCAGATAAACACGGTGATGCTGACCCCGACTGTAGTGTGCCTTTCGTGATTTGAATGACTGAATGTGTTGTAAAATCGACTGCCTATCCTCATCTGTGAGTTTATGTGGTCGGTTTTGATGAAGGCCTCTTCTGTCAACATGGATGGATCCATTTTCAACTAGACATTTCTTCACAGTTCTTACTCTGCTGTCAGTAATTCCATGAATGGACAAAAACGCGGCATAACATATGACCAGTTCTTTGAAAACCACACCTTCAGGAACATGAACTATGTATTTAAATGACGATGCGTGGGGGATTGCTTCTGTCTGACGAAATCGACGTCTTGCAACTGGCAAAAGTCTAATGAGGCCACAAATGTAGGCGTCCTGGTCGTTTCTTGTCGGCATTGCATTAAACTGTTGAAGCAACGCCTCTAAAGTTTGAGTTGGAATTTTGTCAGTGCAGTTTCTCTTGCAATTACATGGTGGTCCTGCTACGTGACCTTGGAGTCGCTGTTTTTTCAGTTCATCACGCTTACTGCCTAGTCGTCGTTTCCTCTTTGGTTTATCAGTTGGCTCAGGATGTTCACCTTCCGAGGACAGATAGTCCATCTGTGCAGCTTTAGACATGGCTAGAGTGCGATCTACGAAAAATAAACAATGATCACTCAATTTTAACGTTGCTACCTAATTCTGTTACAGTAGATTCTAATGTTATATTTATAAGCAATACCCAAGGAAGGCTACAATGTCATATAGGCCTAAACCTAGCTTGAATATTAACTTTTGACACATTAAATTTAAAAATGCAAGGTCTCAGCGTCGCAAATTGCAGGTGTGATCAGCTGATAAACTTTACTGATCAATACCTCAAACTTTATCCCACAGTTTCCAACCGCAAAACACGAGATACAAAGGTAACGCAAACTGGCAGCTTACCCCAACGGCGCTCATTCCACTACAGTCCAATCTAGAATATAGGCCTACTAGTCTAGTCTCCATGACAAATAAATTCACTGTAAATACAGGCAAGCACAGCCCTCAAAAGTCACCAGCAGCGAACAACAATGCCTTACGATGAGTCGTACTGAACTAATTATCGCTCGGCAGCGCATCGTTTCCTTCAAAGCAGAATACACTACCAATTTACCAAAACCCTATCATTCCACGAATAATGAAATGCAATGATATTAATAAAATCATATCTTTAGAAAATATTTTCAAAACGTAATACTAACCTTTATTTTTCCTTTATTTTAATGCATAAAAGTACCGTGTTTCCACAGAAAATATAAGCATCTCCGTTCACACACCTCAAACTTTAGGGATCGTCCCCTGTTCCCTCTAAGTTTCCTTCAATGGACTTCAATTTGCAAATATAATTATAATAATAATTGCTCATGTATTGTGTTCAGCAACTCAGTTCTTCTGCAGCTGTAGAGGCCTACTATTATATATTATGAATAACTGCAGTCTGCAGATGTGGATATATACTAAGACTTTTCATCCATCACTAGGCCTACATGGGTAGACCAACTAAACACTGAAGTCTGGTACTTCATGAATTATGCCACTTCCAACAAGATGGGCACTTTGCATTGGTACGAAGGCCATCAAATCCTGGTTGAAGCAGAAGGGCATTCCACTGCTGGAGCCATGACCTGGTCGCAGTCCAGATTTGAATATTATTAAAGTAAGCTAAACTGTTTTTATTATATCTCCAATGCCAGCTAATTAATCATACTAAAACTTTCCAGATATTTAGATAATTGAACCTAGAATAGGATTCCAAAATATCATGTAATAAATTTGAACGGATAAAAAGATATGAATATTTGAACTTCATCTCCGAAATTTCAGTTTTCAGCAAATCTGTTATGGTGTTCGCTGCAGTTTTGATGCCTGATAATTCCCAATTTTGGTCTTCAGTGATCCTGGAGTAAAATTTTACGGAATATAAAGTGTGGAGCGTGCATAATGAAAGACCGAGTCTACCAGACAACAATCCAGGATATAAACGATCTGAAGCAACGCTTGTTGGAAGTGTGGGATGGCCTGGACCAGAGGATAATCGACGATGCTGTTGCCTAATGGCGCGTGCGCCTCAAGGCTTGCGTGCAAGCTGAAGGATGACATTTTGAGCATCTTATTTAATTAAATAATCAAATCATACTGTTGGGGTCATATTGCTAGTTCAATTATCTACATATCTGGAAACTTTTAGAATGATTCATCATCAGGCATTAGAGATATGAGAAAAAGTTTGACTTACAATTTACTGAATCTGACAGAAAATTGCTTGTAAACGGCAATTTCGGCATATGAAGTTTAAAGATTCATATCTTTTTATCCGTTCAACTTTATCTCATGAAATTTTGGAATCATATTCTTGGTCCAATTCTCTAAATATTTGGAAAATTTTAGCGTGATATGTTATCAGACATTAGAGATATATGAAAAACAATTTGGCTTACTTTTTTTTGACTCACGGTGTATATAGCGCGGTGATTGTAGTTTTGTTCTATTTTGCGTTGACTATGCAGCCAATCCACAGTCTCTGCCCTTCCCCTCCTCCAACGCAGTTTCCACAGATTAATCGGGTGGTCCTCTGGAGTCTCTTCCCACATAGGCCTACAACATGTAGACTCTAATATGACTCTAAAAGGTTCTTCTGTTTCAGACTTATTTCTCGACCCATAGTTAAGCTGCATGTTACTGCAGTCTATTGTAGCACCTGATTTGCAGTGAGGCACGAACTTCGGCAATGGTTGCACTCTGCCAGTGCCAGTGCCAAGCCTGAATAAAAAAGGAGGGCGACACTATTCATCTTTGTAAATTGTTATGACACAGTTACGTTTTAAACAGTAACAAGCTATAAATTGTTAGAATAAAGTTGTTCGCGTTAATTTTATAGGCACAGCACCGCTTACAATGGTACAGGCCTACACACTGGTAATAATATAATACAACACTTCCACGCGCTTTGTTTATCAATTCAGTTGCGTTACATTACAAAATTACAATATTGCACTACGATTTAATTTACCACGAATCAATGCAAGCTTCCGTTGTCATCATTGTTATTCTTGTTGTTGCTGTTGTTGGCATGCAGGATCGGTGTACGCTCTGTTGCACAGTGCACAGGCGTTGGTGTCGTTCGTTGGTCCTGTTGTACACAACGCCATATTCACGGCTACGCTGTCGAAGATGAGTGGTACTGTGTTCCTCGTTTCCGGTCCGCTGCTACTGATTCCTCTCATTCTGCTCGGGTACGTATGGTGCTGCTCATTTGGAGTTAACTACTACAGTAGGCCTACTACTCTCTGCCTGTGTCACGAAATAGAGTATCCCCCGTAGGGTAAAGTACCCAATTATGGGCACCTTAAGGACTTTTGCCTGCAGTTCATGGTCCAATGAAGGTCAAGTAAAACAATGTTTGCCAAACTAATTTTCAACACTTTAGCAACTAGAAACGCACTGAAATGACATTAATATGTTGAGATTTACCCACAAAATATTGAAAATACAAAGAGCTCTGAAGTGCCCATATTAGGCACTGGTATCCTAATATGGGCACTCATCATATTGCGTTCACGCATAATGTAGTCAACGGTACATGTAAATGTCATATGATTGCTCTTCACAATAACATTCCAAAAGAAATCCGTAATTGTTTATCCGCTACTACGCCCACACAATACAGCTGTAGTCTAACACTAGAAGGATCCGAAACCTTAGGGGGAAACTTAAACCTAAAAGTGAGTGACCCAGCAAGAACTTGCTGTCTATTCAACGTATTCATATATGTATGTATGTATGTATGTATGTATGTATGTATGTATGTATGTATGTATGTATGTATGTATCTATGTATGTATGCATACGCGCACACACATAAATAGGTTTGGCTTAGCATATCTAAATTTTCTATTTGCAATAGTATTTATTTCCTTACAATATACCTATATTTATATATAATACACAGGCCATAATATTGTATATTTTATATACAATATATGGCCTATTAGCAACAGACTTAATATGGGCATGCCCATATTAAGTCTATTGTTCATACCATATTATTAGGTGCCCATATTCGGGCAGGGCAAGTGTGCACATATTAGGCTCTCACCTATGACACGCTTCAAAGTTGGCTATAAAATAATGAATTACAAGAATCACCTGTCAACGTACACCAACCTGATCACAAAACAAGTCTCAAAACAGAAAAATTTACTTTGGAAGAATCCATTCGATACAAGTGATACAGCACACGAAAAAAGAATTATGGAAGTGGTTAACGTTTTCGTGAAATTTGATTTATTCTTGATTAAATTATGTAAAAAATTGCACAGTCACAATCCAGATGAAATTTTTGGGTAAATCCAACGATGCACTGCAATTCTACTGGAATCACTGAGCTGGCGCTTCAATAACACTTTATATAGCCTAATACTTTTCTTCGGGGGTGCCCATATTTGGAGGGTTCCCATAATGGGCTTGGCGTATTAATAGTATCCCCCAAAATGAGGAAAAGTCGAAAAAAACACTTCCGCGTGCATTTATTTTTGCAAATTAATTTTCATCTGCTTTGTTTTGAACAATGACACTAACAGGTATGTTTATTCCTACTAGATAATTTGTTTTGCTTTGGTTTTATAGCACTTAAAACATTTAAAACACTTAAAAACACCCGAAGACACTAAATAAATTCGAGTTGCCTTTCTCTCTAAGCATTGCTTAGGTCACTTAAAACCATTAGAGTCACTTTAAATTTTGATTAGAGTATAAATTTTTTAATTATACACATTTTTCAAAAAATGGGATAGAATAGTTTATCCCCCCGGATAGTCTAGACCGGTTAATTCCATCCGGGGGGATAGATTAATTCATCCCCCCGGATAGCTTTCAGGGGGATAATCCTTTTCGTGTCACCTGCCCGACTCTCCTGCAGATCTTGACCATCTATCTATACCTATATATGCCTTTGAATTTTTTGTTTTGATTGCGCGCCTGTAAATAAGCTGGTTTCCCCGACTTCGCTTTGTGGTGGGGCTGTATAAATCTTGAGCTTACGATTACTATTACGATTACGATTAGGCCTACTACGCTTACGATTAGGAACGTTCGCAAAATAGAATTAGAATAGAAGATCGAGCAGTCAACCTCGTTGCCTACTCTTCCCTTAGCCAGCTCTGCAGCTCACGGCCAATGTGCTCATAACTTAAGCTAATTTGATCAAGCGGTGCAGATGCATGGGGAAGAGGACAGCTCGAAACAATAACTCTGCTATGCAGGAGATTTTAATTTTTAATCCCGTCTGCTCTGTTGACGGGTTGACAATTCATCACGCTAGCCACTATACAGACTATTGTATTGTATCTATAAATTTATATAGCGCCTCTCGAAGTGCACACTAATCAGAGGCGCTTCCGTTGCGTGAGATCAAAAACGGTCGTCTCCAAAATGAGTTTTGAGCAATTGAGATACGACAGAGGGAGTTCTTTAAATTAATTAAAAGTGGAATTGATGTTGTCGTTGTAGATGTACAAGATATTTGGAGATGAAGGAGGGAGGCTATTGGTCGGTTGGCGGATCAAACGCCGGCGGTGGTCACTCGAAACCGTTCAGTCCGAGCAGCCTCACTCCACTCTCGGAGACAACAGGATTCGCACAGAGGTCACCGGACTTTGTGGACAACAACGACAGCAACTGAGACCCACAGAGAACAACGACAAGTCGACAACAACAATGATAAGAACAACAACAACCATTCTTCAATGTTGAATCAGAAATATTATCATGAGCATCGACGTTTTTGTCTGGTAACTGAGCTCAGCACCGTCAACTTTACATCCAGAAAGTTTGGTTCGATTATACGTTTGAAGGCGTCAACATTTTGGCTGTGTATCTATAGAAGCTGTTTCATTTCCAGACATTGAATGCTGTATATATAAGAGATTTATGTGACATATTCTGACATACAAAAATGTAATATAAGGTACTTATATATGTATATATTGTGTGCTTAAGAGTGGTATGACCGTGCGTACGTGTCAACTGTCATCAGATATTAATTTTAATGAAATGTTAATTACGACATTTTGTGTACATATATAATAATAATTATTAGCTTATTGAAGACTGAACTTGCTTATACATGCATCTTGTACAGCATCTGACTCATTGACCGACCGCTTCTGATTCTGCAGTGAGTAGACCTACATGCGTTACGATCCTGGCTGGCGCCATAGAAGTTATTAGGTTAAATTTGATCTATTAAGCCGATAGGAGAGGGATGAGTGTAGGAAGTGGTCTACTTTGTCCCATGTGCAGATGTGCACGGGAAGGACTAAGTAGGCCTACTATATATTAAAGTAAATATTATTAGACCTATATTATGTGTCTGTATGTATGTACAAATGTGGGCCCCCACATGTATTTATCATTTTATGTAGGCCCTATGTGCATGTATGGTGCAAGCTGTGTGTGTATGCCTATGTAGATTGTAGAACCCTTCCTTTTAACATTAATATTTTCATTGTGGTGCAGATCTGTCTTTGGTCACACACATACATGCATAGTATGTGTGTGCAATGTGCATACGCATCTTGCCATTTATATAGCGCCGTTCAAGAACATCTCATGGCATATATGATGACACAGGCTGCATGTGCACGTGCTTAATTTCGTGCCATGACAGGAAATTATTTAGCGCCAGCCAAGTTAAGGTGCCATTATTCGGAACATAAAGCCTTGAATACATGTAGGTATTGTAGGCTAACAAACAGAGACATGCATGCAGGTCTACATTTTAACATCAGACGCGAGATGTTCACATAATTATTCATGGTGCGAGGCATGCAAGAAGTTGATAAGCAGACAACAGCTATGGTCTATAATAGTATCTATAGACTTTCTACCATAGAATTCAACGATAATATTTTGAGTGCTGGTCACTTCCTTTGGTAAGTATATGTATTATGTATAGATAGGTCTAGTTGCGATTGACACCAAAAGCGTGTTATTTATATTGTAGTGCAGATCTGTCTTTGGTCAAGCGTTAAAATCAATGATGGTTTGTAGAGTGTAGACTTCATTATTAATTAGTAATTATTACTATTATCGATATTTGTTAAAATATTTTCACTACTTGATCTGTTGATTATTTAAAAATTAACCGATTAAAATGATCATCTGTAGCCTATTCGCCTGCCAAACAGTGCCAATGTTACAGCCCACTGCCTACATCACTGCTGCTCTAAGACCCTGTCCATAAAAACGTCCTTGACTGCTTAGGCGAAGGCTTGGCCGTCGTGTGATATAAAAATCTACGAAGCCTCACATAAATCCAGGGCCGTGTTTAACATAGGTCCACTCGGTGCGGTGCACCGAATGCCCCTGAGCTGAGAGTTTTATTGCTCTTGGCCAAATGTCTTTTGCGAGTCTCAGTGTTACCTAAACCTTTTGTAAAATCAGTAGGCTAAGTGTAATATAAGAAACCAATTAATTTCACTAAGTTCACTGACGTTGCGTGCTTGCTTACTGACCCGCCACAGCCGACAAACCACGTAGGCTAGCCTATCGAACAGCAGGATTTTGTAAAATGACCAATTTTTTAATGATCAGGTATTCAGGTTTGTTTCAGAATATAAAGTGTTAACGGCCTGTTTGAAGTCTATTATGCCTACTCTTAATCTCAAAACAGTCAGGCCAGTTACTTGGGCCTTCTAGTGGCCTACTACTACTCTAAGCATTTGGCCGGGGATAAATCATAGGCATATAGGCGTAGGAGGCGGGGGTCCAGAGGGCAAATGCTCCCAAATTTCGGGCGTCTGATTTTTCAGACAAACAGACCCGGAAAAAGTTTTAAAAAATTTTCGGGCAAACGTACCGGATGACAAAAAAAGGTCGTCAAAATTTTCGGGCAAACGTAACGGGAATTTTTCTTAAGATTTCGGCCGGATGAGGAAATTTTGGGGGCAAAAGTCTCATTCCCCCCCCCCCCTCACGGCTAAAATGTCCCCTACGCCTATGATCATAAGTGGAATATGAAGAAAAACTTCTTGACTCAGCGAACAGGTCATAGGCCTACAGAGAGTAAAAGTCAATAATAGATTTCTTTATGATAATATTATTATAGGCTACTAGCTGAACCCGGCCACGCGTTGCTGTGGCTGAAAAGAGGCTCCCTCCCCTCCCCCTCCCCTCCCCCTCCCCCTCCCCCTCCCCTCCCCCTCCCCTCCCCCTCCCCGTCCCCTCCCCCTTTCCCTCTCCTCCCCCTCCCCTCCCCTCCCCCTCCCCCTCCCCTTTCCCTCCCTCTCCCCCTCCCTCTCCCTCTCCCCCTCCCTTCCCTTTCCCCCTCCCCATCCTCCCTCTCCCTCCCACTCCCCTTCCCCTCTCCCTTCCCCTCCGTCCCCTCCCCTTCCCCCTCCCCTTGACCTCCACCTCCCCTCCCCCTCCGCTCCCTCCCCACCGTCTTTGTCCCGCTCCCTCCGCTCCTTTCCTCCGTCGCAGCGTCCATTCCAAGCCCAAAGGCCGCTTTGTGAAAAGGCCTAAAAGCGGCCTCTTTGGAAAATTAATCGCGACTCGCTTATGACGTCATAGCACGCCACTTCATTGATGTTTCGTTGCTGTGTTTGGAGACGGCGTTTATGAAATCTCTGCAGCCGTGTGGGACGTGTTTAGTTTGCAAATGGCGGACGAAGGGATTGCAAAGTTCACTTTTTGTGGAAACGGTTGCGTTTTTTCGGGTGAAAACATCTTAAGACACGGTGCTATTTGAATGGAAGGTTTTGGTAAATTTTCACAACAATCCGTGCGTAGCTTTCGGCGTGGTAATGCGACGAACTATTGGAAAGTTTCATTTTTATTTATATAGATATAGCCTACTTATTTACACATGGCCTTAGATTTTGGCAAACCAACGGCCGCTCGAACGACACTATGCCCCAGCGGTCACATTTTGCACCGACACTCGAAGAACCTTAAACACGGCCCTGCATAAATCAATATGTCTATAATGTCTATAGATATCGATTTATATTGGCCTAATTAATTTCTAAGTGTATTTCAATGCTGAACGAAATATTAAGAATTGCACATTTCACAAGTTTAAAACTTCAGTTGTAAACACTTGAACTATTAAAGTTAGAGTTTCATCTTGTTCTGTTTTTCGTGTTTACACCCAACTACGTATACACCCACTCACTAACCCACCCACCACCCAAACACACGCACACACGTTGACTGTGCATCCATCACCTACACATAGATCAATACAAACATGCGCAGTTGCGTCAGCTAACTGATGGAGTAGACTTGCATCTACACGACTGACTACTCAGGAGCACCATAAATTTGATAACCAATGCGTCGGGAAAAAGTTTTCGGGCAAAATGATGGTCTTGCAACTGTCCGCCTCTTCAGACCCGGCTCCCTTCTCAAACCAATTTCAGCCAGTGATACCGCTCCAAAATTTAAGAAAAGCCAAGATGGGGTCTTAAAAAAAGCCAAGAAAAGCCAAGTTTATCATTATGGTCTATATATCACCTATTTTCTTTCAACAGAAGCTATTTTATCCAATAAATTGTGATGTTTATGAAATGATGTATAATTAATCTTGAAATTAATGTTAATAATTGGTTCCGTTCGCTGATTTTCTAACATACTAACGACATTTTGGAACATAGTGCGCTAGTTTTGAGAAATAAACGTTCAGAGAATAATAATAAGTCGGATAAATCCTAGTCAGTAGATGGAGCCGCTGCCATGGTTGTATTATTGCTGCTGAGATTATTGTTATTTAGTAGATTATTGCTTAAATTATTGCTATTTCGTGGATTATTGCTAAGATTATTGTCATTTAGTTGGCAGAAAAAAAGCCAAGTAAAAAAGCCAAGGTCCTTTGAAAAAAAGCCAATATCCCAAGATACGATTGAAAAAGCCAAGATCTTGGGAAAAAAGCCAAGGAGCGGTAACACTGATTTCAGCCCTAACTGAAATGAAAATTGAACATCTCTATTCGATGGCTGTTCCATTCATTCGTGCTCGAAATTTATATAGCTCCTATTCAAAAAGCCTATATCGCTGCATCTATTGGTCCTATTGCTGGCTCTAATGCGTGTAGGCCTACATCTAAAGTTTGTTTTGAGCCTAGGCAATCGCTTATTATTATTAATTGTCTTCTTGTGACCTGTGTGTTTGATGCTGTTTGTGTGCGTGTAGGCCTAAGCCTCTGTTTGTGCTTTGGTCTGAACTGGGTGTTACACTACAGGCCTATTGGCATAGACAGGCAGGAAAGCGCACGTGATGCTTCTCGTAAGCTGCCAGAGGAAGTCAGGAATTTCTCGGCCTACATCTGGACTTCGATAGTTTCCTGGCTTCTGCGTTGTCTCAATCTTCTTCTTCTTCTTCTGCTGCTTCCTACACACACTGTTGCAGCTGCGGTTGCTCGATGCTGCTAGGCCTATACGTACTGGTGTTTAGTTTCTGTGTTTTCGTTTCGGCATCTATGCATGTATGCATGTATATCTCTGCTGCTGCTGATCTGAATGTGTATACATGCCAGGACTAGGATTGGCAGCTGCATGCTCCTTGATCCATAAGGCGTTAATCGCAAGGAACCTATAGAATCCGGGGCATATTTCGTAAGACATGGAGGATTAGGTAAACATGGCAGAATGGGTGTAGAATATAGTTGGTAACTCTGTTCATTTCAAATCTTCTACACTGAATTTAGATTGTTATTTCTGGAAGGAACAAAGATGGCGGCCGGGAGTGAGACCGCTAAGGTCAAAGTTTACATTTCGTCGATTTCTATGAATAAAGAGGTGAATATAATATGGTTTCAGAACTTATCTTACAATCTTGCCTTAAAGATCTATTGACACTCTATTGTCCTAAATTTAGCGAATGCATGCCAACGCCGAAACGCCCACACAGACAATACATAGACACTCCATCCTCATAAGTTCATAACCTAGTGCCATCCATTTGTTGCGCTGTAATACATTGCCTAGCTATCTGCAGCAACTGCCTAGGGATTCATAGCATAAATCCTGGATAGGAGCAGACTGATTGAAGGAACAGATTGATTGAAGTCTAAAATTAATGGAACGTATCACACTTATTGCCGATACATCTCTGTAGAAACCCCGCGGGTTAACAGCGAAGATAAAGCAACTGTCGGTTGAGGTTGAGCAATAATATTATACGACCATAGCAATAACAAAGACTGGTCCTATTGTTAACCGCACAAGTTACGCAGCAGCATAACTGTACGTGTTGGTACGGCATCACCACCGCCACCACATGCACGAGGATGAAAGGCCAGTTAAGTGCATTGCTCACGGTGAGGCTAATAAAATTTATAGGAATTTTCTAGATCTCGTACAACATATTTTATATACATGTAGGCCTATATAGAGACTAGAGAGATATATAATTATAGCCTATAGTACTAGTATTAAGTCTAAATGTAAGGCCTACATTGTAGGGCCTAGGCCCACTCTGTGAAGCTGATCCACTTGAAGAGGCGCTATAGAATGATTGAATGTAGACGGATGTTAAGAAACGTGAAGTCGTATGTATACCTATGTCTGTCTCTTGGAATATCTGAACATACATGTATGTAAGGGACTGTTGTACATCTTCTTGTTGCATGGCAGGTGAAGCAGTTGCAGCTGCGGGTCCTTCAGGTTCTCGAAGCGCGCAGCATTCCTCACGAGGTCCGAGATATCGCCACCGACAAAGCAGCGAAACGCGACTTCCGGTTGTACATGCGCACTGACAAGGCGTCTACGCCTCAGATCTTCCACGCTGATCTCCTCTGCGGGGTTTGTATAATGTATAGACCTAAACGAGTATAGACATAGGCCCCTATGATAATCACCAACTTTCATTCAGTCTCACTCTCGCTTAGACTGCTTATTGAATAAGCTTACAGTGCTGATAAGAATTAACTATAGGTCGTCGATAGGGAAATGCACGCATTGTAGCGCGGTTAACTGTCAATCATAATCGAAATTTCTATACATTTCTAATAGGCACCGCTCGAAAACCAAGCGCGCGCGGCACCAAGCGGTCCAAGCCTATAAAGGAGCTATAATTGAAGAGTCGAGGAATCAATCGCGGACAAGGCAGATAATTATGCGCCTTTAGATTTCAGCTTCGCGGCCTTCACCAGTACTTAGGCCTACTCCTAACCAACTGTACTGTGTGACCACACGTGAATAAGCTGGCTTATCCGGCTTGACTTTGTGGACGCTGAGAATTTAAGGAAGATTTGCAATGAACCCGCCAGCTCCACCAGCGCACGGTGCGCACCCCTTGTCAACTCAAATATAAGACTTGTCTTTTGATGATCTGAGTGTGCTGCATACAATAAACCATGCCAATTAAAATGTTTAAACATGAACTTTTCGTCTTTGTTGTGTAGGACTATGAGGCGCTCTACTGGGCCGTGGAGGATGGTAAACTCGACGAGTTTCTGAAGCTGAAGGCGCCAGACTCAAAGACGAAGGCAAAAGGGGGGAAGAGTGAGAAAGATGGCGCAGTCGAACCGGAACCATCCGCTGCTGCCGCCATCCCAATTGTGCCATGGACTGATGATGCAGCCGTTGCTAAAGCACCTCCCCCGCCTCCTCCTCCACCCCCTCCTCCGCCATCTGATGCATCACTTCCGGTTGCTGCAGCTGTTGGAAATGGATCCTCGTCAGAGGATGAGAAGGAAGAGGATGATGAGAAGGAGGAAGAGGAGGAGGATGAGGAGAAAGATGAAAAGGAGAAGAAGGAGGAGAAGAAGGAGGAGAAGGAGCAGGAGAAAAGGGAGGAGAAAAATAAGAAAGAGGACGAGGAGGAGTGGGACGAAGTGGAGGACGAGGAAGACGATGAGGAGGAGGAAGAAGAGGAGAAGAATGAGGAGAAAGAGGAGAAGAAGGTGGAGAAGGAGGAGAAGAAGGAGGAGACGAAAGAGGAGAAGAAGGAGGAGAAGAAGGTTGAGAAGAAGGAGGAGGAGAAGAAGGTTGAGAAGAAGGAGGAGGAGAAGAAGGTTGAGAAGAAGGAGGAGGAGAAGAAGGTTGAGAAGAAGGAGGAGGAGAAGAAGGTTGAGAAGAAGGAGGAGGAGAAGAAGGTTGAGAAGAAGGAGGAGGAGAAGAAGGCTGAGAAGAAGGTTGAGAAGAAGGAGGAGAAGGAGGAGAAGAAGGAGGAGAAGAAGAAGGAGGCAGCCCCTTCGGACAAGAAGAAAGAAGAACCGCAGAAGATCGATAAGGTGGCCGTCTCAAAGCCTGTTGAAACTGTCAAAGAAAAAGTACCCGCTGCTAAAGCGCTTCCCCGCCCGACTCCTCCGCCTGCGACTCTTCCGCCTCCTCCTCCTCCTCCGCCACCGCCACCTCCTCCTCCACCTGCTCCTGGACGGATCATTGTCACCAAGGCTCCGCCGGCCGCCGCATTCAAGCCATCCAAGGTCCCACCGTTCGCCGCCTTAAGATCAACGAAGGGCCCACGTCTGGCCACCCCCTCACAGCTGTCCAAGGCTTCGCCGGTCACCGATCCCAAGCAGCAGCAGCAGCAACCCAGGGCTCCACTGGTCACCGCCGCCCAGCTGGCCAAGTTCCGAAAGTAGACAGTGGACCAGACTACAAGAATAGGCCCAAGGTTTTGTGTGTTTATAGATCTTGGTATAGGCCTATCATACCTGTACCTGTATGAGGAGCGTGCTTCAAATCATAGGCCTATTGCTATCGTTTACTTCGCAGTCATAGGCGGAGACTTGATCTTGGCCTGCAGCCTGGCTTTGGAGTGGGAGGGGTAAACGAGCGTTGGTCAGTTGGTCACTCCGTTGAACCGAGCAGTGACCATCAATAGAACCAGACAATAGTGACGTTATTTTGACGTTATAAATTTTTTAGTTATTGTTGGTGATTGCTTCGATTGCCGGTGAAACATTATTGAGAGTGGGATCATTTAATCCTCCGTAATTCTGCTCAGTCTATTAAGTCTGTTAAATTAGGCTTATGGTAATAATTCTTCTTTACATAAAATTGAAATATTTATTATGTCAATTTAGACCTCTATATCTGCTTAGGCCTATGTCCTGTTTCCGTTTGTCCTCAACTCGTTCCTCTACAAATCTGACCGTCGGCCATTTTGTTGCTATAGTAACGCGTTTTCAAACTTACTTGTCGATAATTTTCGGTCTTTGAAATGACGGCGATGATATTCGAATAATTTCTTTTTCGTTGATCGTCTGCCGCTCAGCATGCATGTTGTTCGTCATCTTCTCCCTCATCCTTATCGTCTTTCGTCACCTTTTGTCATTGTTTTTGTCATTTTCGTCGACATATTTTCGTCGTCTTTGCGTCTACTTCTGTGCAGTCGTCGGTTGAAATGAATCGAATGAACAAATGAAAATTGCGTCATCTTGCGATGATGTCATATTCGGGGATTATGACGACAATAATTATTAAGCCACTTATAATGTAAAAGATGCAATCGCAGCGGGTGTAGTAAGTACGAGACAACTTTAATTAATGCCGCTCTACAGCCTCTAGGGCCTACCACTTAGGCTACCTAGCTGGTATATGCCTATCTAAATAGCGCATTGCATCATATTGCAATACGAGAAATTTAATTGCAACAGGGATTAGGCCTAATATGAGCAAAGTAATTCAGCCTCAGACTGAAAACATGATTCATAAACTTTCGGGTCACCTTTAATTAGGACCTTTCCGATTATAGGCCTACTTAGTCCCTATGTCTAGTTTCCTGTAGGCCAAGCTTACATTCATTCATTCATTCCTTCATTCATTCGGTTATCTATTTCTAATTAAAATGATCAATCTTAGCTAGGTTACTAACAGAACACAACTGCGCTAATATCAGCCTTCAAAGCACGTCGAATAGCCTATAGACTATCCTACGAGGACGATCAATCGGGAATCGAACTCCGCTCCGCTGACAGCTATGCCAGTGTGCTATCGAATGCACCACCACTGCCATTGAATAATAATATTACGATCTGGTTTCTCACGAATTCGCTTTTGGGAATTCATTCATTCATTTCAAGACTTTATATAGCGCCGCTTCAAGAAACTACTCAGAAGCGCAAGTTGTAGAATTTTCGAGATTACGAATACGAATGTTGATTTTCTGTAGCAGATGAACAGTTGCTGGTAAAAATTATTGCGACAACTATGTATAATGTTCGAAAATAAAAGATCTAGAATACTTTGACATCTTTTATAATTTATATTATTATGTCTGCTATACATCTTGCGCTATAAGATTTGTGACAGAGAAATAGAATACGAAATAAGAGTTAAGATCTTTGGGCTTCCGAATTTGTTAAAGCCGACGACGAAGCGAGTGTGTTGCTTTTGCGATAAAATTTATTTTATTTCAGCGAAGTATTCGATTTGTTACTAACTGGTAGCCTGAATAAATTTGGAAACTATCTAATAAACTGAGACAGGAGATGTCAGATAGAGAGTGGGGTAATTACACGATTATTTTGCTTATATTGCGTAACTCGTGCAAACACATGGATCACCGTCTGGAAATCTTGGTTCTATATTGGCTGTAAACGAGCATCCTGTCTATTGCGCAATATATTCGTATTATATTTATTACGCTGTGCTGTGCATGGTGTGATGTAAACTAATGTTCAGCACATTGGAGTTATTGCTATTTAGATTTTGACGCTGGTAAAACATGGACAAGCGGGAGCGCTTAGAACTGAATAGCCTACCTAGTAGGCGCTGTATAAATTTATAAATAAATAAATAAATGGCATTAATGTTATCTTTCGCTTTTAGGTAAAATCGCTTATAAAATATAGATATTGAATTATAAGTAGATTAGAAGTGTCAACCCGAAACCCCACTCCCGAAAACGCTAAAAATTCGCAAAATCCAGATTTTCAGAAACCATTTTTATAGAAAGCGACCGAACTCACAAAAACTATTCAGGGTTAATTTAGATAGATGACATAATTGTCCTGCTGGCGTTGCTGATCATGCAGTTTAGTGTCGGAAAATTATTATAGGATATATATGTGTCACACTTAGAACATCGATGTGCGGGATCTGGCCAATATTCGTTCAGGGAATTTGGGGGGGGGATACAGGCTGAACCCGATTAGAGATAGTGATTACTGAAGTTTTGTAGCTATTGGTGCTCTGCCATGATTTTTCTACCGGTATCGTTAGCAGGGTTGTTTCTTCTTACTTTTTAGATGACGAAAGTTTTGAGGCACCTGTAGGTGGTAAGCCTGTGGTTTCTGACAAATGGGAAGGGGAGGATGAAGATGAGGAAGTCCGGGTAAGTGCTCGTGATTAAATAAACTTCATGATTGTAACTTGCCGCTGTTAAGTTTCTGCGCTGATAGAATCGTTTTTGACTAAGTGGATGTTTCATGGTGCCCTCTTAGAGCCTCTCTCCAAATGCCATACTGATATCTGTAATGCATACTTATAAGCATGTATGAATAAATTTATGTATACATTATTGATATGTACGCACCGATTAATCTGTCATATTCATAATTTAGCCAGTTCAGAGCTTAAAGTGTGACTGGATGGTCTTGGATGGGGTTCAGGCACTTATTTTAAAATCTTAACGCCTTCCTGCCACTTATTAGACCAACACAGCCTGGAAAGGTAAGGGCTTCCAGGCACTTCTTTTTCTATGCCTTAAGCATTGGGCCAGTTATTATATAACAATCAACATTATCTATATCGGCAAAAGGTGATACTGGTGCAGTTCTAATGCATACATGTATGCTTATTCATATTATGCTCATAGCTAAATTTATACATGTGCAATTGTGCATGTAAGACTAAGTCTTGTAAGTGAATTAAACACTGTCACTTTGCAACTTGAAAATGCTTAACTTGTATTACTATACAATTAAACAGACCGAGATGTGCCGATGGATTTGTTTACTGAATAAGCGATCATGAAGGCATGTGCGTTTTATGTAGTGGCATTGTTTTATGCTTAATGGAATACACATTTCTCAAGTGTGCTTGTACTTCTCCATCGTAAAGGTGGTTTACTGCTAAAATTTCCTGAAGAAATCTCCTTTTCTTTGACAGGACAACTGGGACGATGAAGATGAACAGGAGAAGAAAGATGGAACCGCTTCAGGTTTGCTGCATTGATTACAGATCAAATAACATGACACCTAGAAGACTGTTGAACGTCCATGTAAATTTTAGTATTTATTTATAACATGATGATTCTACAGAAGTAATCAGACTTGGTTTGATCAGTGCTGCTCAGAAGTTTTGAATGTACACCAAAACTTCCATTTAACCAGTAAAGTTTCAGTTCTGAAAATAATTTTCAATTTTACTTCTAATTTGGTTGTAAGCAGTGGTGTAGTGGGGGGGGGGGGGGAAACGCCGTTCCCCACTTTTTTCCAGGGATAATGGAATATTAATAATAATAATACTAATAATAAATTTATTATTATAAAGAGCGTTCCCCCACTTCATTTTTAGGACTACACCACTGGTTGTAAGATTCTAATTTTGGTTCTAATTCTATTTCCATTCTGGAAATAATTGCTGTAGATTTCAGTTCTATTTAAGTTCTGAAATTATTTCAGTTCTAATTCCTGTTCTGAAGAAGTATTTTGTCCAATTCAGCTATCAAATAGCAGTGCAAAAACAGGACATTGTCTTCTAATTGCTCCCTATCTTTATTTTTTTCACTGCAGTTAGAAGCGTCTTGATGCTTTTGAAACTGGAGAGGTGTGATCAATTGAAACTTAACTTTTCTTACGGTTCTAGCCGTGGTTTATGGATGGACTGCATGGATGTTTGTGGAATTTTAGCTGACGCGTCGGCGGTTCAGATTAAGAAGAAGAAGACTCTGAAAGACAGACTGGCAGAAAAGGAGGAGAAGCGAAAAAAGGAGTTAGAAGAGAAACGAAAGCAGGTAGGGTGGCTGAGCATTGAACAATCATTGTCTCATATTCTTTAAATGTGAAAATTTAATTGTTTTCTTCATCTTTTCTGTTAGTTTTGAATTGTTCATTGTGTTCTAGTGCTCTGCAGTTTTCCATTTAAGGAGATTGGACTGCTCGCTTTGTATGTTGATGTTTTCTTGTGAGTTTCTGTCTACCTTAGGATTTGTATGGAAACAGGTGATGATCATTTGATTGAAATTAGCTAGTGCAAATTAATTGTTGCAGTATTGTCTGTAATGAGAGAGTGCTACAGCAGTCTCTAGTTGTTTGTCACGCTGGTTAATGAATTTGTTTTTTGTCTCTTTTTTAAAACTTGTTTAGGAGGAAGAGTTGAAAAAGCTTACGCCAAAACAACTTTTCGAAGAGAAACTGCGTAGACAGCTGTTGCAGGAAGCAGCCGATCTGGAGCTGGCGGTTGAGGCATTTGGTAAACAAGCAAAATATGTTTTCCACTATTGTGAAGAAAGATGGTGTCATACACTTTGCATGAGAGTTTAGACGGAAGTTTAGGGAAGGGGCTTGCACGGTTCATTTGGTTATTTAATTGACGCTATAGCTAGCAGTCTAATGTACATACTATTTGGTTGTCTATGATGTACTTAGTATGCTTGCATGAATGCATGTATGTACTTATCCTCGTGAGCATATACACCAGTATGAACATGCATTCATTAAAGGTTTACATTAAGGGGGTCTATACAGATGTGAATGAATGAATGAATTTGTGTAGCCTAAGGCGTAGAAAAAAAATTGTTGTGTTTCCGGTAACCCGACCGACCCATTTTTACGGCCGCGACTCAAATATTTTTGTAAAAATGTTTTATTAAATAAAAATATTTTTTTCCCCAAAAAAAATTTTTTCCAAAAAAATTAAAAAATTTTTTGAATTTAAAAAAAAACCATTTGTATTGACATAACATAAGAGACGTCAACAAAATGAAATTAATAGGACTGTTTCTAGAACAGTTTTAGGGGTGCAGACAGTCGGGAAATAGGCAGTTTATACTTGCTTAGAACACGTACTTTGTTTCAGTGTGCAAAAAAGACTAGTGGGGTATACTTTTTCGGATAGTCACTGCATAAAAATATTTTCCGACCTACCTACCCAATTTTTTTAGCTCTGTTACCGGAAACACAATTTTTTTAGGCCTAATATTCTGAGTATCTCACTGGTGGTTGCGATGTCATCTGTATTGATCAGTTCGTTGACCTGAGAAGGGAATGTGTTTCTGTGTGAGTGTACACAGTACAGTGTGGACCAGAACTTCTTTAATAAATAAATAATTGTAGTCATAGATTATGATTTAACGCAGTTTTATGCATGTATAAAAAATCAGTTACCACTAGAAACTTACCCTGTTTGAACGTAACCTAAGTCGGTTCTTGGTATGACTCACAAGGACATAAATTATTATAAAGAAACTGGCATACATGCATCAGTGACTGTTTTAGTCTGTTTATCTAGTAAAAGACGTTATTGTGATTGTTTTAATTTTCTCAGATGTACATTGTATGCACTGTTACATTGAAATTTGATGTATTTTAGGCTTTAAAAAAGAAGAACCTTCTTTCGGTGTGATAGATGGGTTTGACCCTAAAACAAAGGAAGAGTTTGACAAATTCTGTCAGATGCTTTGTGAAAAGATCACCAAATTCGACGTAAGTCCGTGGACAGTTAATAAATATTGTATAGAGAGTTGTGTAAAGCCAAATTGGACAAGACTCGCCATAAAAGGTCGTTAACTTTAAATTGTTTTGTGATTTTGAAATGTCCATGCTTGCAGCACCATCTTTGCAATTAAAATGTATTTTCTTTGTCAGTTTTAAAGTTAGTTATTTCCTCTTTCTGACATTGCTACATTAGTATACTCAGCCTTCTGGTTACGTAATAATATATATGGGCATTCCTAACTTAGTGGAACTCTAGTCTCTTTAATCTCCCTCGATAGTTAATATGCCAATTATAGGACGTGACAGTTTAAAATTGCTATTGCATTGTATATGACAATTGACCATGTATGCAGCACTTATCTCAGCAGAAGCTTTTCAGAAGTGCTCCTAGAACGATCAAACCCGAGAGAGAAGACAGGATTTGAGGCGAGAGAATGATCAATGAGGAAAGACTACCAGAGAGAAAGGGGGAGCAAACTTATGGCAGAAGTCCTTCCATAGAGAGGGACCTATGCAGGCAAAGCATCAGGATGGAGTCATAATGGTCCTGACACGGGGAATAGAGGTCACACCGATCAGAAGATCTAAAAGGATGCAGCGAAGTGGCAGAGAAGGGACAAAGCATTAAATCACAAAGATACTTCAGATCAAGACCCAGTTGAGACTTGAGAACCAAAACAAAACTCTGAATTGTATAATGGGCAGAGAGAGAGAGAGAGGGAGCCAATGAAGTTGTTAGTCTCATGATTGGTGACTGTTTTGTATCTGTAATTTTGATTGATATTTAATTTATGCGTTTGTAGAAATCGCCCTATTACGTGCCTTTCATGGAAAACCTCGTACGGGATCTGACACTTGGTGGTACGTAGCTATTATGACTTGCGCCTCAACATCGAAACTTTGCGCTAGTCATTAAGGATTGCAAGAACCTTTTTCAAGAGTCTTATATTGTTGTCTAAATTAGTAATCTCTAACATCTTGCATTTCATTTACAACAACGTTCTTCATCAACTACTTGATGTTTGAGGTTGCGGTGTGACAACCCGTGTATGTACTCATAAAAATATAATAGTTAACGATAATGAGGATAAGGCAGTTGTGCTGTAACTGACATAAGATTTTGACCTCTCACCAATTAGACATTTGACCAATCTGAATTTTGACAATGCTTCAACAAATTGCATGCTGAACTGTATATACCAAATGCAAATGTGGGCATCGCCCCCCCCCCACCTCCCCCCCAACCCCGTTTTCCCCCACATGGACATCTATCACCTTGTATATATGTGAATGACTCACTCCTCAATGCAAATGCCTTTTAAAATTAACAACTCCTAGTCCTTAGTTCCAAAACTATGTAACCTCTTTCAAAGCTTTTTGAAGGATGTAATACACATTTGTGCAGACTGTGTGATGCTTGTTGCTTGCATATCAACTCGTTAAATGAATGTCTATATTTTTTAGCATTCTACAAATGTGTTCATGTTTTTTTTTGTAGTGGGAGCAGAAGACTTGAAGAAGGTATCGAGTACACTTACTGCCTTGTACAATGAAAAAGTCAAACTGCTAAAGGTTGGTTCACTTTGTATACCTTGTTCAGTGTTCAACATACTATCTTTTGATATTTCTATATTACTGTTAAATGTGTTAGAAGTCAGAATTCACAATCTGCCGGTAGTGATTACAGGATCTTTTAATATGTAATCTCGTAATGTTTACTTCAGTAAGGAGAATATTCCAACTAATGATATTATGTAGCTCTTATGGACAGACTTTGCGAAATGCAAGCTTTTCTTGGTCCAAATGGAAGTTGTGTGGCAGATATGATTGCACAACACACCAGTACATTTCGTTAGCTTCACTGGATCATTAAAAATAGTTTGGTTTCATAAGTGCATCAAATCTTTTGCTGTAACAATGATTTGTAATATATGTAGTTGGGAAAAACGACAGTTGCACATGACCGTGCTGCCATGATGTGTTTTAACAAGCTGCACACACACTTCAACTCAACTATTGCCAGCAACTTGATAGTTAAAATAGATTTTAAATGCTTGCAAGTTTTGTTTAAGCTACAACTAGGAGTAATCTTCCTTTGTTTAGTTGTTGTCATTATGTTGTATTATTTGCAGGGCACAAAAGGCAAAAAGAAGACGAAAAAGGCCACTCTTTTCATAGAAAAAGATGGTGTTACCGGCGCTGATGAAGGTACAAGATTCGAAAATGAGTTTGATGACTACTTATGACATTTACGTCGTTGCAACACATTGACTTGTATTTATGTTATGATGCTTTGCGAAGAACGTGGTCTACATGGCTTAGAATGGCGGTATCTCGGATATTAGGAAAACGTTTTGAAATAAAAGCTCCCAAATTATATTTACCTGCTTTTATTCATTCACATCTGGTGCTTTTCAAAATGTGGTTTAGAAGTCCGTTTGTAAAATCTGTAAGTGAATGCACATTCACATACAGTTCAGTTGAATTCCTGCTGCGAAATAAAATATGAAGAACTTGTTTTTGTGTGCATTTTCCACTGCTATAGTTCCGTTAAACCAGGTTAACAAACCGACTTGTTATTGATTGCTAATTTGTTAGCTTCTGGACATGGCATATGCGGAATTGTGCAGCAGTGTTTTGGTTGTTAAACATTGAATATTGATGCAAGTTAATTGTAGTTTTCAAATTAAGTTATTTCCCTAACAAATGACTTAAATTGAACTTTGCAAATCTGTTCAGCAGTAAAGTCATTTGTTAGCATCTGCATGCTAACGTTATTCAGAAGCCTTGGTCTTCAAACTTAAGTGCTTAAATGTAACCACTGACAGATACAGGCCTGTTTCCATGTCATAATACTTAATTTCTGATGCTTACATGTATGTTAACCAAGACTTGTATGATCAATGTATGTTTCAATACAAGGCTTTTGAGATATGCTTATAAGTAATTACCACCTTTACGCTTGCACAGCCGTTATGTTGTCTACGACAAGGTTATGTATGCTTCAAATGCTCATGCAATTTATCATTATGAAGTTTAAGCCTATGTTAAGCAGATTTTTGGCAGAACCATTTTGCCATAAGAGGCTTGCTTGCTTATCATTTTGTTGCATTAGTTAATTTTGCCTACAGATTTTACAAATAAAGAGGTGCAGCTAGTACATCTTTTTTGTCATTTGTAACCAGTAAAAATGCACATTATGAAGTGGTTCAGCTAGACCATAATTTTAGCAAATTATCGTTTTTAAGTTTTGTTTTATGTCTGTGTGAAGTGCAATGTGTTACTCTAAAAATCTGCGGGTTAAAAAGATTTCTGTGAAGTGTAATTACCCATGGACAATAATAAAAAGAAAATGTCTCTTCTGTGACCAAAATAGGAAGTTGCTTTACTTAAACAGGGTTGAAATCATTTTACAATATGTTGTGAAGAGTACTTCTCCTTGAAGAATAAGAATTTGTTGATCATGCTTTGAACTTGAAAAAAAATATTTAGAAGCTAACAGGTAAACGATTATTTTAGCTCTTTGGAACTACCTTGTACAGAAATTACGGCTTGGACTCCTTGGCCTTTCCCCCCCACTGTTTCGGAAACACCCAAAGTCCAGTTTATTTGTTAGCAATAGCAGTGACTTGGGTTGGGGGGGGGGGGGGGCACAGGTACCTGTGAATCATCGAGTAGTGTTTTTTACAAATGCTCAGTGACAGTGATGACATTACTGTAAATTTAATTAGACAAGTTTTCTTTATGGCTACCAACTATTTGAAAAATGTCAACTGAGAGAGGTTTACTCGGTCTAATCACAACCAAAGGGCAGATTTTTAAACACAAGCACATTAAATAATGGGAGAAGCATATTGTGCTGATTCATCACTGCTTTTCTTCAAGTAATATTCCACTTATTGTGATTTGAAGAACTGTTGAAATCCTTCTCTTTTTGGATGACCCTCGGTGTAATCAAGGAAACTGTTGCCAGCTGGATCACCCTTGCTACTGCCTCGAAGTCTTCCACCAGAAACAGCTGTAATATTTCAGTTTATCTTTGGCAAGTCAGCATTCAACAGGACATGCTCAGTTGCTCACCCATGATTGAACACAATAGCTCATAGGGTTCAATTTTAATTTATAAAACACAACAAACATTCAGAGTACACTGTTATAATTATGTCTGTCAGTCAACCACACTTTCAGTTTCCTCTGAAGCTTTTTACCATGAAGTACCAGTCCATAGTCAATAGACTCATCATGTTGGCAGTTCTTATCGCCATGGCTCCCACAGACTTTAAAGAGATGTCAACGAATTACATGGAGAGTATACAAAATTTCGACATCCCAGTAACTAAAACTTCCTGCGTCAAAGAATGGAGATTCGTCCGAGTACACAGACAGGATGGACGCAATACAAATAGTCACAATGGACTTCTCTTCATTGTTGAAGACGTCTTGGTGCAAATACAATAACCAATTGCAATAAAGCAGCTTCATCGGTGAGATGTCAAAACTTTTAAACATTTATTCACAGCATTTAGCAATCTTCCATAGAGAACATCCATAACAGAAATTCTGCTCTCGACATGCCTTCTCCACATTTAGGCAAGATAGACTGTACATCTTAACAATTTAACGTTGCGAGTGTACTATTAGCGACTAAGAGCTAATAATACAGCTCATTGTAAAACGTTACATGAAAATCCCAATGTTATCACCTCTTAGTGTTCCAACTGTTCCCAGCTTGGCTGCACTGCACCTAGCTAGCAACCACAAAAGTTATGAGAAGCAGCGGTGACAGGGTGACACCAAAGAGCCAACTTAAGCCATTTTAAAGTTTCTAGGCTGCTTGTGTGTTGATCAGCTAATAGTATCCTTTCAGTCATGAACATGCAGATATTTGGTGCATAACTTCACTACGTGTAGCATTAATCATTATGCTCACGAAGAAATATCATTCGCTATCGCTTCCAAGATCTGGAAATTTCATCAAAGTCTTCTGCATAAACTGTCTAGTAGTCTTCTTGGAATGTCAGCCTGAATCGCCGAGGTCTGTCTGGTTGAAGTACCTCGCCACCAGACAAATGATGAGATTGAGAGGCGCCAACAGTTCGTCATCTGCTGAATCCTGCAGATGCATCAAAAAAAGATCCAAAGGAATTAGATTTCATGCCATAAAAGAGCAAGCATTTCATGTATCCATTACAGTCTCTACTAGCAGCAGCATCAATTCATAGCAAAAATCTTGTTCAGACCAGTCACTTATCTGAAAGAACTGTGGTTGTGGGGTACTGTGGTGTAGTGGTGGGTTCGGTGCCTTGGAGCCGAGGGAGGGTTCCAGGTTTGAATCCACCTCAAGCCACTGCGTAGGAACGTGAGCAAGTCCTGTGCAAAAACTTAGTTCTTTTATTGTGTTCAACATTATACCCTGGTACCTAATTTAATCTTTTATTTAAAATATGATACAAAACTTCTGATGCCAGCTATTATTCTGGAATGATAATCGGTGTTATCATTCCACGGCCCAATAACTCGTGGATTGGTACAAGGCTGCGGATACCACAGTTTGAGTAGCACTGATCTAAAGAAGCACAAATGTCTGATCTGTCATACAGAACAGACTAACCAATGTTGCTCGTGTTGTAGAACAGTCTCGAGACAGGGTCCTCAGCAGCGAACAGACCTCAGGATCTAATGGCATCTCTAGAGACGCAAGCAACGCATAAAACCACATTCCCTAGAAACAAACACAGAAAAAACATCTGATAAAAACAGAAATGTAGTTTTTCTTTGATTCTAATCGAACACCGTAGCTGTTTCCAGCCTCTGATTTTAATCTGATTTTCCTGTGAGCAAACCAGTCGACAATCATTCAACCCGCTCCCCGATCAACTGATACACAAGACAGTGAAACAGACAAGAGACTATTTATAATAACGACAGTTTCTGTGGCGTCACAACACAGCACTTGTCGTTACAAGGGCCTCTTAATAGTAGAACGACATCATAAATAGCATCAAGGAAGATTTGCAATGCTTGCTCACTTTTGGGTCAATTTCTGCCCAGATATCAAGATATGTTGTGAGATAAAAAAAAAGCCTAAATGTGACATAAAAAGGCAATCAGGCATCGTCGGTTGTAAGACGCAAAATGGCTTTCCTTCTATTAGAAAAATTATAATTATTGAAGAATTGACGGTTGAAACTAAGCACCTTATGATGAAAGCCATTGCTTGATGAAGTAAACAACATAAAAGCCCAAAGACATTTTGATAAATGCCAGAACTTTGTGAGATGTGCAACATTCATCTGTGACCTTTGTCAGAAGGCTGCTATGTAAATCTACTTTTGTTCACAATAAGGAACATATTTCACAGCAAGAAATTTACTGTTCGAGAACATATATATATCTCAAGTGCTGTGCTTAGCTATAACCACACTCTTGTGTCTCTCACCTGATGTGCTGAAAACCCAGTTGCTTCAAACCAATTGATGTGGTACTCAAGTACTTTACAGACCGTTGGCTACAACAGAGAAAGAACAGTAAACATCTCTCAACTGATAATTCATTAATGTACGTCATTTTACAGATATTGTAAGCAAGCATATTCTTTATGAAATCAATTGCCCATCTGCACGTCAATGGCAGCACGGCACAATGCGTGTAACGTAGTTTTAGATCTGTCACAAGTGACATCTGGTTTACAATTAGATCTGTCGTAAGTGTCCCTGTACATAATCACACACACGCACAACATACACACAGATGTCACAGAGGAGCAACATGTGATACTAACATGAGTATCAAAGCGGAGCTACATTTCGTGATAGTCCTAATTTCAACGTTTGCCTACAAAAGTAGAAATCACATGAACAATTCAAATTAAACACCACTTTTATTGTGCCCATTGTACAGTGTTTCTTGTACAAATTCTGACACAAGTGAGCATAAATTTGCCATGTTAGCTACAGCCAAAGTTAGAACAGAGCTGGTGAATTCAGCTACTTATTAAAAAACAAATCAATGCTACTACGCTGAGTTAAACAAACCTGATCCATGTGAGAAACGACGCTGAGCAGCGGAGGTTTGCCCTTCCTTTGTGTTTCTTCGTCTGTGGTACTACCACCTTCGTCCCATGGTCGTTTCGTCTTCAGGTCGCCAAAGCACAGACGACACCAACCGTTCACATCACCTTTCTGAGGCTGACCAAAAATTAAAAACAAAAGCAAGAAAATTTAAGAGATTTCTTTCAATTGTATTTCTTCTAAGATGATCATCGATCTTCAAACACTGAACACATCAAATCTGTAAAAAAATTCTAATTCTTGTTCCGTCGTTATCCACTTTTTAACCACCATCTCTTGATGCTCTTTATACTGTTTCCCTGCTAATGAAACAGTTCAAATAAGTAAGTAAGAGATGGCTTGATCCTAACAGTTTTCTTTATTAAAATTTTACCCAATTTGGGTGTAGTATAACTGTTGTCATAATGTATCTTGGTCTACATCTAAACTATCCAAGTAGTCATTTACTTGAACAGTTAGTCGAGATCGTTTAACGCTTTAACAATTAGAATGTGCTAAAAAACCAGTGCAGCTCATCGTTAAAGGGTTGAAAAGCTGTGTGAATTTAACCAGTTAATACTGTACTGTGTTACACACATACTTACTACATGACGCTTAGATTTCACCGTTTCCTTTTTCAGGTGCTTTTTGTACTTTGACAGTTTCTGAAATGCAAAACAGAGTCTTAATGAACTATTACTTCAAACAAATCAAAGTTATAGATATTACTGTACATAATTACCCGACATTCTCTGAATGCTTATAATACTGCATTGGTTTCATTTAAATATTTGCCATCTCATTATTTGGAATTAACTTCTCTCCACTTTATGCATAGTTGTTGGAAAGTTTGAGTGCTTGTCCAATGCTCATAAAGGTTACTTACTCACTTACAGACTCATTATGCATTGCTCTGTACATCAATGCAGATTAATTTAGGCCCTCCAGAAATTTGTGATCTTGCACCGCACAATATTCGCGCAAAAATCAAAAATTTCGTGCAAATAATCAAATCACATATCAGAGCATAATAAGCCACCATTCCACAATTTCACTCAGAAGAGGCAAGGTAATACCATCTATGTATGTAGTCACGCACACTGGTTACCTGTCTAACTTGAGAAAACTCTTCAGCCTGTTGCCGCTGCCATTCTAGGCTCGGTGCATAACCCTTTGGAGCCGGAATCAGACTGGTACCCTGGTAGAACAACAGCAGCCTCACAGGTAAGACAAGGTGATCACTAATTGATTAAGCAATCAACCAACAGCATTTTCGTAGGCAGGATAAGCTACTCAATCATTAACTACACAATTAATTAGCAACTACAGGTCTAATAAGGTCACACTAGTGGGCACCCAGAAGCCCGGTACAGTAATTGATATTGACATGACAAAAATTTATCAAAGACCTGTAATTGTATCTGCAACAGTTTTTCAGCATTGTTATAATTACCTAAATTTTCAGCATAAGCAAGGCCACGCAGGACTGAGAATCTGACCTCATGCTATCAAAATCCAGTGAAGTGCATTTGGATATCATATTGAAAACTAAGAAAGAAATAATGATTTTGAGGCATTTCTTTAGATAGATTTCAAGTGTTCAAACTTCAGAGGGTTCCTTTCCTTGAGTACATGACCGCATTGTGAATCAGTCAAAAGATCAAAAGAAGAAGATCGTAGCATGACAATAGAGACTAGGGCTTATTATCACTAATTTTTTCAGTGATTAACACGTTGACCGCCTCCTACGAGTTAACTCGTAGTACAGCCAGTCATTTAACATGGCGTGTAGGCGGCCAATGTGTTAAGAAACTTAGACCAGACTAATTTAGCCCTGCTTTTAATTGGCCATTCTCAGTTAAAAGTAGTTCGAAGTCTGGTTGAAATAAAAGGGGAGCAAAATTACCAAGTGTATTGACAGTGGCCGCTTCCTCTCTAGAAGTTTTGAATCAATTGTGGCCACCACAACCATTGGATGCTGTTTTGCCTCCAGCCTAAAACAGAAAACTAGCAGAATTCACAAAAAATCTGCTACAATATCGAAGTTGAAATCCTTCTGCAATCTGCACTCTATCTACCTAAACACATTCCTTATCTTTATGACCAAATAACTCATAAATGATTATCTACAAAACTTCAAGAACTTCTATTAGACTCCTTTACATAAAAACATAGCAATCAAACCACAATATAACCGTTGACAAGATTATGTGCATATTTCATCTTACAAAAAGATATGGCCAATAATCCCACTTTCTACTTATGGCCCACAGAATGTACCAACACAGCAGCTGTGCAGTGCCTATCAAGTTGTAATTTGTGAGAGATTGCAATATACCATAAAGTTAAGTAAAAAAATATTTTATAATGCCTTACTAGAACCTCTTAAAGGTACCTTTTGCTAACCTAGATCTATGCTCATCAGTGAGAAGTTACAGCATGCAAAGTATACATGTATGCAAAACTAAGGGCCAAGCTTCTCAAAAGCCCACACACCATCTACCTAAACTACATCATCCATCTCAACCAAAAATAGGAACCAAAGTGTATCTCTTAATGACTATATACTGTCCTGCCTACAGTGCCTAGAGCTTAGGAACTGAGAAATGAAGTTGATGCATGCATCACCAAATAATCTAAAAAAATTTCCGTGCAGCAAACAGTATATTTTATTTCAAACTCACATGACTCTCCGCAGATACTCCTGTCCAGAGGTCGGAGGCACTCCTAGGTCCATGTCACTCTCGAAATCGTCGACCGCAAACACCTGCGGCATCAGCTCCTCGTCAGTTGAATCGTGCATTTCTGCCTCGTCAGCAAACTTCTGCCAGGAGGAGTTTTAAAGTTAAATAAAGCACGTTAATTACATGAATGAATTAGAAGATATAATTAAATAATTGATCTCAAGTGTCCAATTTTAAGTCCCAAATTGGCATAAAAGATGACTGGTCAAGTGGCCATCTTATGTTATCATCAGAGTCCTAATATCTGCAGTTGCAGATATTTACAGTTTAATTTGAATTACACACTTTGTGGGTTACATGAACGAAATTGCAAACATAGAACTGCAAAATGCAAAAGGAACATTTGATGGACCACAGTTGCAGTCTGTCAACAGAAACATAACTTGTCAAGTTGTCATTGTCCACTGCATAGTCAGATTAAGATAGCTACTGAACTTGGTCAAGTACACACAAGTATGCGCAGGAGGAGAGGAATGTGTCCCTCCCGATTGTAACTATTTTTGAATTTTCACATAGTAGTCGTAACATTTTAATCTGTCATCGTAACCAATAATGTAAAAGAAATAATATCATTACATATTATTATAACAGTTCGTCTAATGGGTTAAATTCTAGATCGCCGCGGTAGCAAGTAAACATCATGGCGACCAAAGATCCGCTCGTAATAGAACGCGTGCACGTGACGGCAAAAAATAGCCCAATATTTTCGCGGACTATAATGGTGATGCATACGCCAATGTTTTCGCGAAAGTAAGTAAGTAAAAATACCATGAAACGGTTAGTTTAATAAATATTAATACGCTTAAATAAGCTTAATAACACAACAAAATCGATGGACCTCAACACATTGGCCGTCATCTACGAGATACCTCGCGGTAAGCGCGAGATCTCGCGGTAAAAAACCGCGAGATATCTCCGCGAAATCTCGCGGTAATAAACCGCGGAGATATCTCGCGGTTTTTTACCGCGAGATCTCGCGCTTACCGCGAGGTATCTCGTAGATGACGGCCAATGTGTTAAGGTCCATCGATTTTGTTGTGTTATTAAGCTTATTTAAGCGTATTAATATTTATTAAACTAACCGTTTCATGGTATTTTTACTTACTTACTTTCGCGAAAACATTGGCGTATGCATCACCATAGTCCGCGAAAATATTGGGCTATTTTTTGCCGTCACGTGCACGCGTTCTATTACGAGCGGATCTTTGGTCGCCATGATGTTTACTTGCTACCGCGGCGATCTAGAATTTAACCGTCTAATGTTATAATGTCAACAACAACTCGAATCTAATTTCATTCTGTTAATTTTTCTGGAGAAGTAAATTCTGGGGAACATCTCTTTTAAAAGGGCCTAGATTAAATGACACGGACACGGTAAATCACGAGTGCTGGAAAGTTCATCGAGTTTTATAATGTACAGCAAGACTATTCAGATCTCAACTTATAGGTGAAAGCTGTACTAAACATTATACAATGAAGTCAAAGTGTTGCGACGAAAGTCTTTTGTTATAAACTGTTAATTTTACCTTTAAATAAAAGCAACCAAAGTAATTTAAAATCAGATGTTCTAGTCTGCTAGAAATAGGTTGAACCTTAGAAAAATTCTAACAAGCAAAAATTATATATCGTTAGAACCGGAAGACTATGTAGAATATGACCATGTGAAGGATACAGTAATGTCGCGCATGTACAAAGAGTTATACGGCCAAATGTGAGGGGGGTTCCCGAAATTCTGAACAGTGGCTAATTGTGGCATTTATTATGATTGCAGAGACTCAGATTTACTTAAAATTTGGCCCACTTGTTGTGCCAAATAAAACATTCAAAAAGCTGAGAAAAAATATTTTTGGGTCAATTATATTCCGAGATACGGGTCAGCAAATTTCGACCCGACGAGCTCGGCCTCATACAGATGTATAAAAGTCTGTATCTCAGCTTATATCAGAGCTAGAATGGTGTTCTTGGTGTCATTATTCAGCTCTGTTCATGATCTATATGGGCAGATTAATGACAATTGTTTAAAAGTTTTACATCAATATTTAAAAATGGAGCACTTCATCCTTGACCTTGACCCTTTTGCAAGTTTCTCGAAATCTTATAAAATCGCACTTCTAGATTGAAGTGTCTTGAACATCCTCAGAAGAGATCTGTTACAGTAATGGTTTACTGTAACAACTATTTTTAACTATTGATTATAATAACAACTATTTTAACTATAGATTATAGTCAAGGTCGTGTTTGAACCCCCCACCCACCCCCAACGAAATAATGCATTTACTCACACAATCATTAGGACTATGTACAGGAATTTCATTTACAAACTCTTATTTTTATGTGACCTTTTAGAATAGATTAAATCGTCCTCTAAACCCCTTAGTTTGTTGATACGGTTGCTCGTCGGCTTGATCAAGGGCAAGCACTCCCCTCCCCCAAATAAAATCCTGGCTACGGCCTTGAATATATATAAGTGCAAACGATGTCTTCTGAAATTGGAAAATTTGCCAATATGTCAAACTTTAAACGGCCATCATTAATCAACCCAAATAGATTATCAAACGAGCTGAATAATGACACTAAGAACACCTTCCTAGTTCTAAGTTCTTGCATAAGGGCAATTCCACGGTATTCAAAATGTTACGGACTCTACATTTCGGAGAGTTTGAGCCCTTCATACAGACAGAAGATTACTGTTTAAATTATTTAAATATTTTTCCCAGATGCCGCTTCAATCACAGATTAGTTTGATATTAGTTAGACTTTGCTGGCTGTTATGTATCATTTCTGGTGAATTAAAAAGTTTTCGTTACGGACTCTACATGAAAGTTCCCTGAATTTTTTTGATGACTGAACTGTCTTGATTTTCTGTGAAGTTATTATACACACATTCTTTTGAAACACAATCTTAGAATTGCCAGCCATTTCTGCTGATAAGGCCATAATTGCATTTCTTTTTCATGATACGTACTAATGTTGAGCACTCACTTAATGTACACACTATGCGTTACGGACTCTACGTTACGGACTCTACAGTTATGGATCATGCACAAAAACTGATTAATATCCATGAAAGCAGTTAATTTTTAGCAATTACTTTCATCATTCACTTGTTTGCAAGGTACTACGAGAAGTTTCAGATCTCAACTTGAACAAATTATGTTGTTTTGTCGTCACCAACAATCAATGGAACGTTTGCACTGTTCAAACATCGGTAATGTTAAGGCTCTTAATGTTTCAGAAGTGACTGAGCTTGGGTCAGTCTGTAACACTAACCACACGGTCAATGAACTTGAAAAGACCTCTTTCACATATTGCTGGTGCACATAGCTTTTCTACAATCTGATCATTGGGGATGCATAACTGGTCAATTCTGTCTCGAAAGTCGAACAGATTGCCCAAGTTATCCTTCACAACTTGCACCTTAGTAGCTTAATCTTGTTTCAGTTACCACATCTTCTGGACACATGGAACAAATTAAATTTAGACAAACCAACGTTTACACATTTTCCAGTGCACAAATCTTGTGTGTTTCTCTAAGTTTGAGGAGCAGTACCCGTTTCTGGTGGCGCTCTCGCCCTGGATTTGTTCTGAGTTTAGCACGTATAGAATCTTGCTTTCTTGAACATATAGAGCTCATGGTAAAAGAAATCATAATCTGATTCTGCAAGTACCGGTAGGCTACTTGAATCAGATTCTGTAAGTACGTTCAGTTGCCATGGCATGAATTATATATTGTTGTAGACTTTCTGCCTATTATACTGTCCACATTAATAGTTTTCACCATTTCTATGAATAATCAAGGGAAATTAAATAGCAAACTATTCATTTAAATGTACTAACCATGGACCCTTGTTTTAAAAGCATTTGTAAATCAATAAAAAAAATGCACTGAATAAATAATAAAACTCATAAATATCTCGTGCTAAATGTTGATTAATGTGTATTATATGTTAGCTAAAAAATTCAAAATGGCTGAAAATTGTTGACTAGTTCCATGCTTTCCACATAGTAGCTTAGGGAGGGATGAATAAAAGGAATTATTTTAACAAGATATATATGTTTAATGTTTAGCTTCCATGCATAATTTATGACAATTGTAGCCACTATCTCATAAAACGAATTTGTGCTTGTAGAGTCCGTAACACTTTTGTAGAGTCTGTAACAATTTTCAACTTCGCATAGAAAATTTTAAAGGAATATTAGGAAAAGTAATTTATGTTGACTAAGTAGCCCATAATGGTGAATCAGAGGATTGGAGATAACAAGTTTACTGTTCAATTCGAAATGCCTGAAAAACAAATTAGAAGCCCCAGAATGTTACGGACTCTACAACTCATGTTTTGCTCAAGCAAATCTGGACACATGATAAGGTGAATTTTTGATCACAGTGTATTTATCACTTACTCTCACCATGGTCACGATGTCCAGCTAAAAATATTCCATATTGGATTTACATTAAAAATTTAGCATTTAAAAATTGCATGTAGAGTCCGTAACGCAAAAAAATGAAAGTTGGCACTTTCAAGCAAAGTAGACACAAAACGATGAGGGCAGAAAGCCAAATTCTTTTGGATTCTTATACTAGAACCATCTAGCTATGATAGAAATTAGTAACAACTTATAATTCCAATATTTTTTATTGACCCTTCATGGACCACAATACCGTGGAATGCCCCATAAGCTGAGATACAGAGTACAGGCATCCACATATATTAGGCTGAGCTGGTAGCAACAAAGTTCACGACCCATATCTTGGAATGAAACTGACCAAAGACAATCACACATTTGCAGTCTATTCACGACCCATATCTTGGAATGAAACTGACCAAAGACAATCACACATTTGCAGGCATTGGCAGTCTATCTTGCACAGAACTGATGCATATGCATTTCTTTTTAACATTTTACTAGTGCTACATTTCTTTTATTCATACACACAGTACACATCAGACATATCTGGACTTCTATGATAAAGTGCTTAGCAATGTGTGTATATATATATACATATATATTTCTCTATCCATTCAGGGCTGTGTTTAACATAGGTCCATTCGGTGCGGTGCACCGAATGCCCCTGAGCCGTGAGTTTTGTTGCCATTGACCAAATGTCTTAAATTGGGAGTCTCGGTGTTACTTAAACCTTTTGTAAATAAGAAAACACTAATTTCACTAAGTTCACCGACGTTGCGTGCTTGCTTATTGACCTGCCACAGCCGGCAAACCACGTACATGTATGGTAGCCTATTGAACAGCGAATTTTTGAAAAGTGACGTAATCATGGAAGACTGCCGAACGGAACTATGCCCCTGCTGTAACACTTTGCACCGACACTCGAAGAACCTTAAACACGGCCCTGTATCCATTGCCAATGCCGCTGTCAGTATGTTAGCTTGCCTAATACAGCCCAAAGTCACTCACGCTATCATAGTACTTGCATCTCCAGATGCTTGATGGGCTGCAATCTTTTTGCAAATAATCATTTTTGTAGCCTTGCGTTTATTTATTTAGATAGTTATTAGGAGCACTTATATAGCACCCTGTTAAGTCCATCTACTCTAAAGCACTCACGACCAACCTTGAGTAGCCAAATAAGACAGCCTTAACAATAGAGAAGAGCATGGTGGCGCGATCCCTGGGCACTAGGCAAAGTGTCACTGGAAGCCCATTCCAGGTGACAGGGTCAGCAACCAAGAAAGCTCCGTGTTGCCTTGTGGAGGCCTACGAGCGATGGACATGAAACTTACAGACATCAACAAAGAGAGTCTTGACATTGGACATTCAAGGTAGAACAGCAAAGTTCACACAGGTATGTGTGGGAGCTCGATGCAACGCCATACCCACCCAGAGATCAAGTATATTATCTGCTGGGGAGGAAAGGGAACCAATGAAGGACATCCCTCCTGTACTCAGAAACATGGCCGAACTTAGGGATGCAGCCAATAAATGTGTCATCGCGTGCAGAACCCGATCTGGCAGAGCAGACCTTGGATATGCCAAGTGAAGGTGAGTTCTTGGTCCGAGATTACACTCAGGAACTCCAGGGCAAGGGCTTCCATGTCAACTTGGCTAGCTGCTGGCAAGTGTCTGACCGAATAAACTGAGTCTTCGATAGATTGACCCCCAGTTGGTTGGCTTCCAAGGTCACCATGGTCCAGCATAAGGTATGTATAATGACATCAACTGGACTGGGAGCGCTTCTGAGTAGAACACCTTGAAGGTGAGCTATATAAAAGTCAATAATAATAATAATGCATGGACCAGTTGCCGATGCCAAGCAGGGCAGATAAGCCTGTGGAGGTCAACTGCGTAAAACTGGCCCAGGACAACGCCAGCAGTCAGTTAGCAGAGGATATAAATCTTCAGTTAAGCCATGTACCATGATTGTACTTAAGAAGATGCGAAATCGCTACAGAAATCTGATACGCTGCATCAATATGTTGCTAAATCCAAGTGTTCCTGTATTTCAGTAGCCCACAAACGCACACTTATACCTCTCAATGCTTACACTGCTATCAAATTCAATTCAGACTTTCCTCATATCCTTACTGCCATGACCATGAAAACAAAACGTCTGCAAAAACCAATAGTTCTCCTCTTCCTATATAGATGTGTACTGGATGCAACCCTCAGATCTCATAAAAGCACTTTCAAACACCATCATTTCCACCATCTCCACAACCTCTTGGAATCCCACATCTGTCAGCCATAATAATAACTTTTAGCCGCCAAAGTTATAGAGCAATTCTTGAGGTCAACAATTTGACCGATTCAAAAATGAAAGAGCAACAACAGTAAATGGTACTGGCATATCTTGGGTGGTAGTTTCACAGGTTAAATTCCCGGCCCCAAAATAATTACAGTTTAATATCACAAACCCAAAATTAGGAATATATGACCATGCTCAATGGAAATCCCCAAAACTATACCCAACTAAACTATTTCTTGGCTATGCCCATGGGCAAAAATCTGAAAGGATGTCAAAAAGATAATGCCAGAATATTATGTTATCTATATCCAATATATACATATATATATATATACATTTCAAAACAATGGGTACAGGTCATTGCCGTCAAATAATATAAACACAGAGGAAAGACTAAACAGAATACAATATTCGTGTATTGCAAAAACGCATTGTCAAAGCGCAATACGTAGTAACCAAACAACGACCTAAGTGCCTAATTCCGCATTCCCAACCATTAGTGAAACCTAAGCCCAAATCTACATAGTTTCCGTCGAAACCATTGCTGCCAAATCCAACAGTAGGCTATACACTGCACGGCACGGCAGCCATAGCGGCGCTCCATTACCACGGGAAAACAACAGGGTAAACGATCACACGCAAATTGCTCCAAAAACAAGGTAAACGGTCGAAATTGTTTGTATCCTTCACGTTTTACAATCTAAATATATTAATAAACAAATACTGAAAATTATACGCTTGTTAGAATTTTTCGAAGGTACCAATGGAAAAACTTTTAATTCTAGCCGACTATTCTTGATCGTGATTCTTTTCGAACGAGGACGAGGAGCATTCCACGCGTGCTCCAAGTACCTTTGGAGCATCTAGAAACGGGGCGAGCTCGAGCATGCAAATCTATCAAAATTGCACTTGTTTGCAAAACTTAGGCTACATGTTTGATTAGTTTATTTAAAAAGAACAGGCAACGGATGCAAGTGAACAGTAAAAATAGTATGGCTACTCACTCTACATATGGTTGAGTTAGTTAGCGCGTGCTTTTGGTGATATCTTAACTTAATAGGGGAAAGTGAAGTTGTGTATCCTATGCTGAAGCAGCGGAACGGATACCACGTAGTTTGAGCAGTGATACCGCTCCAAAATTTAAGAAAAACCAAGGTGGGGTCTTAAAAAAAGCCAAGAAAAGCCAAGTCAATAATTATGGACTATATGTCACTTATTTTCTTTCAACAGAAGCTATTTTATCCGATAAATTGTGATGTTTATGAAATTATGTATAATTAATCCTGAAATTAATGTATGTTAAACTATTAATAATTGGTTCCGTTCGCTGATTTTCTAACATACTAACGACATTTTGGAACATACATGTAGTGCGCTAGTTTTGAGAAATAGCCTAAACGTTCAGAGAATAATAATAAGTCGGATAAATCCTAGTCAGTAGATGTAGCCGCTGCCATAGTTGTATTATTACAGCTAAGATTATTGTTATTTAGTGGATTATTGCTTAAATTATTGCTATTTAGTGGATTATTGCTAAGATTATTGTCATTTAGTGGGCAGAAAAAAAGCCAAGTAAAAAAGCCAAGGTCCTTTGAAAAAAAGCCAATATCCCAAGATACGATTGAAAAAGCCAAGATCTTGGGAAAAAAGCCAAGGAGCGGTATCACTGAGTTTGAGTGTTGGAAGTTGAAAGATCATTACGAGTAAGAGTTCTTAAAGAGGTTAGACTTCAGTGTCGGGTAGAAAACTCAAGGCTGATGGGTTAGAGTCTAGAGGAGCCTGAAAAAGGTGCTGGTGAGTGATTGGCAATGATGCTGGAGGTAAACTTGCAGTGCTTCTTACACAGGCTACACATCTTTAGAACCACTTAAACCATCGTTAAATTGCTTATGTATGCTTGTCAGCAGGTTGTATTAAAGTAAGTTGTTGTTTACATACTTATTTGCGGTATGGTTGATCTGCGCTAAAAGGATTTCACATTGAACAGCGACACCTGGCAATTGGTCGTTAGCCGTTGATAGGAAATTTGTATTTATATTTTGGTTGTTTTCATTAACAACTTGTACGTTTTGATGCGAAGTTTATCTTTAAAAAAATATGGCAGATAACTGATCTAATAAAGTCGAGATGCTGTCAGTAATTTTCTAGCATATTCAGTATTTCAACGGTGCTATGCAAATGTTATACTGAAAATCGCAAATTTAAAGAGTGCGCCGAAACCCGGAGCGTGTCTTTGCTTGTCTGACCAAAATAATCAGCTAAAGTAAGAAGAATTTGTTTCGCGAAATCGTATTAAAATCTGGCAATCGCATACATAGGCAGGGATTAAGTTTATCGAAAATTCGTATTTCAATGTTTCAATTGTATATAACATTTGTGTTTGGTGTCTGGTTTGACATTATAGCAACTTTATAATCAGCATTGCATGGATTCCGAATGTTATCAGCAGGCCTACATCGCTGTCATCGTGCTTTTCTAGTTTCCTTTGATATATGACTGAGCGGCATTATTTTGCGTTTCTTTTTGAATTGATATATTGAAATTAGGATTGTCTTTTGTTTTGATTTATATATACTGTAGGGCAGCCGGATTTTCCAGATAGGCCAAGGCAAAAGCTATTGATTACTCGTATTTTAAAATGTAGCATAACACATTTATCCATTTATTTGTCATTGTCAAGCCCTAGCATAATTAATATGATCAGTTAAATGCAATTTTTAACACATTAACATGGTATTAAGTGTGAGACTTGTTATGTATGTATTAGATGAATTCAAGGGACATTCTGACCGAGGGGTCATTGGCTTCTGCCCTCCCTCGTCTGATGCATGAAACTGAGCTGCAAAAGATGTTGACAGATGAAAAGATGCGCTCAGAAAAGCACCGGACTAACTATGAAACACTGAAAACAGCACATGCCAGGTTTGTTGCAATATGCAACAAAATTATATTTCCAATCTTGTCTTGTCATTCATTGTCTTTAAAAATGTGTGTGTGTGTGTACAATGTTTGTACATGTATATGAAGATTGTAGATTTGTAGCAAAATACTTATTGGGTACTATTTTAAGTAATTTACAAATGGGCTGAGCATTGCATGAATGAATGAAAATCAAACCATGTCAGATAGCCATGCAGGCTATCTGACATGGTTTGATTTTCATTCAGTCATTCATTTCAAGAATTTATGTAGCACCCCTTGAATAAACCCACTCAGACACATTCCCAGTTCATGCACAGGGATACTTCTAGGTCTTCAGGAGCATGTAAAACACCGATGAAACAGCCTTCGGTAACAGGCATATATGTCTAATGGGAGACTATTGTAGACAGATGGACCTACTACTATCTTGATCTTGGAGGGATTGAAATTATTTGATCACATTTGTTTGGATATAAATTTATAAAGGTTTAATGTCTTGATCATGAAGTGATTACTTTATTGCCTTTCTTTAAGGATTCGGATATTTATTAGAACTTATATAATTTGCAATCTCAACATTTGAATGATCAGTTTCCATTTCTGTTGGTATGGAAAGTTTTTTGAGTGGCTTGCCTAAGAAAACCAGTGTTTTTTATATAAAGGATTCTTGAAAGTGTTTCTGTTTAGAGTATTTTTTTAAGCTTTTTGAAGCCGCTAATTATAATGTGTTGATTTTCAGGTTGCAAGATGCATACATTGGTCTTGAGAGAGATCTAAAAGCAACCGTTGAGGAATATCGACTTGTAAAAGACAAATATGAGAAGATTTTGGAACAGTCTGGAATGGCCCTTTCAAAGAGGAACGAAGAGTTCGAAATGCTTAAAACACAGGTATACATACCGAATTTGAAGCAAACTAATGATGTCTTTGGCTTGAAATATCCTAACCTAGATGCTTGTTGTCGAGTGCTTAAGAGTAATTGCTATCACTGATGGTGTATTTTAGAACTCTGTCATACATAATTATGACTTATGTGTACAGATAATCAATGCAATCATGTTAATTTGTTAAGCAATTATGTGAATTTTTGCAATAAAGAATTTTGTTGAAACTCATTTTCAAAATGCTCTTATTAATCAGGTGGCCAAATATTTATGTCAGTTCTTTAGTTTGGGTCGTGCTATTCATTTAACTTATTAATTATTCAGTTGTTTAGGGTGCTCAGCCTGTTATTTGAGCCTCCTCTAAGGTGATTTCATTGTAGAACCTTGAGCAAGACCTTCACCCACAGTTGCTTTGCAGCTCAAGTTCAGACGTAATTACACTGAGCATGTTATAAATTTAATATAGAAATAATAGTAAGTTGTAACGATGGTGTTGGTGGTGATGATGATGGCGACGAAGATGGAGATCATGATGATGATAATGTTAATGATGATGATTTTTATACACTAATAATAATACAATATTTATTAATAACTAGCTGTACCCGACCACGCGTTGCTGTGGCAGAAAAGACCTCCGCTCCCTCCCCACCCTCTTCGTCTCGCTCCCTCCGCTCCTTTCCTCCGTCACACCGTCCATTGCTGACATCGGATAGAGCCCAATAATGACGAAAGGCCGCTTTTTGCGACTCGCTTATGACGTCACAGCACGCGACCTCATTCATGTTTCGTCTGCTGTGTTTGGGGACAACGCGTTTCTGAAATCTGACAGTTTTGTTGAATTTGCAAATGGCGGTCGAACAGATTGCAAAGTTCACTTTTTGTGGAAAAGATTGCGTTTTTTTCTGGAAAAAAATCTTAAGACACGGTGCTATTGGAATGGAAGGTTTTGGTAAATTTTCAAAACAATCGGTGCGTAACTTTCGGCGTGATTGTGTCACGAACTATTGGAAAGTTTCATTTTTATTTATATAGATAATAATTGTGAGGTTATTTATATTTTGCCATAAAATCTCATACCTCTAGTGAATATTTAGCAAGTACTTCATATAACCAAATTGATCATTTTTTCTATGCTGCTTAAAAGTGTTTTCTTATATCGACTTTGTCATTTTAGGTGTTGGATCCAAAGAAGATGGAGCTGTTGAAACTTCAGGTTCAGAGTGATCTGGAGAAAAATTATCGTGAGAAATTTGATCTCATGAGCAAAGAAATGGAGAGAAATCGTAATGAGCTGAGCAAAATGAAGTACGAGTATTCGTTCTTAAAATCGGAATACGAGCACGACAGACAGGAACACCAATCCCTCTTGATGGAAATTAATCTTCGACATGAGGCTGAGGTGTGTCTTAAAACTTGAATGAATACTTAGGTTTATTTCATTGTGACCAACATAAACACTGTCTTTGATGTCTTGGTTTTTATGTATTTCAATTCCATTGTCTAAATTACTGCAGTTGAATAGGATGTCGTGAGTTGTCACCCATATCTAGTTTTTCATATATTTGTGCATCTATACCTTAATCGTTACATGTTGAGTTTGTAGCATGCATGGCATTAAACTAGTAAGCAAAATTCCATTGTTGTTATCTAGTATTTTCTGTTAAACTGGTAAGCAAAATTTCATTGCTGTTACCTAGTTCAGTATTTTCTCTTGAACTAGTTTACAAGCGAAATGACATTACTACAACCGAGTAAAGTATTAAATCTCTTAGCTGATTAAATTCTCTAATTTTGAACCTTTTCTGTCGCTTTGTATCCCAGTAAGTAAGTTCTTGGTTTGTGTTTCTATATTCTGTTTTACATGTTCCAACAGGTAACAAATCTGAGGAAGGAACGTGAGAACATGTTAGATCGTCAACAGAAGGAATCCTCAAGCGACTCGCAGCATCTGCGTGCTGTTCAGAAGGAGAATATCCAGCTCAACTTGAAGGTGAAGAGCCTTCTATCTGAGTTGGAAGAGATCCGTGCTCAGAGGGAACAGACCGGACTGCAGGCGGACAGCATCACTCGACTTCAAGTGAAGCAACTCACAGAACTCCAGTCCAACCTCAAGGCCATCGAGGTAACGCTTCAACGATCTGCCTTTAATAATAATTATAATTAGTAATAATGTAAACTTTTGTTTCGGATGGATTATAATTAACTGTCTAGCTTAGCGCTTGATGCTGGACTGTCAATGAAGACATCGGGGTTACAATCTCCTCGCCAGGCTGGAAATTTGGTTCAAGATTCCTGCTCCTCTTGCCCCCCACCCCTATTCAAATCCATCTATGATGAGGACACTGACTGTTTGGACGATGAGACGATGAGGGAGAAACCTGACCACCCATGTATGTGTGTGCACTTGTTATAGCGCCTCTTCAAGAATCTACTCAGAAGTGCTCCCGACTACAGCACGGACACTGACTCAGAGTTTCATGCCGAGGTGTTGAGCAAAATTTTTAGAGTGAAGGACTTGCCCAAGGTCCCTACGTGGCTCTGCGTGAGGTCAATTCGAACCTGCAACCCTCCTGTTGCAAGGCAACGAACATACCCACTACACCACCACAAGGCTAAGTTGATGAGGATGCGAACACTTCATACCCATGGCTGCCTCAGGACTAACTAGCTTAAGGGACCGCTCTTCTTCATCTTCTTAACTATTTCTGCCATAGACTTTTGTACACTAGACTGACTGTTTCTGTTTCACATTAACAGACGGAGAGGCAGTCGTTGAAGACTCAGTGCGACAATTTCCAGCGTGAGTTGACGCTCGCCAACGACCACCAGAGTCACCTGATGTCTCGAATGCACGAACTGGAGAAGGAGAACATTGCGTTGAAGAACCGAGCGGAGGAGGTGACGCACAAGAGCAAGCTCGACCTGACGAACATCCGAATGGAGATGCTGCAAGAACGTGGAGAACTGGAAAGAGAACGAGACAGACTGACGAACCTCGTCGAAGGTTCGTGAAGAATTTTCACATTTATTGTGTTTGTAGTTTAATGGTTGAGTAATGTGACTGAACATTGCATTGACATCTATGCTTCTTTAAACGGAAATGCTTTCCTAAGCGATGTTGGAGCTAGTTCATTTTAAAGGAAATAATTCTCTCATTTATTCGTTCATTCTAGAATTTATAGTGCAGTTTAAATAAACAAGCAACTAGATAGAAAGCAAAGAAATGCGTCATTTGAATTTGTGGAGATAAGAAAATGGAGCAGCAATATGAGAATTTTGCACTAGGTCTGTATTTCTTGCGAATGAGTAATTACAGATTAATATGCCATCTTTGAAGACTTGATTTAGAGGCAAATAGCAGCTTTTGGAGATTAATCGAAACTTGGTAAGGTCAGCTTTCTGGTTAACGTTTATAAGACAAACCAGAATGACAAGCTTTATTTGTAGATTGTGTACTATTACTGGTTGTGCTCTGGTGTGTGTGAGAATTTGACATGACTGAGTCTATGTTTGAATGATTTTTATTTCCAATGAAAAAGCTTCAATTTAAAAACACATTTCTAAATGTCTGCCGCCCTATCACTGTATACCTGATGATGTGACAATCTAACAATGGCTATTGTTTTATTCAAACAGACCTGAGAGCAGAGATTGAGATTCTGAAGCAGACGTTGGGACAGCACGAGACAGCGGCCGTCGACAAAGAGAAAGAAGTTGTGCGAAAGATTCAGGGAGTGAAAGAGGAAGAGTGGCAGAAGATTCAGAAACTGGAGTCTGAAAAGTTAGCGTGACTATTCAAATCAATCTAACAAATATCTGATCGTATCTAACCTTATGCTCAACTCGTCGTATTGTCATGTATTAAGCAATTATTAATTTGTTTGTTGAAGAGAAGTGACACCTCTTCTTGTATTTGAACTGGCTATATTCAATAGACAGTGCTTTTGGAATATTGTTAAATGAAACAAGAGCTCTACATTCTGTCAGCCTGATGTTTTGAAGAAACAAAAATTGATTGATTGACGGAGCAGAGTTCAATGTGTTCTTTTTGAATGACACTCTGGAAGTTTTGAGATGGTATTAGGTTATATCCATTAGACCATTCTTGTGATCTTTTTGACAGGGTCAATTAATATATGTGCCGGTATGCTGTCCATGCTTAGTTGTTGAATTGAATTAATATTTTTCTTTAAAAAAATTGGTGATCACCACCACTGAAATTGTGAATGGTTTTAGCTGAGTTTTTATGTAAAAACGTTACATGGATTTGTGTATAATTGTTGTCTTAGGATTTGTGTGTTGTTGTTATCTTAGGATGGAGTTGGAGACGAAGCTGCAGGAAATGGAGAAGCGAAAGATTGATACGGAGTCAGAGCATCACCAGAGGCTGGAGCAGGCGGAAGAGCAATGTCGTAGGGCAGAGGATCTGAGAGAACAGGCGGAGAAAGAAGCCATGACGTGCAGGCAGGCAGAGAACAGCGTCTCTTTAAATTTCAGCTTTATTTAAAGTCAAATATTTAAAATCAATCATTCGTTTATTGATCCAAGAATCCAGAAAATTGACAGAAGTTTACATTGAGTCATTTTTACGGTTTTTTTCCAGTGCAGAAAAATCAGTTGATGTCTCCTTGACCGGGTTGACTTAAAACTGAAACACAGAGCACCCCAATGTAAGCTGTGGTAGCGCCAACAGTTGAAGCACATGTCAGCAAAGTGATCTTTGTAATCTATGTTGCTTAACCCTTTAATGACCAGCATGTACAAAAATGCATTGAAAACATATGTAGCTGGTCGTTAAAGGGTTAACAGAAAGGTTAGTTCTTACCAACAGTTCTGTTAATCTGCATGCTATTTCATGGGGCTGTTATGTTATTTCACTGTCTGCAGAAGATGATAAGAAATTAATTAAATAATTTCAGAAATAAACTGCAGAACCAGCAGATGCTGCTCGATGAGCTGGAGCACGACCGTCACGAGAACAGCGAACTTAAAGCTCGGCTACAACGTCTGGAGACTCAGTATAGCAGGTATATTGACTCAGCCGTAGATTAAACTTCTCTGTTTTGACTTTACATACACGAGAGAGAGCCACGGGTAGTAGTTTCTTTTAGCTATCTGAACATCATTTGTTTACAGTTAACCCTTTACCCGTTCATTTTTCCCGTTAAGCCCGTGTTTTCAGCGGATATACTCGGGCAAACGGGTAAAGGGTTAAACTTGTTAGTGCTGATCTGTGGCATCCTTAACGCCTTAACCCTTAAACAACGAGCGGAATTGTCATCACCCGATATTTTCCATATTTCTAAATAAATACCATTTTCTGTTCGGCAACATGTGCCTGATCCATGTCATAGATCTTTAAATTCATGTCAAAGTCGGAATTTCGTTAAACCCTCGTTAGTTTCATCGCTTGATATACCATGTAAGACAATTGTTAATTGTCAGATCCGTCAAAACTGTCACCACTTGAATCTAATTCTTCGAGAAAATGGTGAGTTTATGCGCGACTGTATTTGCCCGCATGCGTTGTTAAATACACGTAGATTTAAATGTCCATTTTGATTGGTTGAATGGCACATTTTGGTTCCCATTCTAAAAATATGTTCCACTTATTTCCATGCTTCATTATGTTATCTTAGCTAAAATGTTCTGCTTCAAAAATTAATACTTTTGACAGGTCAACAGATCTATGTCATTATATACTAGACACTGCTAATACACTTTTGTGCATGCCTATTGTCACCCCGTAGTGCATGCATGCTCGTTATTTAAGGGTTAAAGCAGTGCATTCAAGAGGTTTTTGACTTGATGACTAGGAGTTAAAGGGTTATATGCATGCTGGACATAGTTATAATGGTTGTAAGTTTATTAAAAAGTTGATCATATTTTGAAATTTAAATTTGATTAGAAGTGCAGTTTCTGTGATACACGACTAACAGAATACCTACCATCTCAATTCTGAGTTTAGCTTGTTTTTCAGATTTATTTGGAACGTGCTGAAATTTGCTGTCTGCAACAAATAAGAAGCAGCACAAGTGTGGACCACTGTATCATCCCTGGTAATGCATTGAGCAGACCAAGGAACAAGTGTAGCACCATCAACGTGTTTGCTGTCAGTCTCTGAAGACCAATTGAAGACATATTTTGTGTTATCTAATGTGATAGTTGTGCATTGCTTGCTCAGGCCACATGGTTTCTGAGGTTGGAGATAATATGTAATATTACCGTACTACTATTAATTGTACACCCTTCTTCAAAAGAATGGAGTAGGGTGCTTTTACAGAGTCCTCCTCAGGTGCAAATGTTAAAGGGTGAGGATCGTTTCTGTGACACAGGTACGTGGAAGGAGAGCGTGATCTCGTGGAGTTGCACGAGAAGCTGGAGCGGGAGGCGGATCAACTGCGAGTCGAGTTGCAACGAGCGAAGGAAGCGACACTGCGAGAGAAGGAGCAGACGGAAGTGGTTCTCGTTCAGACGAGAACGTCTTGGGTGGAGGAGAAGAGCCATCTTCAGTCGCGACTCGACGACTTGGAAACTCAGCTGGCGACGACGAGACGCAAATTGGCCAACACTTGCAACGTCTACAAACAGGTACAGTTTGTGTTAACCCATCAGTGACGAATGTGTAGTAAATGATATCGGAAATCCTATGCCAGTGGTTTTCAATCTTACTTCAGGACCACTTTTTCTAAGTGTGAGGACACGAGGGACAATTTTTCTTAGTTAAAGGACAATTAAAGCGTTTAGGGGCCACAATGCTAAACTTTAATTGACTAAAAGCACATAAAATTGTTATAATTGATTCAAAATTGAATGTTTGATGTTATTCATAGACGTAAAAACAAAATAATTTGTCATAAAAAATAATTATATGTTCTATCCTGTTCAAATTGTCAATTTTTTCATGTGTTTTTGTTAATTCTCTGAGAGACGAGGGCCATTTTTGAGGCCTCGCGGGCCACTGTTGGCCCATGGGCCACGGATTGGGAACTGCTGTCCTATACTCTTGGTTAAAAAGGGTTAATATGTGTGATGTAATCTAACATCTGGAAATTTCTACTACAGCTGTGTTTATCATTGTAATCACGAGTTTTGAGTCAGGTGTCTGCTTTGAAGTACGGTATTCGTTTATTTAAAAGATGAGACAAATCCGGGTGACACGCTGCACCCAGCTGTATGTAAAAGCAAATTTAAATCGAAAAAAATTAATATGAACATGACAATGTCATTGATGATTAAATTTTGTTGTTTTTAATTTAATTATTTTAAATGTGCATTATTAAGTGCCTATATACATATATTTATATTTCCAGAAGAAGAATTTGTTAAAGAGTCAGATGTTCAAGTTTAAAGACAAGATCAACCAACAGAAGTTGAAGATCGACGTCCTGCAGTCGGAGAAAGAGGCGCTCAGGTGAGCAGATGAATGCACGAACGATGATGATGATGATGATGATGATGATGAGGATGAACGATGATGAACGATATACACACAGAAATAAATGAGAAAAGTTGGAAACCAATTAAGGCAGCGGTTCCCAACCCGTGGCCTGCGGGCCAAAAGTGGCCCGCGAGGCCTCAAAAAGTGGCCCGCGAGGCCTCAAAAAGTGGCCCGCCAAGCCTCAAAAATGGTTCTCATCTCTCAAAGAGTTAACAAAAATATATGATAAAATAGACAATTTTGACAAGATAGAACACATAATTAATTTCTATTACAAATTATTTTATTTTTACGTCTATAAATAACATCAAACATTCTATTTTGAATCAATTATAACAATTTTATATGCTTTAGATAATTGAATTTTAGCATTGTGGCCCCCTGATGTCCTTTCACTAAGAAAAACTGGCCCTCCTGTCTTCCAACTTAGAAAAAGTGGCCCTAAGGACAAAAAAGGTTGGGAACCACTGAATTAAGGGAAAATTTAAGTTCTGTAACTTGTGTACTATTATATAGAAATCTAAAGGATATGACTTTTGAAGAGTCTATTCTGTAACTTGTGTACTATTATATAGAAATCTAAAGGATATGACTTTTGAAGAGTCTAAACACGAGATTCACTTTCTATACCAGTGTTCTGTGTTTGAAAGTTGATAACCTGCTCCCTCATTTGGTGTGTATTGTTGTCTATCTATAGTAGAGATTCTGATTTAATGTGGTCCAGGACTGGGATCCTCTTATCTCCCCTAGATGTTGGCTATAGCTATTAGCCGCCATCCCTACGATTTTTTTTCATAGTTAGTTATTGATGGCTGTATGCTGTCATAAGCAGGAGGGAGATCTAACCTATAGTAGTAGTCTGTTTTAAGATCTCTTGAGCCGAAAGTTGGGTTCTTATGATTGAAGGTGAAAATATACATATATACACAGATCGTTAATTTACTTGAGCTTAAGCTCCTAACCATGTAATTATATACAGTGTTATATCGTATGGCTTTGATTAGTATATATAGAGTTTGTTGCTTCCACTGGATGCATTTAATTTTTTCGTATGTACCGGGTGGCGCATAAAAAACGTCCCCAAACTTTGTTAATCTGGCAAAGATCTAATTTCAGAGATATCAAATATTAATTTACACCAAAATGTTAAGCAATCATTTCTGTGCACACATGTCAAATTTCAAGAGAGTATGTTTATTATATCACACTCTGCGACAAGGTTATAACGTCGTACCTGTTAAAATATTTTGCACAAAACTACGTCATTTATTTTGCCGCGAACGAAAGTCTTCAATTGCGCCAGTAAGACTTTATCATGAGACTAGTCGTTTCTCTAAACAAATTTAATGGCATCTGCTGGAGTTTCGATGCACGGTAAAACACACATCATCGTCATTGATCCTCGGAAAACCAAAGTCAATGGAGAGTAGGCCTATTACATTGGCTTGTTACGCGATAAGCTAATTCCCGAACGTCGTATAGGCCTAGTACGTAGACTCAATCCTGATGACAATTAGGCCTACATCTTTCAACAAGACAGTGCTCCTTCACATCGTTGCAGATTGGATCAGCAATTTCTTCAAGCAAACATCCCTGATTTTATCCACAGTGATGCCTGGCCTCCAAACTCTCCCGATCTAAATCCTATGGTCTACTTATGCACGGAGCGCCCCAAAGGAGCTTGTGTAATGTGTATGCTGGTCGCAGAAAATTGTTTCTGAAATTAATGCTGACGAACTTAAGCAGGTCATTGAAGTAAAAAATTAATGGTCTCTATTAGACGACACACAAATAGGCCTACAGAAGTCAACAGGACAGTGGAAATAGCGTTTAAGGGTCGTTACAAGAGAAAGCGGAGGATCAATCAAACATTTGCTCGCGTAAAACATCATCATTAAACAACTGTGCAAAATTTTGGCCATGGGTCATACAGTTCTAACAACAATTTCTCTCAAACAGTTGAGTATTTTTAGCTAAAATTTGGCTGTGTTGTACAAATATGAATTATGATTAGTTTTATGTACTATGATTTAGAATGAATGAGGACAGAAAAATAAAGAGGGTGGTGTTTGGAAGAATGGAGGGAACCAACAGAAGAGGAAGACCACACAAGGAATGGTTGGACAACGTAACCGACTGGTGCGGAGCGCCAATACAAGACCTGACACATGCGGCGATGGAACGACAAAAATGGCGAGGAATAATGAGGATGGCAGCGAGCACCTACGGGCACTGGTCCCTCGGTTCTTGATGATGATGATGATGATGATGATGATGATGACTATGATTTAGTTTATCTTTAAAATTGTTTAATTGCCAGGTTAACAACGTTTGGTAACGTTTTTAATGACGTAGGTTTGTGCAAAATATTTTAACAGGTACGACGTTATAACCTTGCCGCAGAGTGTGATATAATAAATGTACTCTCTTGAAATTTGACATGTGTGCACAGAAATGATTGCTTAACATTTTGGTGTAAATTAATATTTGATATCTCTGAAATTAGATCTTTGCCAGATTAACAAAGTTTGGGGACGTTTTTATGCGCCACCCGGTATTTGCTTTCTTTTGTAGGTTTTTTGTTGTAGAGGTGCTCTATAAATATGTCTTTTATTACCTTTGTTCTTGTGTTTATCGTTTCTGTAGGAGGTCAATTCCTTCTGAGGCGCACGAGCAGTTGAAGAAACAGCTGCGAGATTTGCTCCAACGAAACATGAAATTCAAAAGTTTACTCCTATCCGCAAACATCAAGCAGACGCCAATTGGCGGATTGTCCTTTGGAACGATGACGACAGATTTCATGCCGGCCGTCACGGCATACTTCGACACGGTGATCTATGCAAACAAATCTAATTTAAAATGCATAAATGTTGCATGAAGTGTTTCTGCTTCACTGGCTGTTTTAATATGGAGTGGATTCTGAAGTGCCCATAAAAGTTTTTTGGGAGCAACATCTTGTCGTAAGTTTAGTTTTTCTGTACATAGAAGTATTTGGTAGCCATGTTGATGAGGTGATGACAAACTTAGTGAATTGTGTATTTTGAACTCTTTATGGAATCCATCCTTTTAAGAGCTCATCCATATATTGTGCACACAAAAAGCATATTTCCTACTTCTCTCGCCACCCGTTGCAATTCATGCATTTTGTGGAAAGCCTCGCCACCATTACAAAAGTTAATTTGCTAAAGCCATCTATAAAACATTTATTTTACCATAGTTACCCCGGTCCTTTTTGTTTTGTTGAACTTTCATATTCATTAGCTAAAATTTGTTAACTGTTATGGTTTACTGATTAAATCTGAAAAGAATGTAATCAAATGCCATCGGGCAACTATAGTCTATAGCAGGGGTTCTCAAACTGTGGTACGCGTACCCCAAGGGGTACGCCAGGCGCCGGTAAGGGGTACGCCAAAAATTTCAGAAATATAAATTTTCTTTGAGTCTATGGACTTTGTGTCCATCTTTCTTTGATTAGCAATGATTTTAGCTTCGCAACGTATAGGCCTAACAGTGCTCACCGTCACTTATTTATTTTACAACATATAATTAAACTCACATAATATTATTATACAGTGCATGCGACATATTTATGTTTAAGCCTATTTCTACAGTTTTGAAACGAATAATGTATAAATAGTTGAAAGTACCAAAGCCAGAAATTCTCAGCCTATGTAGAGCTCAAGTAGAGGAGAGCTGAATTGGCCTAAGGATTAATTTCTCATTGAGCTTTAAATTTTGTGATTCCTTTCAGCACATCATAATTATCTGGGTGAGAGTGGTTTTTAAACTATTCTTCTCAAAAACAAAACATGGGGTAAAATAGGCTATCTGAAATTGACAAATATTGAACCAGATATTTTATGTGCTAGTCTAAACAAGCCCACAGCACTACAGGTCGACTCTTGCTTACACTGCAGTGGCTATAAATCAATTTTCCCTTTTAAATTTGTTGATAAGATTATATGATTCAAACTAAATTTTGTTCCCTAAATATGACTCTAATAATTATAATCGATGTCACCAATGATTAGACTAAATGGACTTTTAGTTGACACTGCAAGAGGACTTCGCAATGGCATTTTGTTTCTGCAGGATCTGACTTCGCTGGGGGTACGCCGTCGTTAAAATTTTTGCTTGGGGGTACAATAAAAATAAAGTTTGAGAACCCCCTGGTCTATAGGCTAACACAGACTTACAGCATAGCCTACTGCAAACGTCATAATTAGGCATTTATTTTGCTTAAGTACATTTTCTCGAGATCCCTTTCCAGCCCCACCCTCTCCCCCATACACAAATTGCCTAATCCGGTGACCCTTCCCTGCATATGTATATGTAATATATGGGCATTGGACAACCCTAAACATAGGCGTACGAGGCAGGGTCCAAAGGGGGGCAAATGCCTCCCCATATTTCGGGCAAGTCTGTTTTTTCGGGCAAGCAGGCCCGGGAAAATACGAAAAAATTGTATTTTTCACGACATACTTCAAATTTTTTTATGGGAAAAATAGTATTTCCCACCACGAGATTTATTTTTCGGGCAGTAATAAGATCTTTGACCCTCCACTGCTGAAATCTCCCATACGCCTATACCCCTAAATGAATATGAAAGTGATTGAGTCATGTGCATTTTCCTTTTTTACTGAAACATCTTTTCTTGTTTACATTTTGTCAGAATCAGAAGGAGTTGTCGTTGCTACGAGACCGATTGGACATCGTCGACAGCACACAGCGTCACCAATTGGACGAACTGAAGGGAAATTCCGCACTTTTTACGAAACCATCTGCAACCGTGACTACTGGCGACAAATACTTTGAGGAGGTGACGCGAGACAAAGAGAATTTCTTGTACTGACACTCCTTACGTCAAATCCAAACCATTTTAACCGATCGATGCTGTTCGAATGGTTAATTGTGTATAATTTCTTCGGTTTTTTTCTTGTTGTTTTTCCCCCTTTGGGTTGGAAAATGAAGTTCACTTCATACCCAGGCCTCCATCCTCAGGGGACAGCTCTTCTTCGTTTTTAGGTTTTGACATTGTCTGAAGCTCAGAGTGTATAGTTGAAAGTTTTGAATTTTTGCTGATAATTAAATTGTCAGCTACTTGCCAAAATGTAGAAGTTGGTTGAGATTTTATCATCGACTGTTTAGGCTGAAGGTTAGCGTAAAGTATAACCAGCTTAAGCAGGACAGGTTTCGAATTTTTATTTTACTGCTTAGAGTTAGGCTGCGAAGAGCGTTATCCAGAGGATAGTTTAAGTTTGAGACAATAATTAGAATTGATTCAAGATTTGGAAGAATTTTATTTGGAGTCTTTGTTTTTATGGGTTAAATTGTTAAAAGTTTAATTGTGAATGTGGTTTAGATAAGAAAAGTTGATTTCATTGGATTGAGATTTTTCTTTTTGTTTAGGTTGTTGATGGCGAATTTCTTAAACCAGAAGCCCCCTCCCCTCTCTAGCTTATTAAACTAGAAGCCCTTCACTTGCTGAGGTCATGGCTAAGGAGTAATTTGTTATTCTGCCATATGCTGACGCATAATCATTAAGCACATTGGCCTAACTTATATTTAGCTTTCAAGCCCTTTAATAATAACCAAAAGCACTGAGCATCTGTTACGTTCGAATATGTTGTCCTTTTAAGAATTGCTTGCATGCAGCTATTGCAGCTATGTATGTTGTATAAGCGGCAGATGGACATACTTGATTGTGGAATATGCAAACATTTCAAGTGCATAACAATGCGTGTGCTTATGAGCCATCGTGTTTGTAAACAATAGAAATTTGCATACATGTGCTTTTCATGTTCTTATTGAAGGCTGTTGCGGGGTTTGTTTGACCAGGTATTGAACCAGAGCAGATGTACTCCCATCGGTAGTGGGTCTGCTGCTTTCCTGATTGCTCTTGACTTGCTTTGTCAAGTGTGTGTGTGTGTGTGTGCGTGTATGTGTGTGTGTGTGTGTGTGTGTGTGTGCATGGGAATCGAGTACAATTGATCCTTCTTCTTCTGTCTCATTATCTCTTCTTCAGCTCTCTGCTGTGTCATCATTCGTTTGTCTTGAGGCGGCGGCGGTTAAGGCCGTGGCCCATTTCTAGAGTGTTAGCGCCTTCTTTGTGATTCAGCCTTCTTCAACTCTGTTGGCCTTGTTTGTGAATTCTTGCCATTTGGCTGAAGCCCTCTGGAATGAAGTTGAGGATTTGGCAAGTAGACCAGGGTTGAGTGACATCAGTCGTGAGTCAGAGGACTATAATATATATATAATTATATATATGATATGTATATATGATTATAGATAATTATTATATATATAACTATAAAATGTATTTGTAATTATATATGTATATGACATTAGTGACATCAGCTGTGATTCAGAGGACTGTATATATACATATATATGCATATATGCTATACAGTGCTCATCAAGTTCAGTGTCCATGGGGCAGATATCATTGGGAATGGATGCATCTTGACGAAGGGTATGTTTGTCCACAAGCCAAATAAATCAATGCAAATAATTACGAACTTGCTGTGCCCGAGCACATCACCGTGTGTGGTATTAGCGTGATAATTCTTTATTTTGAGGTTTTTAAAACTTCTTCTCTGTTACCTTTTTGAGAAAAAATCTCTTCATCGAAACATGAAGAGTCATTTCGAGTTTTCGCTGTAATTTTCGTGACTTGCCACTGGTTGAGATCCATTTAAACCGTTCAGTGTCTGGAAAGAGATACAGTTACAAATAATTTAGGTCTCTAGGTCAATGTTGCTTAACTACAAATATTGCTTAGGTGTCTATGTATTATATGTATATAATAAACTTACTTTAAATGTTATATTAAATTATTGATTTAAATGTTTATGACAAGGTAACAAACTGTAAATGTTGTTATATTAAATTATTAATTTATATGTGTTTGGATTTCATGTATTTGCTAATGAAGGCAATGAAGTATAAACTCAATAAATATTGCTACAAATAAATATTGCTATTAATATATGACCACCAAAATAATATCATTGTAATTTAGTTTTGGTCTTAATTAATGTGTTTTATTTTGTGTTCAAATGACTTGTCAACTGTGGTTGTCAAACAAGTCGGCCAAAAGATGATCAAATGAGGTTCTTGCTTAAATGAAAGCGTTAAACTTTAAATTGGATTAATATAGAATTGCATAGATGGATTATTGATTAAATTTTAAGCATTAAATCTGCTTGCATTGATGAGTTTATCTGGATTACCATAATATGTGCAAATTTTGTCACAATTTACATTCTTTGCATTTACATTCTTTGCATTCCTAACTGAAAGTTCTAATCTCATTTAGTTGTGGTAGTGTATAGCTGTACTGTTGGGTCTTTTTAAAGCATTTGTTGCCCAGGCCATTATAATCAGATAACAATGAACCATTGTGCGGTTCTGTCATTTTGCTCATTGATCAAACTGCTTAATTGACTAATGCAGGTTGGCCTAATTAGCCGTTATTATCATTACCATAGTCATTACCATAATCATTACCATCGTGTCGCTGTGACCCAGCAGTCATTCCATTATCTCTGATGTGTGCTGCATTCAAACATTACCACTCAATGCTCCCCAAAGTTACACCCACCTAGAACGGCTTTTGCTCAGTCTTAATCATTTTCCTCAATTGGTCCTTCGCTTTGGAATGTGCTCTCTCCTTCTATTCACTCTATAATTAATTATTCTGTCTGGCAGTCTCTCTTCTGCCTTGTATCTTCTCTAAAACCTGCTTCTTCTAGCCAGACGTTGTGCACTGGGAGCGCTTCTGAACGGTTCGCCCTACGAGAGGCGCTTTATAAATGCTTAATGCAATGCAATAGAATACACCCGATGAGCATTGTGCCAGGACTTTTGAGATTGTGATGCTTTGTACAACAGTTGTTGTACTCTTACTGGGTTGCATATTTGATTTGCAAAAGAGTCTTGTTTCATGGCCTGTCTTATTGCTTCATGATCGACAGCTTTGGTTTTTACCTTTGATATTTCTAGGTGAAAGATTAGTTTTCTGTTTCATTCGGGTTTTATGTTGATAATTACTGTGATGTTTGGTTTTTGTTTCTTGTAATATAACATTTTTATTGGTGGAGATATAATTATATATAGTTTATTGATATTAATAATAATAATTATAATCTGTTTGATGTTAAGGGTGTCAAGTTTTCCATTCTCTTCGCTGACCTTAGTCTTCTTCGTATAATGATCAAAGACCAAAGACAGAGTGAGAGAAAGAGGGGTATCTTACGAAGAATGCTCTTCACTCTCAAGATGCCACCATACAAGAACCCTTGAATTAATATTCTGGCCCCAATCTGACTCATCAGCAGCTTGGGTTTGGTGGCCTAGGTAGCAACACACATGCTTTCATCAACTCTGGTTAGAGGTGGCCCTTCTGATCACTATTCCTGTCAGATATGATGTACTTGTAAGTAAAGAATAGCCTATCCATACCCCCTGGCCAAGGACAGACCCACCAAGCCAAGATCTGCCGCCAAGGCCCAGTCTCTATGAACAGCTTAGCTTTCACTGGCAGGAACATCAGTGTATCAGCTACAGATGTCAACTCCAAACCCAAGGACTTGTTGACAAAGGCACGTGACAATTACATTATTACTTCCAATTACGGCTAGGTAATAAATAGGCATTTATATAAAAAAAACACACAATTATTGTTAAAAATTTGTTCTAGAACTGCAATTAGAATTCACACGCACCTGTCAACTCTAGCAACACTCAAACTTCTGTATCCATCTACTCTGCTCTTTTTTTATATTTCACAATCTGCCTATTTTTCCACTCTAACTACTCCACCCTACCCAGTACCCACCCTAACTACTCCACCCTACCCAGTACCCACCCTAACTACTCCACCCTACCCAGTACCCACCCTAACTACCCCACCCTAACTATTCCATCCTACCCAGTACCCACCCTAACTACACCCTACCCAGTACCCACCCTAACTACTCCACCCTACCCAGTACCCACCCTAACTACTCCACCCTACCCAGTACCCACCCTAACTACCCCACCCTAACTATTCCATCCTACCCAGTACCCACCCTAACTACACCCTACCCAGTACCCACCCTAACTACTCCACTCCAACTACAAATTGGAAAAAAATTGAGTTTTCATCACATTTTGGCCATTGCCTCAGAAGCACATGTGTTACATAAGCCTGGTTTTGGTCAGATGGGTCACATTTGTACATATGCATGGGGGTTCCACAAAATTTACTAGTTGCAAGTTGCAACAGAGGGGAAGGGTCGAAAACATAGAGTTTTTGCATACGTAACATTTGGACGGGTTGTTTTTGGTAGACGATTTCAAGAACTTAATCAGTGCCACCTTCTTCCGCCAATAAAATAAACACGTTTGCTGGTACTGACAGTCCACATGTCAAATTTAATGCATCATGATTCAGTGCTCAACATGACAAACTTAACGTATCATTCGCCAATACCATACATTACACCAAACACATTCAGCTCATACACAAACCAAAAGACTGAGAAAACAGTGAAAAAAGACACCAATCAGCACAGTAGAACAGAACAATGGGTTATTCTAAACAATAAGATCAATGACACCTTCCTCAATCCCAAGGTGATCTTGGAACGTGGAATAGAAAAGATTTATACAGGAAAGCTAATACAGATCAATTCCGTAACTGAAAACCCGACGAAACAATTTAAAACGTGACATAAATGAAAGTGTTGAACAGTTTGACCATTAAGAAAATGAACATCAAAAGGGTAATGTGAACACTAAATAAAATAGTAAAACAAGAATTATTCATGTTGCTAGCTGTTGCGACAGTTCAAATCTTTCTCTCTATTATACAACGACGTGACGTGGCACTCTACTTGGAGAGGTCTTCTTATTATCAGCTGGACTTGAACCTGGATTTCAGCTGCAAAGTGGTGAACCTTACAAGTTGAACATCGGTATGATTTTCATTCGAACTTATTGGACCACACAACTTCAAGCGTCTCAACTATCTGAACAAGTACGCCTTCCAGTTTATCGCTTAGAAAGATTAAAGCTTTGTCATACTCTGCCATTATATATGCTGTGATCCTCTGTTGTACTCAAATTATTCACATGAAATGCATTGCAAACAAGATTTGGTGCAGGAATACAAACATGCATTTAAACACATATACATACAACCGATAAATAATACCAAAACATTATTTCAGTGCAGAAAATCATTTTTACGTGATAACCTTAAAATATTGCTGTGTGCGCACAATTGATCATTACAGAATGTTCAGCGATCTGCAGGTGCTCAAAGACTAAACAACTAAATTATCACACATTGCTGTAACCACACTCCACCTACTTTACACATTACAGATGATTTCATTCTGCTAAATATGTGCTTAACATAAGGCACTGCAATTACTTGCTCATAATTCAAACTAAAATTCCAAATGAAATGGTGACTGCTACCTATGTGAAACTCTGAAAATGTTGGAAATTTAGTGTTTTTAAAGTAAGAAACTACGACTTAGGCTGGATTATAAAAGATGTAATAAGCAAACATAATATACACCTCAAATTTGCCCTTCTGTGTAACCTTGCATAAAGTAAAAATTTTCTACAATAATAATAATAATAATAATAATAATAATAATAAACAACGTAATATGCCCCAGATGAGGCCTGACCCACCAGACGATCATTCTTCAATTAATAATAGTCCATAAGTCCCTGGGGGAATGAAGTACCTCAGGGCAAAAAAATAATAATAATAACAATAATAATACAATAATAATCACAGTGAAGGTTAACCTATACAATAGAAACATTTTTCTACCAGCACTTGTCTGTCGCCATTTTAAACGCTTCAATGCAATTACTTTCACAGCACTTGTGGCACACAGCATGACTTTAACGAAGACTGGCAATCCCACAATCCCAGAGTATTGCAAAATCCTAAAGTTTTTAAATCCTGAGAGCTCACATGCACCCTGTGTAAAATTTTAAAAAAATAACCTATATGCTTTTGCGGTAGAGTTGGATTGGAAAACACAAAATTCGTGGAGTTCAGAACTGGATTTTGAATTGGAGTTAGGATGAATGTTGACCTATAATACAACCCATGACACTCTTGAGACATGATATCTGTTCCAAAGACTCGGTTTGCTGTTCCAACAGATGGGAATGCCATCTGCTTTTAATCAACATAACAATGCTAGATTGTTCACTTTGATATAATATAATAATAATGACAATAATAGTAATAATACTAGTAGTAGTGCTAATAATAGCAATAATAATACTAGCAGTAGTGCTAATAATAGCAATAATAATAAAAGAACCAGCCACTGACTAGACCATGCAACAATTGCTCCTTAACTGAGCAGATAAAGCTCAGCAACAATCCAGTTGCTAGTTATGCTAAATTCTAATTATCAGGTAAACGCTCTTTTGCATGAATATGAATACAGCATAAAGTGCATAATATAACAGATGAAATGTACAGCAGCCTGCATAGTGCATACAGCTTTAGACTCTAACAAGTGAGCAAGTGAGCATACTACGATCAGAATGGAGTGGTTCAAGTTCAGAGCGCACAGTATCTACAGATAACAGGAGCAGACTCTAGCAGTCAATTCATCTACCTGGATGAGAATATTGTAGCTTGCTCAAATGATCCGTTCAAAATCATTAGCTAAATGAATAACAAATTGACAACCCTCAAGAAGTTCTAAGGGAGTGATTTCCAAGATATTCCACTTTTTTAATCTCTTATAGATGACGGCAAAGATAAATGGGAGTCCGGGACTTTCACAGTGGTCACAAAACAGTTCAACAAAATCGCACAACACTGGCGATGATGTTGCATGAGACATGGTACAATTATAGTCACAGAGAAACACAGAAGAAACAAAGAGATTGCTTACGAAATGATGCATCACTACGTACATGAACTTCTCACACAAACAGTAAATACAATAACAAACTAATTACCGATAGAAAAAACTATGAAATTCATACGCAACATGCACTCCACTACATATTGACTACATATATTACATATTCAAATAATAGGCAGAGGCTTTCATTGGTAGCAACCTCCACAGATATATAAACTTATATACATATATTGCATCAAATGTGCGCATAATATCTAAATGTGACAATTTATAGGACATCAGCTAATATTAAACGTGCATGCTTCACTTTATGACAACAACAAAAAACAGATCCCTTAGTGCCGAATACTACATATATATTATGTAAAATGCAAGATGTCTTCTCCAAAGCGCATTGTTCATAACAGTAATTGCCCGTTATTAATTCCGCCATCGTCGCAAACGTGCCTCGCAAACAGTCAAAAACAATTTGTCGATAATGAGCTACAGACCTACAGAACACCTTCGCTGACCTACAAACCAAAGAGAAATACTTAGCATACCAAATATATTGCAGAAGTCCTTGGCACCGAACCAGACGTCTAGTACGAGCAATTAAAAAAATCTAAAAGAGCAAAGTCTACTTGAGCAGCCACCGTACCAATCTCCATCTTCGTAAACTGATCAACAGCCAGTAAACAATAGCTAGCAAACAATAGCTCGCAAACAATAGCCCACAGTCATGCAGCAACACACCGTGCAAGCATCACCTCAGAACATTTTAGAAAAATACACAACCGAATCCTCTCTTTCTCCAACACCAAACGTTTAAATATGCAGCGTGGATCGCTGCGCCAATAGTTCAAAGAGTTCCCTCTTATTACTATTATTATCCGCGAAAGATCATCACCATCATCATCATCGTCTGCCACAAAATGGCGTGGCGTGCAAAGTTTTCCGACTACTTCGCCATTAGTCGACTGAAAATGTCTTCCTCAAAGTCGGGAATTGAGTTTGTTGTCGAGAGCAGCGGATCGCCGTTAAGCTGGAGTCCGTTCCCGTCCGCAAACATGTCGTCCATGGCAAAATCCATCGCGTTCGAATCATCAAAGTGGTTGCCGATGACGGCGGCTGCGGCCTGGAAGCTGTCCTCTGGAAAGTTCTGGAAGTGGAGCTCGGGAAAGGGTTCGACGGCGGCGGCGCCTATCGGGCAATCTGAGCTCTGGACGAAATTCATGATCTGTTGGAGCAGGTTCTGGTCGTGGATGGGGACGGGCAGCGGATGCTGTTGTTGGTTGACGGTCAGAAGCATCTCGACCTGTTGCAGATGCTGCTGCTGGTCGTAGATCATCTGGAGGTCTGGCTGCTGCTGAAGCTGGTTGTCACTTGGTGCCAATGGCATCACCTCAATCACCTGCTGCTGCTGCTGTTGCACATGTTGCTGTTGATACGGCTGCAGAAGTGTCTGTTGATGCACCTGGACATGTTGTTGTTGTTGAGGCAAGTGAGGTGACGAGTGTTCTCTGTGCTGAGCCTCAAGCGTCATTTGCTAAAAATACACAACGATTGCACAGCGTTAGCATCGACAATGTAAAAAAATGCAAATAAACAAAAATTAATCAAAGCATGCTGTGAAAGACACACGAGTAAAATCAAATGTTTACAAGTATTTAAGTAAGTGCAATTTTTTCTCATGCCGTACTCAAGCAAACAAACATTAAACATTACACCATTCTCGTATCCTACCACTATTTTTCAACATATTACTGCTCCACATTCTTACCACTCCCAAGGTTTTGTTTCCATCTAATCTAATTACTTCTGTAGCATTGCTACGAACATAATGTTCACGGACTCGGTCGATCAACGGCCATTTACAGATGTGCAAAGTAGATCAGAACCTTCAAACAAAACTCTTCAGTAGTCACCAGTGTTAATGGCATCTTATGGCTACCTGGGTCATTGACATCACCATCCTCCTTTTTCCAGACTTGGGACTGGCACTGTTAGTGTACATGCAATGCAGCAGCAGAGTTATAATAATAATAATTTTCGTTTATTCAACAATCCGGTTGACAGAACGCAACCGGTTAGAGTGTACAATTATGCAGTTGAAACGATTTACAGGAACACAGATTACAGAATACACAAATCTTAACTATACGAACTGAACAGACAGCATGCAATAATCGGCGCTAATAGCAGCCTACAAAGCATATCCACCCAACGGGGGCTCGAACTCGTTACCTCTCGCACTCTAGGTCAGCATGTTATCCATTACTCTACTGGGCCCTCAGGAACATTCATTATGACACAGATTCTAATACAATGAAGTCGGGATATGGATACCGACTTCAATTCGGCCTTACAACAAAGTCGCATTACAATCAGATGCACTACATTACGACATCTGATATGATGGCTCCCAATCGACAATAGTACTACAGGCAGATAGTCACGCATTGAATTTAGCATCGCCTTCTGGGTACCTGAACGAGCATTTGAAGCCTTCGATTCTCTCTTTCGAGAACTGCTTGGCGCTGTCGCAGTTCGTCCATGTTACGATGCTCGACCTGCAGACGCTTTATGTAGTTGACGGACGCCTCCAGCACGGCCCCCTTCTTGTTGTACTCCCTGAAAAATCAATGCACAGACTTTCCAATACTTAGCCTTGAATCGAAATAAAACTACAGTCATTGCATTGACCGAAACCAACAATAATTTCTTGTTATAAACTACGGGATTCTACGCAGCCTTTAACAGCAGAGACCAATTATCTATGTAACACTGTTATTCATTCATTTATATAGCGCCTCTACAGTGAGATTACTCAGAAGCACACCTGACTCAATTACTCGCTGCGACACAATCTCCTGTGACTGCTACTTATTCCATAAATTCATTGGTTTACAAACCTTAATTTCTTTAAAACAATTCTTACTGCACAACAGAATGAACCATGCATAAACTTGTTATTATGCTATGCAGTCTTATCTTGTACATTGTTGGGAACAATAAATTTGATTTGATTTGAACCCACAGAAACTCAATATATTTACAGCTCCTATGATCATCTTTATTAACACATCCCAAGTGACACTCCAAAACAGAAATTCAAGGGCACCATATGGAAAAGTGACCTCACTTCAACAAGTTATCTTTTCATTTTGAAACCACAATCTGTTTATACAGCTGATGTATCATCGCTTAGATGCATTAGACCACCCAACTCTGCAAGTCGAGATATTTAATAAACTACCAATTACCTTATCTTACATCAACCATTGTATGCATATATTTTCATATAACCATAACCATTAACCATATAACCATGTTGTGTTCAACCATTTTATCCAGTACAGTTCATCACTGCCTAATTAACCCAAGATATAAATCTATGGTACACCATTGAAAAGAAGATGCAATAGGCCAACCATAGATTGAGTATTCGAATATTATGAATATTAAGATTTTCAAATATTCACGAATACTAACGAATATTAAAACTGCCAACTTAATATTCATAATATTCAAAAAATTATTTATTCTTGTTCTTTCAAGAAATTCTTAATTCTTAATTCTTATTTTGTTATTTATGAAAATGTTTAACTTTTACTTAATGAATTGTACAAAATTGAGTTAGGCCTGGTCTACACATAGACCTATACCAGTAAGTGACAATAACTTTAATAGATTTTATTGTAAAAAACCTTCAAGGTCTCTGCTGAGTCTGGTCAATGTGGCCATGCGGCATTCATATCACATTCAATACTTAATGTAAGTCACTTTGTCTGACTTCTGCCCCCGAACTGCCTCACCGATGGCAGTTGGAAAGACTAGTAGCAGCAATAGTAGGCTAAATTACAAATAAACTTTAACTGCCTATTATGCCTATAAGCTTAATAGTAACTGTATATTGATAAAGTAGTTTTATATCAGTGTAGCAGGATGAGTAAATATAAATGCCAACGCAGAAAATAATAGTGCCAGATTACAAGCAAAATGTATCCTGATCTCAGCATATTAAGCGCAATGCATATTTTAATTCAACCGTGCCCTGGATGCGAGTGAATGTCATAGAGACATACAGAAGTTTAAACTGCTTAATACCGAGTAACATTGCGGTTTCGATCGTTCACCTTAATTCGTTAACGAATATTTACGAATATTTACGAATATTAAAAAATCTTAATATTCACGAATATTTACGAATATTAAAACCTAAAGTCACGAATATTCAATCTATGAGGCCAACCAGCTGAAACATCATATATAATGCCACAGCTTTTCAGGCCAGCATAGCAACTATATCAGCCATATTGTTTAACCAGGATAGTCAAATAGCCTTTCAGCCCAGTTACATAACTTGCAAGGCCAGTTACATGGCTTTCCGGGCCAGTAAAATGGCTTTCTGGGCCAGTTACATGACTTTCCGGGCCAGGTAAATGGCTTTCTGGGCCAGTTACATAGCTTTCTGGGTCATACATAGCTTTCTACCCAGTTACATAGTCATACAGACCAGGTGCAAACTATCCATCTCAGTTCTGATGAATTCAACTCATCATATGTTTATATGAGACAGTTGAACATTTTGAAGAAGCATGAAGGCAATGCAGAGTAGCACAAGGCAGAAATATTTCCATCAAATAATCTCAAAATAACACATTCAAATCTGTCAGCATGCAATACAAGTTTCATGATCACACAACCAATATAGAACATCAAATCACCACATTACATTATAATTACATTACACTGTGCTTCTTCAAAAGGCACTTAGAAGGCACGGTAAATATGTTACCTCACAGTAAATTACATAACATTATTACTCATTACAACAGCACAAACAATTATCTTTGTTTGCTCTGGCCACGTTGTCAACATCAAAGCACAAACATTACATGCAAGTCCCAATTATCCACTTGAAGTTGTTAACTACCAATGCCATCAATTATGATTAACTTTAATAGGTTTCCTATCGGAAAAAGCAACATCATGAAACAATTAGTGAAACCGAACAAAGGCAGGACCGAAACTAGAACATCATCTTCCATTTAACCAACGTATCTAAAATTTATCCGTTTCATATAAAACGTTCTGAAACTAACTTTTTCTGAGAATCTGAATTTCCAATTTCAATCGGAGTTATGTCAACATCGTTGCTGAAAACAAACAATCGTAACACCTATAGCAATCCCCAGAATTATTAAAATAACCTAACCCTTTATCGACCACAGTGTAGTAAATGGAAAATCAAATACCGTCGGTTGGCAAAGGGTTAAATAAATGACCAACAAACTCACAGCATTTAAGAAATCGCTATTGAAGAATCAGACACCTCGCCAATAAAAGCAATCGAATCAACTAAACGCAAAATATTGATCAAAATTTAAATTATCAATTAACTAAATCCACCTTAAATATCATGAAATCAAATTACTACAGAACATTTTTACAATATAAATGCAAAGTAAATTCTAAAAACTATAAACTTGGTTTTGATTTTAAAAGTTAAAAGACTAAAAGTAAAAGAATAGACTTACAGATCATCATCACCGTTTGGAACAATATGAGAAAGCAATCGAATGCATTCGTTAATTTTATCACGTCTTCTGCGTTCAACTAAAAGAAAAGGAAAAGCATATCACTACATATTCACACATAAAAATACATGTATATATAAATTATACACACAATGTTATACACATATAAAATACATACACATATATGAACATAAGAAGTGTCTTAATAAGATACATATTATACAGACAAATACACATTACTTAAATGCATACATAAATTACAAACATACGGAGTAAGAAGTGACTTATAACTCTTATTATTATTATTACTATTACTATTATTATTATCAAAATCAAAGTCATAATGTTCACACATTCACACCGTAAATTTCAATCTATGGCTTGGATAGTCAATCAACATTTCATAAAGAATTCGAACATTGGATGTTTCATACAGAATATCGACATTAGATGCCATTTCATACAGAATTTTAACAATAGACCTAATTTCATACAGAATTTTAACAATAGACCTAATTTCATACATAATTTTAACAATAGACCTAATTTCATACATAATTTTAACAATAGACCTAATTTCATACAGAATTTTAACAATAGACCTAATTTCATACAGAATTTTAACAATAGACCTAATTTCATACAGAATTTTAACAGTAGACCTCCACCTCATTAAGAATTTTAACCATAGACCCCATTCACTAAGAATTTTAACAGTAGACATTTCATTATACCACCACATACATAATCTTAACAATTTAGACCCATCTCATTAATAACTAACAGACTCCATTTCATATATAACTTGAACAGTAGACATCATATAAAAAAGTTGAGCAGCATAACCTATTACCGTAGATCCCATTTCATACAGAAACTGAAAGTATAGAGCCTACCATTTTTTGTCACGTGTACAACAACACATGTAAGAAACCTTAATTTAAAAAAACCAAAAAAGCAAAGGTACAACAGCAACATTTTAAACCTGATATGGTTAAATCTTCATTTATTTCACGGAAGGTACAACATACTGTGATTGTGATTGTCCTTCTTTTGTCGCTCCTTCTCCCACTGCACTTTCTGCTCCGCCGTCATGTTCGGTGGAGGTTCTTCCTTTTTCCGCCCTCCACGATACCGAGGCTGCGTCACCACAGGGCACGAGGCAGAAGTCGTCAGCCCCACCCGGCTACCTTCGCTCTTAAGTAGCTCTGTTACACCCTCACTACCGTAGCTGGCCTGGCTAAGTATCTGCAGAAAATAATCCAACACATGAGCATCAAAAGAACGTCCAAGAAATCAAGACATTTTTGTACCTATCAGAAACAGGTTATTCGTTATTGTAGCCATCAAGTTAAAAGTACTCATATATATATTCGTTTAATGTGAAAAATAACATAGGTTGACAAAACCGCAACTCAGTTACATGGAAGGGAAGTATTAAGGGTTACACAAACGCTTGTTGAGAAGGCTCTTATAGAGGGCTCTTGGGATAAAGTTTTCATGCTCTAATTAAGGTTGTTAAGATCAGAGTTTTGGCAATCAGGTTTCCGATTTTCAGTTTTCTTAATTGACCACTAATTCCCAGCTGGCAGTGTGAACAAAGATGGCACCCACTCGGATTTATTGACGTTTTTGACATAAAAGTGTCTAAGAGGCTATGTAATCAACTTGTGTTGTTCGCTGATTTTTATTTTTACCGTCACAAAAATGTTGAAATTTGATGAAATTGCACTGTGGGTCAATCACCTCTTATACAATGGGTCGTGAGTAATGCAGTATCGCAGATACCATTTATTTCATGCAATTAGTTTGTTCTCATAGCAATCCTTAAGCTAATATATAATTAGTCAGTACAAATGCATAAATCATCTCTCTAAAAAAACAAATTTTTACAAATCAATTCAATTATTATCGATGTGTAAGCACTAAGCAGTAAAACCTGATTTTCGTTTTCAGAACCAAAACCGGATTTCTGATTGTTGTCTAACATCCTTAGTTCCAATGCCTCAATTCTCATCTATAGGAGAATTTTATGTAAGATGATAGCACTGTATGGTCGATTGCCTGTTTTGCAGTGTGAAAGTTTTGAGCCTAAATCGGAAGCAGTTATTGTATAAAGAACATTATCAAGTTCTTAAAACACAGTTTGCTCTACATAAGTAATTTTAGGCTAAGTTGTCAAATAGAGGCAGAAATAGTAAAGTATCGTAATCAAGCAACGTTCGGCATAAAAAACTTAAAATTGAAATACGAACAACCCTTCTATATTTCCTGTTTTTATCTAACACGTTACAGCCAAGAGTGTACTAAAAGTGACTAGGAATGAATTCAACCTATCTTTAAAGATATTTAATATGTAATGCAGTAGTATATGAGACATCACAAGTGTCTGATGCTAGGCCACGAAATGCGTGTGGACAAAGTGATTTTATAGGTATGCCAATGTGCCTTGGGTAGATTTGCTTCCTTTTATGCACCAGGTCTGCTTTCAGAATCCTTCTCTCATCAATGGTTTCAATAAAACAATTGACTGATTTATTGATCTGTCTATTAACAGAAAAAATTTCCACACTGTGTAAATTAAATATTTTTAAACCAATACAAACTTTTGCAAAATTCACAAATAGGTGAACTGCAATGGCAAATCAGTAACTTCATGAGAAGTTGCAGACATTTAACCAGTTGGTGACCTTTCAGGATTGTACTCCAAATTCTGCACACACACACCTACACACACAAGCATGGAAATAGGCCTCTTCATGTCTATAACCTGCAATACCGCTTTCACTTGCAACCACTCCATTCCGTGGGACCATTCTCAATCTATTGCATGACATGGACTCTTGGCACTAAGGAAAGATTGTATGTCTGAACCCAAATGACTGTGAGAGTTTATCATGATAGGTTCTCCTTATCCACTTATGTCAATAGCATTCAAATAAAAATGAAATTCAACATCATGCATCACTTCAGACTCCACGAGGTGCTATATAAATTCTGTTACAACCACACTACATCTCGTACGGCTTAGGAATTTGGTTAGTGAAGCTCGAAGAAAGATTAGAATTAAAAGCCAGAATTAGCTTTTAAAAGATAACCTGAGACAGTTCTTCCTGTTGTTCTACTGATATTTCATCTAAAGCTTTGACTTCAACTACATTAGCCAGGAATAGATTATCGCCCTGTCATATAAAAAAGACACAGTTTCAGTAAGTTCAGTTAAGAAATGTCCCAAAAAAATCACTTTCTCAAATTGTAAAAGAATTCATTTAACCAGTTAAAATTCAGTTAAATTTCTCTATTTCAATATAAACAGTTTAGTCGTGAAAAAAAAATTAAATTTAAACCAACGACCTACACGCTGTCTCGGAAGCAAATCTAGTTTCATTTTATTTAACTGCATTTTATTTTTCCCATAATCAACACGCCGCATTTACTATATAAAAGAATCAGAGAACTAATCTGAGCCGAATAAACTAATTTGACAAGTTCATCTTCAAAACACCGGCTACAATGTCAACGTGATCTAAAAACAGCCATTTAAGTCAACAACAGCTGTGGCACATCAAAGGCTTAGTAGTGCATCATGCGTCACATGTCCACCAGTGAGATAAACTGCGCAATACACAAAGAATACGATGACTTATGTGGAGCACATGTCACCGTAGCACATGTCACCGCAGCACGTGCGTCTTCGAATCACGATTGATCAAAACAACAACCGACGCAACACACTACTCACCTCTGACAATTCCGACGAGCTCGTGACGTTGCTGTCAGGACTGGCGTGGTCGATGTACCCGATGTCGGAGGAGAAGCTCTGATGCGGCTGGATGGTGAACTTCAACTGCTGGTCAGGCGGAGACGTCAAAGGTGAGCCCAGCGAGTCGAGAGAAGGATCACTGGCGCTGTATTGAGAACAGAGCGGAGACGATGTGATGATCTGGTACTTCAGAGGATTCTGAATTATCCGTCGCGTCTGTAAATTCAAACAAAATGGCAGAGAAATGTAAAACAATTATGAGAAAATAGTAATTGGATGTTTTTTTTAAATTTTGTCGCGTCTCCTACGTTCGACTAAAGAAATGGAAAGTATATCACTTTACAAGGCACAACATACATTATACATAATATAATTATATATTTTTATATATATTTGTACACACATATACACACACAAGGGCCAAGTCAGAGTGTGTTACAGTGGGTTTCGATAATGTGGCATGAGTTTATCAGCAAAGTTTGAGGTGATAATTATAAAGTGGCAGTTGAACGTTGACATACGTTTTTTTGTGCAGAACATTCCAACTCCATTGCTATCAACACAAACGCTCTTTGTTCTTGAACGAACTCGTAGGAGCGTAAATCAAATCGTTCAAATATCTCAGCACCAAACAGAGACCGCTTCGGCTTAATCGACAGCATTTATTCAATTGAAATATACGCCAGAGGCTGAAACTGGAAGAGAGGAGACTCTGGTCGCGTCTGAATCTACTGGAAGTTTTCAAGTTCCACGTGGCTCTTAAACCTTGGTATGGCTGATTCTGAGTTGTTTTACTGTTCAGAGTGCAAGCATCATGATACTGCAGCCATTGAAAATTTACCAACATCAATCACTACATATATATGTAAAAACAAACCAAAGAATTAATGCTGACCTACTGACCAGCAGATATCAAAACAATGAACGACTTACAACTGCCGAAATAAAATAAAAATGACCAATAATGACCCAACTAGCCACATCACCAGAAGCTGGCCGCACGATTAATCACCAAGAAATTGCCTAAATGACCAAGAACTGCTAGAAATGACTTCATAAGTTCCAGCAACTGCCTAAAACACCTAACAACAACATGTAAAATTACCAATAACCGAGTACATCCCCAAAAACATGCAACTAGCAGAGCATTCATTTCAAAAATGAAACAACAATCAAGAGGTGTCAACCCCCTTCCCCCGATATACCAACCCCATATTGTACCAGGTCGCCAAAGTACACCGATCAACAGATAACCGCAACCTTCTCTTAATTTAACCCTTTAATGACGAGAGGAAGTAGTTTTCCATGTATTCTAGCCCAAGCTCGACGTTGATCGTCATTAAAGTGTTAAGTGCAAATGTACTGACCTCGGCTGCTCTCTCCTCTCGGATAGATGAGCCATAAACCAACTGACAAATTATGCGTCTGCTCCTCCTCGCAAGCGAGAGACCCTACCCTGTTGGACCTCAACAGGCGAATATGGCACCCACGATTATGGATAGAGTTACACTTAATAGCAGGAATCACAGAATGAACAAAGCTAGTGCAAGCTTAGTATGCACAGAACATCAGCAGCAGCAGCAGCAGCAGCAGCAACACCAACAGCAGCAGCTATTTGAACTAGGATGTCCATTACAAATGCATCCTCCAACACAATGCCAAAACATTTGACTGAATACAAGCCGCGCATAAAATGCACACCTACAAACACACATACAAACACACACACAAACACAAATACAGCCACACTAATAAGGATACATCTTGTCATAGAGCACACAGAGCATGCAAACATACAAAAGGCCATACTAAGATACAGAAATTTAGAACAAGACAAACAACCATGACACTAAGAATACGGCACCCACTATATGTATACGTTTATAAGTCCACATGTCAGGAATAAGCAGCAGTTTCATATGGTATATCGCATACTGGTAGACCCCCATGTACGTGACTATGCGTAATATCGTGTATTCTCAATGGCATTCATTATACGAGAAATTCAAATTACTTAGACTGGTAATTCTACAACCTATAGACCAGGGGTTCTCAAACTGTGGTACGCGTACCCCTGGGGGTACGCCAGGCGCCGGTAAGGGGTACGCGAAAAATTCCAGAAATATAAATTTGCTTTGAGTTTATGGACTTTGTGTGATTTGTGTCCATCTTTCTTTGATTAGCAATGATTTTAACCTCGCAACATATAGGCCTAACAGCATCGTCATTTATTTATTTCACAAAATATAATTAGATTGGCATTATTATAGGCCTACAGTGAATGCAATATAGGCCTATTTATTTCTAGGTCTATTTAAATAGTTTTGGAACAAGTAAATGTATAAAAAGTTGAAAGTACCAAAGCCAGAAATTCTCAGCTATACATAGAGCTTCAATAGCGGAGAGCAGAATTTACCTAGGGATTAATTTCTGATCGAGCTTTACATTTTTGCGATTTCTTTCAGCACGTTCTTTCTTTCTGGTTCCTAAATTATTCTTTTCTTGCTATCCAAAAAAACATGGGGTAAATTTGTGTTTGAGTTCGACAAATATTGAACCAGATATTTTAAATCTGTACTAGCCTAAACAAGCCCACAGCACTACATGTTGGCTCCTTCTTACAGAGGTTATAGACCAATTTTTCCCTTTTAAATTTGTTGATAAGACTATGTGATTCAAACTAAAGTTTGCTCACTATATACGACTCTAATAAGTGATATGTCACCAATGATTAGGCCTAAATGGACTTTTAGTTGTTACTGCAAGAGGACTTCGCAATGGCATTTTGTCTCTGATTTGACTTTGCTGGGGGTACGCCACCATTCGATTTTTTTACTTGGGGGTACAATAAAAATAAAGTTTGAGAACCCCTGCTATAGACGATATCGTAGCACTTCTGTAGTTAGATAAATAGCAAGTGACGAGTACAGACAGACTTGAAACTTTCAGATACGTTAAACCCTGAACTTGCAACCGTATCAGATGGACGTTCAAATCTCCATTTAGTTCATGAACAATCATTCTTCATATCATTCGTTCATCCATTCTTCATTACATTCATTCGTTCATTCATCAAAATGTTAATTCGTTTACTATTCATAATCTTTCATTTGCTCATTCATTCTTCATATCATTTGTTCATTCATTCTTTCATATATCGTCATATCATGCATATAGTAGCAGTTTATAGCTCATTCTTCGTATCGTTCATTCTTCTATCATTCTTTCATCCATACCGTTAGTTGTTTAAAAGGTTTTTCGTTTTTTATTCATTCCCAAAAACGTGGTTTTTTTATTTTTATTTTTTCCATTGTTTTATTCCGTTTATTATTTTTTATGTAACGCTATTTACTTATTCTCTGTCTCTTATTATTTTCCGTAATTTTATTTTTTCCTGATATTCCTCACGTTTTCAGCACAATCTCAAGGTTTCAGAAAACTGATGTCATTATTTAATTGTTTAACGTCATCATTTAAGAGATACATGTAGTAAGTAAACAAGGGTTTTAAGTTTAAGATGTAGTTTAAGACATAGATGTAAAAAAACGATGGAAACGGAAAAAAAAACGGAAAAAAACGTCGTTTTATAAAAAATTAAAAAAACGACAAAAAAACGATAAAAAAACGAAAACGGAAAACATTTGACTTTGCTACATCTAAAACCGCATTTTAACTTTGAAAACCTTGATTAGGACCCTACTACACGCAGGCTATCTCTTAAATGATGATGTTAAACGATGAAATAATGACTTTAGTTAGCTGAATCCTTGGGAGTTGGCGGAAAACATAAGGAATACCAGAAAAAATTAAAATTAAGGAAAATAATAACAGAAATTAACTAAATAAATAAAGTTAAAGGAAAAAAACGATAAAAAACGATGAGAAAAATAAAAACGTTTTTTGGGGGAGAATAAAAAACGAAAAAAAATGTTTTTACAACTATGGTTCAAGATGTAAAAAGTCAAATTATTTTCCGTTTCCGTTTTTTTGTCGTTTTTCCCCGTTTTTTTTCCGTTTCCATCGTTTTTTTACATCTATGCTTTCATCTATGCATCTCCTTTGAAAATATCCATAGCTTAGCTTTAACCTATCACTGATGTAAGCATAAGACCAAAAGTCCTACAAATTTGCTTGGATGCTATCTAAAAGCCAAAAAGCAATCAGCATGCTGTTAAAATGCTAAACTGTAATTCTGATATGAACTAAATTTCTGATATGAATTAAATTTCTAATGAGAAATACCCAAATCCTCCTCCAAATACGACAATGCTCAATTTTGCTGGATGATCATAGTTTGTAATTCATGAATTAAATTTCTAATGAGAAATACCCAAATCCTGCTCCAAATACGACAATGCTCAATTTTGCTGGATGATCATAGTTTGTAATTCATGAATTAAATTTCTAATGAGAAATACCCAAATCCTGCTCCAAATACGACAATGCTCAATTTTGCTGGATGATCATAGTTTGTAATTCATAAATTAGCCATTGAAATGAATGAATAGATGTGGAAATACATAGATTTAAAATAATCAAGAATGCAGGACTTGAAATTAGCCAACATAATTATTATATGCTACACATGTATACGCTTTTTTAGAAAATTGGTTTCTACATGAAAGTAATGTTCTGAATACCGGATCTATCTATTAAAGGTATGGCCAACATATAGGGCTCTCCAGAAATAATGACAATGAGCTATTATTATGTATTAGCCACTGCAACAGGAATTACCCAACTAATTAAATGCCATTTTTCAAAGCAATCTTCTGGTAAATTCATAAATAATATCTACAGTCCAGATCATAACTATTTGATAACAATGACCAAGAACAAAAAGAAATGAAACGACAACCAACAAGAATAAACTGAAATGTGTCCATGCACACACATGGGCCTGCTTTACATGTGTTATAAACTGTTACTTGATGCATTTATATAATAGCTCTATGGAAAGCTGGTAACTACATGCACCATTGTTATCATTGATCTCTATTTTGTTGGATAAATATAGAAATGAAGACATTAAACAAGTAATATGAAGAATAATACAATTTACAAATCCAACAACAGAGAGTGCTTCTTAACGTTAAACATGTGTAATGTAATTGTAATTGGATATTTATATAGCACCTCCACAAGAGAAACAACCCATCAGAGGCACTTCCAACCTAACTCCATATTTATTTATTTATTTCGTATATTATTTTTATGTAGCATTTATGGTCATTCAGAAGCGCTCCTGGTCCAATCACTACTATATAGTACAGTTTTGAGATTCTTAAGTAGCAGAGTGGAGTGACCTCTGGGCAATAAGCGCAGTGTAACAAGGACACCATTCCAGGTTATAGGAACAGCTACCGTTAATGAACGGTTCGGTCGGACAGCAGTTCACGAGCGGGGAACCAGAAGCTCAGCTTGATCCGTCAAAGGATTGACACATAATCAAACATAATCCATGATTATGATCCATCAAGTGCTTGAGGAGGATAAAGAGTGACTTAGGAGTTCATGTCTCGGATTGTTAGGCAGCTTGTGTTCGCGGAGAAAGAGATGACCACGGATAATTCATTAACGTAAAGATTCTTAAGGTAAGATGGAGCACAACCTGCCAGACCCGTAAGACGCATAAGCATCAAGATCTCAAATGCTATTTGCTATTGCATTAATAAAACCAGAACACGTCCACCCCCCCCCCCCCACGTGAAAGTGAAATTCGAGACAGTAAGATGGTATGCCACCAATCAGGCGACCAGCAGCATCTAAAGCAGATTGCAGGTGAATGCCTTGCATAAGCAACTGAACATATGCATGGCATTGCATGCTAACCAAACCGATTGCAATTAACTAGACAAACTTCATCTTCCCTGAGCTGTGAACTCACTTCAATGACGTGCGTCGCCATTCCAGCCGCTTCCGGAAACTTGGTCGATTTGAACGCCGCGGATGACAACGGGGATTTCCGCGCCCTCTGGGAACCGTCGTCCTTGCCCAAGTTCTGCTCGTGTTCCTGTTTCAGCAGCAGCAGCTTCGCTTGGAATCGCATCTTCTGCTTTTGTTTAACCGTGGAAGGCGTGCGCAGTCTGCAACGAACATACAAATACCCACTCAAACATTTGAAATTTTATTCCTATTTTACGTGGAGCACTTCTATTGGTAAACCATTCAGCTCAGTCAGAATGCAGAACAGTGTTCATTCATCATTCATTCAAGAATTTATATAGCGCCTCATCAAGAGGAAATAATCAGAAGCATTCCCAACTGTAGCATGACGAAAAACGTACAGCTTTGAGTGCAATAAAAAGTGCTCCAGTAAAAGCCTGAGGAAGCATACGTAGCTCTCTGGGAGCCCGTTCCAAACCACAAATCCCACCCCGGAAAAGACTCGATTCTGCATGTTCACAGTTCGTGCGAATGGAACCAAGACCAGTAGACCACCCCATGTAAATAAGTTAAGTTCACCTTGGTCACATGAAAAAAGATCAATGAATAAGTTCACCTTCAACCACTCATTGATAAGTCTTTTTAAAACACCCCACCAGGGTTTAAAGAGGGCGGGAATGCATGGGAACTGCATTCCCACTGCTCTCAAAAGTTTTGGCTTTAGATAACACTGCTCATCGTGATAGAACTCTAGAAAAGCATGCATTGCAATAAAACTCTTCATCAGCGTCCCCGCTGCTCACATTCAGCGTTTCCACTGCTCACCCAAACCACTTTAACCACTGCATCCCACCCAGATTTAATCAACTTAAACGCCGTCTTTTGATAGATTCCACGGCGTTACGAGCTCACCTGTGATCCGCGTATAACATCTCACTCGGCGTTTCCACTAACTCATGCATCTGCCCACGTTATAAAACTTCCACTCTATATTCCTATTCAACAAATCCAACTTAAATCGGAGTTGTTCTGCAGATCTAAAACTGAACAGAGTCGCCAACCGAACCGTGCGTTCACTTCACGGCCGATGCACGTCTGCTACGTACATCCTCTTCGTCGGTCGTCTGCACGCCGTTGTCGTCGTCGGCTGTGAGCAACGACTGACGAGGGGGTGTTTCAGGACAAGGGCCTCTTATCAAAAACCTCGATAAGTCAAGTAGTGTCAAGCCGTTGGACTTCTTCTTCTTCGCTGACGCGATGTCAAATAAAGCGCGGACAGAACTAAAGCCATGGATGCCGAACAGACACATTGATGCGATGACTCGTGCTTAGCTAATCAATTAATCAAGAAATAGAAAGGTCAAGAATTGTCGACCGAGGTTTGCTTCTAAAAACAGCTCACAATGAAACTTGAAACTTCAGAAAGGACAAAAGCTTTGTTTAAGAGAAAATAAATAGAGCGCAGGCAGACTGTTAGAACAGTTTCAGTATGCAACATTTGGTGCAAAGTGTTGGTCTGATTTTGAGTAGTGCCTCCAGGGTGAGAATTGTCAAGGGAGGGATTGGTGATTTCAACCCCCGCCCCCAGTCTTTCTTAGAGCCCCCATAGTAAATCTATTTTTTACATCTCTATTCCAAGTGGGCAATGGTCCAACACCCCCTCCCCCTCAGTTATTTTTCCACAATTCTTACACTGAGTGCCTTCGCATATGAAGTGCTTTCCCTCACTACCCTGCTCTTCCTACAACTTACGACAGGCTCACTCACTTTGTAGAAGACTTCACTGGGGGCATCTGTCCTCTCTAGTCGGGTTTTAAAGTCCTAATTTCTTGGCTAATACTCCAGTTCATTACCCAGAACAGCATCTATATAGATTCCATCCAATTTAACAAATTTAGCAAGAAAAACCATGCACAATCAACTGATAATGGGGGTTAACAAACAATAAGAAGTTAAAAACCGAAGAAAAACTCTAGAAACTTCTATAGAAGTCTCTAGAATGCTCTTAAGAGTTATAACGTTTACAATTGGTAAGATTTCATATTTCTTATTGACAGTGCTATGATCTGGCAATAAAACTGTTCTTGTTACGGCTTTTGTTATTACATTGGATAGATGCGGTTATGCTATGAAATGTCCAGACAGCAAACTAAAATTAAAAACTCAGATAAAATCATCTAAACCGAATAATTTTATAGATCTGTTTTCTAAATTCTAATTACTGCTGCTGTTGTAAAATAACAATAGGCTAATATATAATAGTAACGATAATCTGTGTAGGTCTTGGTCGTGTGGGTTTCTCCACAATAAAAAATTTCCCGTTCTAACCATAACTGATGGTTAATTACCTCAGATGGGGGGGGGGGGGGGGGCTAACATGTAGCCTAACATGTAAAGCTGCAGTTAGATATGTCACTGTAGCAGATGATAATGGCTGCTTCATACTCGTCTCATATTTCCTTATCAGTGGAGCCATGGAATCAATTGGTGACATCTAGGTAAATATCCAACTGCAATCAACTTTCATCACATTATCATTTTGCTTCGTTGGTCATTGAAATTCTATGTGTTAGCAACAATGCATGTTCTACCTGGCTTCTCTATAACACATTCATCTGAGCAGATAAGAGAAACAGGGAATCAGTGCATGCCGGGAAACCATCCCAAACTTTAATGTTGGTGGATGGTTTTACGCAGCACTTCTTTCTCTCAGCCGGAACTTGACAAGGTTGATCGAACGTAGACATTTTTCTCTTTCGTTTTCAAGTTCCAATGGATCATTTGTACCACAGGATAAATATTACGTATACGTGTGAGCAATTCTGCACTTACTGAATCGAAGTTTTACACCAAACATTTGAGCACTTGGGAGCGAGGGACCTGCTCAGAGTCTGTATACATGCGACAACTTAACACATTCACCGCCTACACACCATGTTAAATGACTGAATCCAGTACGAGATATCTTGTACTGGGCGGTGAATGGGTTAAGATGGATTCGAACCTGCAACCTTCCAACTCCAAGGCATTGAACATACCACTATACCACCGCGCCGCACACTTTAATGAAACTAATAACAATCACGAGTATAAATAATAAACCAAAAACAACATCAATTAAACATGTGGATACAATAACATTTAATGAATATGTCAACAACTAGCTCGGCCATTCAAATAAAGATTATGAGTGGGAAAAAAGTAGATCCGGAACATTTCTAAATGAACGTCCAAGTTTGAGGTTGCCTGAAGGAACTCCACATGGCAATTCCACGAAGTGTGCATTTCTTCTACTGTTCCCAGGACCCAGTTAACACAGTTCACCAGTGCAAACAACACCGCTGGAACTACAGTATATACATAAATGGCTACAATTAGCTTGTCTGGTTCCCAATTTAGTGATATTGTATGTTTGAGTAGCACTGCAATTATGAGATCCGAAATTCGTATCGTCACCATTTCTGATCTACACTGAGTCAGAAAGCGGACAGAGGGCAGCCCAATCACCTCGCACTGCCATATAATGCTCCTCTGAGTATAGGTCTCTTCATTTATAATATATAAATTCTTGAAATGAATGAATGAAAACAACAACACATTACATTTTTCGTTAAAAAATCTCAACGAATTAAAAACACAAATGCAACCGAACACCTGCAGAGTGCAGAACGAATAAAAACATGGTATTAATGCAATTTCCATTACAAACTGCAACCTTAAGTAGTGACAGAGCAAAACTTGCTGGGCAGATCATTCCGAAATGATCATCCAGCGGCACAGTCCTTTAAACTTCTCTAACTAGAATGGTGGATTCAATTAAACCCTAGAATCCTCCCCCCAACCCCTTCTCAGACATTCCTATCTTATCTTAAGATCGTCTTAATTGGCTGTGCTGGGGTTGGAAGCACTCTAAGCCGTACCTTAAAGAAGCGCTATACAAATCCTTGTAATGAATGAATAATAATTACGGTACTCATTTCTCTATTTGCTAATTTATTTATTATTTATTCCAGAAGTTTAACAGCATCGTATGGCTGTTGACGTATATTTAAAAAGAAGTAATTATATAACATTACGTAACAGTTCATCCACACAGAGCGGACCGCTTTGCAGCCTAGTTAAGATTTATATCTTCTGTCGTTTGCGTTCTTGTGAATATAGTTTCAGTTGCATAACTGTACACTGTAACTGATTGCAGTCTGCTGTCAACCGGAGTTAAAGGATATTAAATAACATGTTGTCATAAAGTTCAGAAGGACACAGGTTCGATGCCCTCTGGTCCCCAAGGCTGACTGCCTTCTAATCCCCAGAAGAAGAGAAAGAGATTGATTGGCAGCCATGGGTATTAAGTGTTTAGCGACATCATTTTCTCAGCCTCGGCATACAAAGGCGGGTGGTCACAGCCCTCTCCCTCGCATTCTCATCCTCCCACCAACAGTGTACGATCGGTGTACTCATCATAGCTGAGTTGGCTAAGGGGTACAACAGGTGGAGCAGCAATCTCAAAACAAAGTTCTAGTGGTGTGTAGATTTGAACCCATGAGGTCTCGATTGACAGTCCAGCATGCTAACCACTAGACTACCATGGACCACTACTCAGAGACGACTGTAAAATGAGCAGTATGATGAATGCACACCTTGCAGGTTGCCATACAGTTAAAGTCGACTACTGCCAAACTTGTCAACATCAATTAAGACTTTATCATGTAATCTTACATGATATAGTACTTGCCAGTTTGAATTAATTATGAATACTATTATAATTATGTTTATTGTTTTTAGTTTTATCATTATCGTTACAATTCAAACTACTATCATGCATTAACCCTTGACCCGTTCATTTTTCCCATTAAGCCGTGTTTTCAGCAGATATTCTCGGGGCAAACGAGTAAAGGGTTAAGGAACATCAGCCACCAGAGGTAGTTCCGTGTAAATCACCGAAACTAACACAGACTGTTTTCCATTCCTCTGTTATCAAACGAAATTAAATGTTTGAATTTAAGCCCTAAAATGTGCAAATTAAGTTAGCATTGGCCAACTGTTTCGTAAAGCACTTTCTCTTTCTTTTCATTATAACTAAACAAAGCAGTAAATTGTAGACTTACACAATCAACCTTTGACTATGTAAATGTGTTTTTTATCAGAGATTGGAAGCTATTTTCAACATACAAAATGCTTTCCCTTTATGTATTTTTTTTTTTACTCGAGGTACCTAGGATCCCTTGGGATTTCAAATTATTATTATTATTTATTATTATTTTATTATCGTCATACAATAAATTCTAAATTTGTGTCATTGTTTTATGCTAGTCAAACATTTAGAGCAAATAAATTTATGCTTCAGGGTAATGTATGGTTTAACTTAAAACCATTCGTCATCTCCTATTCTAACTGGTTGAATGGCAACACGTTGGCACATATATCAGAAGAATATGGGTTCGATTCCTGCTAGCCCCATGAGGATGACTCAGCCGTCCACTCTCTCGAGGGTGACTGTAAAAGGAGCAGAAGGACATAGTCACATGGAGATGTCTTGCAGGTCGCCATACAGTCAAATGCGAATCTTGTTAAACGTGCTATCGTCTCTTACTACACTGTAATCATGTAATCTTACTGCAGACCTATGAATTTGAAAAATGCATGATAAATTATTATAATTATCAGAGGATTTATGTCGACATCTGATCATAACAGACAAAGCCAATGCAAATAAAATAGTAAAGGCAAACATCTATTGCAAGGTCCTGGACTAGTAAAGTTTTTTTCCTAGACTGAGAACATGTCTTCGTTCTTCAAAAAACAACTCTTCCCATGCTGTTGCGATGCCTGGCAAAGGACTCAAACCTTCACCCCATGTAGTCCGGCAGGTTCTGACCTATAGTTTGTACTCCAACAGTGACAAAGCTGGTCCCTTGACTTAGCTTCTACATACACAGAAATGTGAGCTTGCATTTATTGTTTTCCCAATTTAAACGTGTTTATGATAATGGCAAGTATTTATGTAGGAATGTATATGTAGGATTGTAGGTAAATTGGCTCGTTCATTTGCAGTCAACGTACGCATGGTATAGTTTGGTATACGGTACACGATGACATTTAGACATCAAGCTCATAATTTTCAACCCTGCAGCAGAAATGCACTGGTACGATCTACAATGCACTTGTCACTCACCACTACCATATACCCCTGCCGGATAAAGTAGCACACCATGCTCTCAGCACTCACACTACACGTGGTGTTGTATAACAGGTCCTCACTACTCACATCAAAAATTCCCAATAAAAATTCCCAGCCACCCCTCCTCACTCGCTCGCTTGCTCTCATACAGCTCGAGAACATCCTGATTGCGACGATATAATTTCAGATCGACTAATGACGCAAGGCTGCAGTTTCCGCGTGCTGTCAACTTTTGGCCAATGTTCGCTGGATCACCTTCGCCTTAATTCGCTGATGCACTGAATTGTCTGCCATGAATGTGTGTGCGTGTGTGTGTGCATGTGTGTGTGCTCGTGGTACCTATAATATAGCCGGATGCTTGCATATAATAATATGGCCTTTAAATAGTGCTACACGCACGAGCGTACGTCATAATGCGCGTATATAATTACATGTAATTTAAGCATCTTCGCGAGGTTATTGTAAGGCTCTGTATAAATGTCTGTTTAAATACGTGGATGCATATATATATATATATATGTGTGTGTGTGTGTGTGTGTGTGTGTGTGTGTGTGTGTGTGTGTGTGTGTGCTTCTGGTGTGTGTGCTTCTGGTGTGTGTGTATGTATGTAAAATATGTAATTGTATATTATATATAGGCATATATTATATATATGGCTGTGACTAGCGGACCTCCAAGCGGCCGTTGAATCTCAAATACTAGCGGACCGCCAAGTCACGTGTAACCTGTCACATGACTGGCTGCCGTCCAATACTGAATACTAGCAAGCCGCCAGGCTTTCTATTTACACCAATCCACAAGAGTTTCTAATGGCTAAACAAACCCTAACACTAACCCTAACCGACCCTCACGACGCCTAACCTGAACCTAACCAACACTCACGAAAAAAATTGGTTGCTTACTCTGTTTCTAGTAATTTTCTAAGTCATTAAAACAAGAAAACTTTTGTCCGACATAAAACCAACTATCGATAACTGCCGCCATTGTAACAATATTCAAGAATCAAGACTCGTCATGTGACAGGTTACACGTGACTGGCGGTCCGCTAGTATTTGAGATTCGACGGCCGCTTGGAGGTCCGCTAGTCACTTCGTATATATATATCTGCATATGAGCATATATAATATAATATATACAAATGCATGCATATATATATATATATATTATATATAGAATTTATATACATAATTATACAAATATGCATGATTAGCTACATTGTAGAGCCCAGCTGAAAGAACTTCAATCATCTTGTAAACTAATTCTGGCAGAAAATCAAAAGATTCAACCGAAGATTAAATTCCACGGCAACAAAGCTTCAAGCAATGTGGTCCTTGATGATTTCATGAATAAAACTAGCTGCTAATCATGCATAATAATAATAATAATAATAATAATAATAATAATAACAATGACAATTTCTGGCAAATGTGAAGCCCATCTGAACGTGTCTAAGCAAAATTTCTTAATAATTTTTCGCAGATAAATGGCCTAAATTCATTGGCACATGGTAGATGCAAAAAAAGTTCTACACAACTTTTTAAACATTTTTATGTTCAACCTCTCTGTAACCAAGGCGTAACATTCAAAACGGACGTCTAGTGGCAGTGCAAATAGAAAAACCTGTCTGGGCATAAATTACCTTGTACAGACAATGTCAGACACTGTGTCAGACAGAGAGACATGACACAGCAGCACTGTTCAATCGATGCTTTTTCATTACATAGCGGTTCTATATAAATGCATAGTGCTAATAATAACAGCTACATAATGTATGTATGTGCGTACACACATACAGCACAATTTAAGTACCTCACAAAGTGCTGCCAATGGGGGTGGCAATGGTAACAATCTGGTGTGAAGAGCCGTACATCAATGAGAAATCAGTGGGATTGATACCTGCAACTCTTCAAAGGCAGGGCTGAAAGTGAGCCGGGTCTGTCCAGGTCTCAGACCCGGCATTCATTCTTTTGCACTTGAATAAAAAAACTGATAAAAAGCAGCCTTTGGCCTAAAGAGACCCGCAAATTTTTTCAAACCGCTTTCAGCCTTGTTCAAAGGATTAACTTAACCTTCGGTTCACTGGGTGACGACTGTATCGTATCTATAAATTTATTAAGCGCAGGCTCTCACAGTGTACATAATCTTCATGGACTAATGAAATAATTGAAGCTATCTAACTAACCTATTACTCATTGTGATGGCATGCATCATGGTTTGTTTAGGCTTCATGTTGACTTGTCCACTCTGCAACTCACATGACACGCCTCAGTTGCCGGCAGAAGTGTCAAGGTATCTAGGCTTCTAAGTGGGCTCTTCGTCAACCCATTCAATTGCCTTGATCTTCAGGAAAATAGCTGAGATAGCCAACCTAATCCTCGAGGAACATAGCTCTTCTGCTGTCAAGAGCACTTGTAAAACCGTTGTTGCGGCAAACAGATGTCTCATGAAAGAACACATACTAGACACTGCTGACTGCTGGCTGTCATCTTTACATCATTAGTCTCTGTTCTGTGGGTTATACATGTCCAGTGATTTATCTAATTTTTATCTGAGCTTTATTTGCTTTTAGACGGTCACTTTGATAAGCTAAAATAAGCTAAAACAAGCTAAGATAAGCTAAGATAAGATAAGAGGATCGAATGATTAAAAGCATATTCTTTTAATTGACTGTCAGCAATTAGTGTACAGACAGTTTGATAATACATACAAACATCAAGCTGCCCAAGATCATCTTAACTCCCACAAGTCCCACATATTATGCTAAATCCCCCATAAATGGGGAACATCAACATTGTTCAGGCTAGCATTGTAATAATAATAACAATAATATATGACGCAGCAGATAAAGTTCACAATAAGGCAGTGGTTCCCAATTTTTTATGACGTTTGGGCCACTTTTTATAAGTTGGAGGACATTAGGGTGCCACAAGGCTGAAATTTAATTAACTAAAATATATAAAATTGTTATTATTGATCTAAAATAGAATGTTTGACGTTATTTATAGATATCAAAATAAAATAATTTGTAATAGAAAATAATTGTGTTTATTCTGTCAAAATTGTAATTTTTATCATATTTTTGCTAATTCTTTGAGAGACGAGGGCCATTCTTTGAGGCCTGGCGGGTCACTTTTGGTCTGCGGGCCACGGGTTGGGAACCGCTGAAATAAGGCATAATAATAATAATAAATATGCTGCCATCTCACAGTCTCACACTTCATTCCTGTGGCCATCGACACAACATAGCAAGCTGACATTCCGACGAGTCTCTGGATTTTGCACAAGAGCCAGGATTCAGGAAACAAGCCATCCAAATCATCCCTATGGCAGACAACCTAACTAAGAAATGGTTTTTGACGAGAATGCTTCATCATATTTGAATGTAATACCATATAAACCGAAGTCCAGCATAAATTGTTGGTCATTAAAAGAACACAATTTTTATTTGAAAGAAAAATTTATATTTCATTCAAGATATCGAGAGGCCCAAAACTGAATGATTGCATTCATATATAATGTTGAAAGTGACCAATTTCATTAGTCTGTAAATGAGTCTGTCAGTTTTTCTAAGAAAAAAGGGTTTTTATAACAATAGTAATTAATAATAATGACAATTGTAATAACGCTATAAAAATAGCACCAGCAATTATATATGTGCTCATTAATTTCAACCACCGGGTAACAGTTTACTGTAAGATTACATGTTGCAGAAGTAACAGATATGACGACAAGTTTAACGGGAGTCTTTTGTAACTATATTATGGCAGTGATGCAAAGCGCCATCTGTCTCACTGATCAGTTATAGTCTTTATAATTGACTGGTATCCCAAGCACATCTGTCCACTGGCTCAAAACCACTTTCTTTTCTCTGGGTCTTTCACACCAGTGGAGTGCTTCCTTACATCAGAACCCAAGCGAAAAAGTCAGGCAACATCACTAGATGAAAAAATAGCAGAATTAAAGGCAAACACTATCTGATCTGAGAAATTAACTGACCAGACTAACAGATCAAACTGGACGCCATTCATATATCAGTGGGATGAAAAACAAGATAACTATACCAGGCTCCCCGCTCAAGAATGATCTGCTTGTATGTGTCAGTCCTTCGTTTGATAGCTGAAGTACTAATGAAGTACTAGGTACTAGTTTCTTACGTCTTTGTTGCCTGTTATCATCATGTATGGGTCATTTTTGATCTGCACAGGTCAGCGACCATGTGGTCGTTTAACTCTCTGTCATTTTAACGGACTATTTCATCATAATGCAGAAGTTGCACAGTTATTTCAGATAGGTTGGAGTTTACTGAGCTACTAGGTTACTGCATATAGGATAAATACTGAGTAAAGTGCTGCATATCTCTAAAACATATGCTGGAAATGCCAAATTACACTTCCTACACCCAAACCGTTCGGTGACTCATGCATCGTCAGTCATTTTGAAAAGAAGTTGCTGTAGATTTAAATGCTAATCATTTTGCCTATTCATTTCAAGAAGCAGTTGTGCCATTTTTTCACCTTCAAGGTTGTGTTATTGGACATTTAATCTCTTTAAAAAAATTAGTAGTCTGCTGTAGGTCATAACGTTCTGTGGCGGCCACATAGTTTATCTGGATTGCTGCTGTGTCACCGCAAACTTTAACCACATTATCATTTCTGCCGATTAAGCTGTACATATTGAAATTAATGGAAATAAATTCAAAGATCTGACCTAAATAAGAGTTGCAATAAATTGTATGCTGCTCAATTCATTGATTCAAAGTTAATTAAGGAAGTATTTTCTTCACATGTATTGTGTTGAGACAAGACAACAAACAAAATCATAAGAGAGAAGATGGGACAAGAAGATATGGAAAACATCATTAGAAAGAGAGGATTGAGGTGGAGGTGGATGGGGCATGTTGTTCTTATGGATGAAGATCGAAGGGAGCCAAACAGGTCATGTCCTGGAATGCTGGAAGTAGATGGAAGAGAGAAAGATCATGAAAGAACTGGCAGGACAGCATCAAAGGTGACTGAAATGTCTGGAGATGTCATGGGAGGAGGCTGAAGAACCGGCGGTGGACAGGGAGGAGTGGAGGAGATGCGCCGCCTGATATGCGCACGAGAAGAACTAAGTACTAAGTAAGTATTCTTTATTATACCACTTGCAAACGCACAATGAGATATAAAACATCACTATAATACATCAAAGTAATAATTGGTAATAAAAGATGCAAATTAAGTCAGAAGCAGAAATGTCAGAAATATTAAGTAAAAAAAGCAAATAAATATTAATGTCAAACAAGTATTTATACAGCATGCTGGTGATATATCCCCTTTCAATTAACGATCGAATCATGGCATGGTATATCTAGATTATGTGAGCAAGGTCTAAGGGAGTATCCAATTACGAGTTCGGGTGGGAGAAGATCAGGGTCAATGAGAAAATGAGAACAGCAGCAAAGGGAATCAATCTGCCTTAGAACACAACGTGTCAAATGTAGGGGTAAAACTGCCTGCTCTTTGATAATAATGATGGGTAACTCACAGGCAAATCTACAATTCGTGGTTGGCAAACTCCTTCCATCACAAACCATAAGTAAGCACTGCAACATGCATGTGCACCAGAGTAGGCCTACGTCTTTGTCTGCTAGTTAAATAAACAATATACTCGTTAACTTACTTACAGTACGCTGCGCATATCTTTCTAAAGACTTACCTCACTGCAGGAAACAAAGAAAAAACATAAAACAATAACTCGGTTCTTTGCGTATGACACGCCGCTCAAAACTCAAATGCGCTACGCACACCGCAACATTTCCTCCTTTCAAACTCCCTCTCTGAAGAAAAGGGCGAATGGCAGCTGGGCAAAGGGTAAGGTCAGTCTTGTTGACCGACGAAGACCGATAAAGCACACAAGAACGAATTACAGCGCTATAAATATAGGGCATGGTTTGAGTGCGTTCGGGCCCACCCCCTTATACAACGCTTCTCGCCAGCACAGCAGGCCTAACGGAAAACAATGGGACTTTGCTTACCCCGAAGAACTGAGAGATTTGCTGATTGGTGCCGGCGAAGAATCGACGTCCGATGCTTCAACGTCGTAACTCATATCGACGCCGGACTCTTTCATTTCTTCTTCGTCTTCGTCCGATTTTCCACGACTGCCACTTGGACTCTGCATTTTTCTTCGTCTTGCCTTGTTGTTTGGTTCCGCTTCCCTATGACCTGACCTAGTTTAAGCTCCGCCCACTAACCCAAAAGCCTTCTTGACCGGTCCAATTTCACGAACGCTGTAGCTAACTTGCACCTGGTTAAGTACGAATTTGAAACGTGTATTAGAGGAGACTGTAAAGGTAACTACTCGAACGCTGAAACTGAACCACCAGTCGTACCTCACCCAGTGTAACTTTCAAACTCGTCAAATTGCGTTTTCCGGGTTGCAAAGAGCGATGATTTACCAGAGAGGCCATTCCAAATATTATAGTCAACAAGTATGTGGGAAAACCACTATTTATCTAGAACAAAATTGTTTTAAATTTCGTTAAATAAATTATAATATATAATATACGTAGGCTTAATTAGGCCTATAAGCACAGAATAAGTCGTCAGCATATTCAAATATTGTATAGGCCTAATTAAGCCTACGTATAGGCTACCGTACTGAACCATGAAATTGTGAGCATAATATTGGACTCAATAGGACCTACAGAATTGGACAATATTGAACTTGGACCGGCCTATACAGACTTAACGTAAACATCTCTGTAACCAAGGAAATAATTTTCAATAGACCTTGCGTCGAGTGTCCGGCCCTGAGGGGCCGTCCATAAAGTACGTCACGCTCCAGGGGGGAGGGGGTCCGAGAAAGTGTGACAGTTTGTGACAGAGGGAGGGGGTCAGGCCATGTGTGACGTCACACATTTATTTTTTTTAATGATGCGTATTATATAATTGTCTAGTCTAATTTTTGCAATTTTTGTTTTCAAATTCAATCTACATTGAGTTACTTCTTCAATGAATAACTGTGACAACTGTTCGCAATTAACTTTTCTACTATTAAAGTCATTTTAATAATGTGATAGTTCTTTTAAGTGGAAACTTTACAGTTTAATAGTGAAGTGTGTTTTAGATTAAATTTGAATAAGGTGTTAATTACAAAAAAAAATCGAAAGTGCGACGTACTCTAGGGGGGGGGGTCCGAGAAAGTGTGACGTACTTTAGGGGGGGGTCCGAGAAAGTGTGACAGTTTGTGACAGGGGGGAGGGGGTCAAAAATGGTCAAAAATAGTGTGACGTACTTTATGGACGGCCTCTGACTAAGCTGACTCCCTGTCATTTTCTACGCAAGGGCGTACGTAGCAATTTTTTTAGTGGGAAATGTTTATTTACATTGTAGGCTCTATAATGAGGGGTCGAAAAACAGCGTTCACAACGGCGATTAGGGGTTCTGACGCGTAGGCTATCCCAGCAGCCTTGAATAACACAAATACAAAGTATTGTAGACCATAATTATAGGGCCTACAAATGTGTACAAACTAGGCCTATTAAATCCTGCAGAGCGCAGAAATAATGATAAAATAATAAAAGTGGTAATAATAAAATAATAATTCAATGCGGTTGCATTCCGCGGTGCCTTTCCACTGTTTCCAGCGTAGGATCTCAACGACGATTAGGTGCCGTTTCAGATGTTTAAATAATAATAGCCTTAATAGGCTAATAATGATAATAAATAAATAAAATAAGGGTGAAAAATAATGGAACCTTGACGAATAGGGTCCATTCCAGACAAAATTAATCTGCATTTATAGTTAGTGTTGAAGTCCCCGAGGGATCATGTTTAGGCCTACTTCGGGGAAAATAATAAGACGATGTGTATAGGCTATCTCTAGGCCTACTTTGCCGTAGCTCAGTCGAGGCCGAAGGAAAGGGCGCTGTAGCCTGTAGGCCTACGTACATGAGTTCAAACTTCAAAAAGTTGATAGCAGATAGTTTCAAAATATAGGCCTAGCCTAGGTCTTGAGGTGTGATTTGAATGTCTCCAGAGATGGTGCATTTTTTCACATGGTCGAGAAGACTCCTCCGTCCTGAGACTGAGAAGGAATAGTCGCAAAACCTCGCGGTCCACGGGGACGAGGTGGTCTGAGTGGGCCTGGTGGCACTCCGTCTAGCTGGAATTACATGTACATGTAGGTTGAGTGACCGGTTTCATTTGGTCAGAAAAGTTTGGTTTTCCAGGTGAAGTGGGTGAAGCTCTGCCTACCTGCAAGATAAGGTGAATAGCTGGCAAACTGTGGCAAAGGTGTGAAAATGGTGAAAAGGTGTGAAAATGGTGAATTGCTGGTTTTACGCTCCCGCCCATCTGGCCCCCATGGAGAGGGAATTCGCCAATCTCTCCACTGGTTAGTCCTGTTTATCTGTCTAGGTGCCAGGTTTCCGTTTAGTGGCTGTGAGCCTGCCAAACTGTAGGCTACATAGGCGTGCATTCTGGAAAAACATGCATAGCCTAGCAGCATAGGCTATGCTTATATAGTCTAAATGCGCACATTAATTCTCCCTTATAATAATTAAACGCGCCCAGTCATATACACGCACGTAGATCTACACTGTTCTACAGACATCTGAGACATGCATTATAATTATTATGAGGCGCGGTTAAAGTCAGTCGCCAGCAGAAGAACAGTTGAGTGCAATTCGCTTGGATCGGTGCATATACACGGAACAGAAATGCGAAACACCCTCATTGCACGAGAACAAAAATTGCCGTACATTTATGGCGGGAAACGCAAACCTACTGTTTAAAGTCGTTCACTGGTCTCATTGTGTGTAAATCATGGAACGTAAAGCTAAGTAGAGCGAATGAGCATCGAGGGTGCATGATTAGTTTAGCCTACTGTTTACCCTGTGACGTCGACAAGGCCAAACTGATAAGCTAACGGGGTTGGGAAAGCACTTGAGGAAGAGAGGGCAAAGGACACGACGTACGGGCAATTGACCAAGTTCATTCAGTTCTTCTGCAGGTGATGAGTCACGTCGAGCAAGTTCTTCTGCGTACTCGTCCATGTTCTAGAATCTAGATATTGACCAACTAGCCCATATATTATGATCTCTGACCTACAAATAATTAATTATAGCCTATAATATATGTAAATATAATATATGTATATATTTATTTATTTGTATACAAACTATACATGTATAGTCCCCCCCCATCTCCGTGAGTTTGTAGTCATAATTATGTAGCCTAGCCTATATATTTGTAAAATAGAAGATTGCCGTCTTTTGTAGCGAATGCACCTCCTCCTCCAACCGTTCTTCCTCCTTTCCTCTGTGCTGCCTCCCTTTGTGAATAGTGATTATAGGCCACATAGGGCCTATGTAGCCTACGCGGCTTGGCAAGGATGCCGAAGTGACTTCACTCCAGAGTCTAGTAATGGCAATCGTATACCCTCCCCCCACAAAACCCAAATTGAAATTGTGTATTTTAGCCACGTCTCGTGGTCTAGGGAAGCATCAATTTAAAAGAAGCATCGCATTATGCTGTAAGAATAAATTGACAGGCTGAATTATATGACTCTATCGGCCTATAGGCCGGTGTGAGATTCATTCATTCATTCATTATTAGAATTTATATAGCGCCTCTTCAAGAAACTACTCAGAGGCGCTCCCAGCCCAGCCACGACTAAAGAAATAGGATTTAAGAGACTTGAGAAATAAAGATTGACTGGTCAGGTGGAGGAGATCTGACACCGTCAGCGACAGAAGCCCACGAATCAATGATGATTGTGAAGAGAAACGGACATTCCTCTGAGCATATTCCCCGGACAATTATTATTCCCCGGACTCCTCCCCATTTTATTTGAACATTTTCCCCTCCCGGACAATACATATCGCACTATGTCCAGGAGAAATACCCTTTACCCGATTGTGAGACGGTGCAATACTTACAATGCAATGCAATAATATGATTATTGCATTTTAACATTGCCCTTCGCATACAAAGTTCAGAGGTGGGCACATGCCTCGAAGGCGCAGCCGCAATTATATAGGCCCTAATTTCAAAGTAATTATGAGCAGTATTATACACAGTATAACTGCCTTGGACCGTTGTACGAGGATCCAAGGCCGTGGCTGGGGGGTGTTTGAACCCCCTCCCGAAAATAAATAGTGTAAAAATAAATAATGCGTTTACTAACACACTTTGTAAGAAATCAGAGGATTTCATTTTGAGACTCTTATTTTTAAAAATTATTTTTATGTGATGTTTTACAGTAGATATATAGGCCTAGGTCTAAATGTGGATTAGATACAACGCCCCTCAGAAAGCTCACGACGTTTGCAAACCCCGTATTCATGCAGTTGATTCGGTTGATTGTCGGCTTGTTCAAGGTCTGGGTAAACACCCCCCACCCCTCGAAAGAAAATCCTGCATGGATACGGCCTAGTGATGATCGAATCGTTATACTTGTAAGATGCGAAGAAATAAGAAACAAATACAGGCAGACTATAATCTATATAAATAAAAATGAACTTTCCAATAGTTCGTAACATCACCACGCTGAAAGTTACGCACCGATTGTTTTGAAAATTTTACAACACCTTCCATTCCCATACAACCGTGTGTTAAGATTTTTTCACCCGAAAAAACGCAACCTTTTCCACAAAAAGTAAACTTTGCAATCCGTTCGCCCGCCATTTGCAAATTCAACACGTCCCACACGGCTGCCAGATTTCATAAACGCGGTCTCCAAACACATCAGACGAAACATGAATGAGGTCGCGTGCTGTGACGTCATAAGCGAGTCGCGATTAATTTACCAAAGAGGCCTTTTCCCAAAGCGGCCTTCAATTATTATTGGGCTTGGAATGAACGGTGCGACGGAGGAAAGGAGCGGAGGGAGCGGGACGAAGACGGTGGGGAGGGAGCGGAGGGGGAGGGGGAGGTGGAGGTCAAGGGGGAGGGGGAAGGAGGAGGGGGAGGGGAAGGAGAATGGGAGGGGAGGGGGAGTGGGAGGAGGAGGGAGGAGGGGGAAAGGGAGGGGAGGGTGAGTGGGAGGGGAGGCGGAGGGGAGCCTCTTTTTGAGCCACAGCAACGCGTGGCCGGGTTCAGCTAGTATATTATAAGATCAGTGACTACGCTGAATAGATTAAATTGATGAACATCAAATGATCAAAGCGAGGAGACTGCCCAGATGAAAAATCGATGGACCATAGAATTTACCTAATCATCATTTCCTAATCTATGGATAGATTTGATTCCGTACTGAATGGCTTCTCGATTAAGATCAAACGAAGATAATATCGATCGACATTATCAGCAGCTGCTGCTGCACTAATTTGCATTTGGAAGGCACGTGTGACGTGCCCTTTGCCTGATGGGCCTATCAATATAGGCATATCGCTTTGATCATTTCTTCTTCTTTTCCAGCCGGAAGGAAAGAAAGAAGAAGATATGATCAAAGCAAAGATGAATCATTAGGCCTGTACGTCGTAGAGGAATGAGATCATTCTACAGAATGAAACTGAGTGATAAAATCGTCAAAATTAATTTCTTTGATAATGTTTAATATCCGAATTCAGTCACTCGAGCGTCCCGGCGCAGCCCATGGGTCCAACGTGTCCTCAAAGTACACGACATCGTCACATCGACCAACACAAGCTATACATAATTACACGAACTTGGATAGTATAGTAGGCCTAGTAATAGTAGGCAATGCCTATATATTGGCTTAGCAGGTTCTCAGCAGAAAACTTAGTAAACAGAAGAATGAACGGCGCTTGCAACAAAATAATATGAAACCATGAGACAACAGATAAAATTAATAGGCTCTAGACCAAATAAACAACAACAACAACCCCGCCGGGAATAACAACACATGGACAATTATTACGATTGCAAAACAATATTATCTGTCATTCAATAGGCCTGAGCCGTCTTCTCATCTCAACAATAATTATAGGTCAGGTCACGGCTAGGACGTGGTTTTGTTAAGCCGTTTCCAAGTCTCTAACATGTAGGGCCTACATAATCATTGTATAATAGACCTCTGGGTGTAGTCACGGCTACAGGAAGTGGTCTAGTTGTTGGAGAGTAGGGCAGTACGTAGGCCTGTTAATATTCTAGATGGTTTAAAACGCTGAATTGTTGATGCATTAAGAAAATCTGGCCGGAAAACTTCGGAAAACTTTAAAACTTCGTAAACCTTACCCACGCGTGTTGTGTTGCGTGTTTACAATTCTTGTATGCTCAACCCGATCCGCTGCGCAAGCACACACGACATAATTAATATTTTTATCGATTCAGCTTATTAGGCCTGCTAAGGCAATTTTCAATGTAGGCCTACATGGTTGGTCAATAGTCTAAGGCTTTTCGTTAAAGTTTCGATCAAAGAAAGAAATTTTTAATCAATTTTTACAGACTAAAAGAGACCTAACATAATTCATATTTTCGTACCCTAGGCCTACAACATAGGCCTATCAAATTTCACACAAAAATACCAAATAAGTCAAAATTCATATCACTTTTAGCAAGTCTACTCACTTTTGTCATCCAAAAACATGCAACACAAAATAGTAGGTCCCATAGGCTAACTAGGCCTGCATCTAGGCCTATAGACTCTTTAAATTGGTGGCGCCTAATTTTGATTACACACTGGCATGAAAATCAGCAGACTGAGCAGAGCGGAGTTTGATTCCCGAAGCCGTCGTAGGATAGACGTGCTTTTGTATAGGTAGCTATTAGCGCCGTTGTATCGCAGGCTGCAGGACTATGTTCTGTTAGTAGGCCCTAGTTAAGATTGATGTTAGGCTAATCGTACTGCGTTGTGTCAGTTTGAAAAATAAAGATTATTATATTAATTATTATTAGACCTAAGTGTGTCAAATTTTATATCTTAGACGATTGAAACTGCGCAGTAGCCTAATGCATTGCAAAAGGCGATAACTCGATCCTAGGCCTGCTTCGCAAATCCTCGCGGCCATGCACTTTTGCCACGCAGAGAAGCGTGTAGGCCTATAACCTAGAAAATTTTAATATTGGCCTACTTTTTCTTAACCTTGTGTAGCCTATAATCGCTGCGACCTGTAGCTAGAATAACGTAGGCCTACAGCTAGGCCGATCTCATAATGCGTCATTACGCACGTGCAAGCAGGCGCGCATCCTCACAGTAATTTAAATAAGGCATGCTTCTAAAATTTTACGAATTTCGGTGTGTGCGTGCGTGAGTGCTTTTATCTGTAGGCCTATCTATAAATGAGAATGTATGTGGGCCTATGGGCCTATAGGCCCTGTATGGTCTATGTAGGCCTATGTTTGATCAGAATGCACGCCCACAGTTTCGCAGCTATTGACCCGAAACATTACACCTAGCCAGAGGAAAACCAGGACCACCCATTGAAGGGTTAATTGACCAATCCCTCACCCAGGGTGGGGTGGAGGTGTAACCTCCAAATTTCAATTACAAAAAACCCATTTCCACACTTTGTCCACATTTTCGCAACAATTCAGTTGAAACCTTGATTCTACCTAGACAGACAGATGTAGGACATTTCCCCCCCTGACATATTCCCCCCCGGACATATTTCCCCCGGACATTTACCCCCCCCGGACGTTTCCCCCCGACCTAGGACATTCCCCCCATAAGGGCCCCTATGTTAATGAATGACTGCACTAACCCTATCACTAACCCTAACCGACCCTCACGATGCCTAACCTGACCCTAACCGACCCTCACGATGCCTAACCTATGTTAATGAATGACTGCACTAACCCTATCACTAACCCTAACCAACCCTCACGATGCCTAACCTGATCCTAACCGACCCTCACGATGCATAACTTGACCCTAACCGACCCTCACGATGCCTAACCTGAACCTAACCAACCCTCACGATGCCTAACCTATAACATGTACAGAGGGGGGGAAATTGTCCGGGGGGGTAAATCAGGGCCGTGTTTAAGGTTCTTCGAGTGTCGGTGCAAAGTGTTACAGCAGGGGAAAAGTGCATTTCGGCGGTCTTACAAGATTAGTTATTTTACAAAAATCCGCAGTTCAATAGGTTAGCCTATGGTTTTCGGCTGTGGCGGGTCAGTAAGCAAGCACGCAACAACGGTGAACTTAGTGAAATTAATGTTTTCTTGCACTTACTGATTTTACAAAAGGTTTAAGCAACACTGAGACTCGCAAAAGACATTTGGCCAGTAGCAACAAAACTCTCGACTCAGGGGCATTCGGTGCACCGCACCGAATGGACCTATGTTAAGCACGGCCCTGGGGTAAATGTCCTAGTCAAAAGCGGGGGGGGGGAGGAAACGTCCGGGGGTAAATGTCCGGGGGGAATATGTCCGGGGGGAATATGTCCGGGGGGGGGTAAATGTCCGTTCCCCTAGACAGATGGTGTCCAGACTCAAGTATCCCCCCGCCCCCAACTCCAAGCCCGCCTGAGCCGTCTCACACTCGCTCCTGACCCTGGAAGCCAAGGTGTGGAGCCAAAAACCGAAATTTCCCTGACTACGGCAGTTGCGCTCTCAGTTTCGCACCTATTCACATCAGACCTTCTAGCCAGGCAGAAGGCCACCAGGATTTCCCCACCCCGACCCTGGAGGCAGAGTGCCAAGTGGGGTAGAAAAACAAATTTCCCGAACAGCGTTGGATAGACCTATGCCTACCTCAGTTAGAATACCTAAATTGTAAGAAATTTAATTACCCAAACGACGTAGCCTATGATGTGTAGACTTAGGTCTAGGCCTTTAGGACTGAGTAAGTCTAGGCCTATAGGCTATAGCTAAAAACAACAATTCCTGTCCTTGGTATACAAAGCTGTTCAAATGTCTGACCTAAAATTTCAGCCGCCGTGAGTCATAGGCCTATTTTGCAGCTAGGCCTACATGTCCGCGAGATCTAGATATTGGCCTACTATAGTCTTTACACGGTACCCTATCTATAAGCCTAGGCCTAGGTCTACAAATTCACATTGTGAACTCTCTGTAGGCCTAATAGGCACTAGGCCTACCTATATTTAAATGGACAACGAGGTGGGTCTAGGACCCCATCCATATATTACGCACGCAAAATCGTCTTGTCGGCCCATCCACCCCCGTAGGCCTACATTATTGTTGCAACTATGAACTAACATCATCCACACTATTATCCGTCCAACTGTCTTTCTGACTCTGTTAATTTTATTTAAGCGGCGAAGTGCCTGTGCCATAGGCGTACGAGGCGGGGGTGCAGAGGGGGGGGGGGGGGAAATGCCCCCCAAATTCGGGAAAGTTTGGTGCTTTTTTCGGGCAAAAGCCCCGGAACGACTTTAAAAAAAGGTCGTCAACTTTCGGGCAAGTCGGGTTTTTCGGGCAAACACAAACCCGAACGACTAAAAAAAAAGGTCGTCAACTTTCGGGCAAGTCGGGTTTTTCGGGCAAACACAGACCCAAACGACTAAAAAAAAAAAAAATAAGGCCGTCAGCTCAACTTTTGGGCAAGTTGGGTTTTTCGGGCAAACACAGACCCGAACAACTAAAAAAAAAGGTCGTCAACTTTTTCACGGATGTATTTTTCGGGCAGAAGTTCAATCTTGCCCCCCCCCCACTGCTGAAATCTCCCGTAGGCCTACGCCTATGCCTGTGACATTGTGTGCAGGCGCTGTATAAATAGCGAGCTTACGATTACATTTCGGGATTGGCAACCCAACCCCTCCCTTCCCTTCGGCTCGTGGGTCTACTTATATTAGTAGACTATTTTGCGCTTTGTCTTTGCCGTTTTACAGAGAGACAGAGACGACTTTGCTATAATAATTACAGACTGCAGTTGATAAGACTTACGGGATTATCACTGCTGCCCAGTGATACCGCTCCAAAATTTAAGAAAAGCCAAGATGGGGTCTTAAAAAAAGCCAAGAAAAGCCAAGTTAATAATTATGGACTATAATTATGTCACCTATTTTCTTTCAACAGAAGCTATTTTATACGATAAATTGTGATGTTTGTCATGTTTATGAAATTATGTAGGCTATAATTAATCCTGAAATTAATGTATGTTAAATTGTTAATAATTGGTTCCGTTCGCTGATTTTCTAACATACTAACGACATTTTGGAACATAGTGCTAGTTTTGAGAAATAAACGTTCAGAGAATAATAATATGTCGGATAAATCCTAGTCAGTAGATGGAGCCGCTGCCATAGATTACTGCTAAGATTATTGTTATTTAGGGGATTATTGCTTAAATTATTACTATTTAGTGGATTATTGCTAAGATTATTGTCATTTAGTGGGCAGAAAAAAAGCCAAGTAAAAAAGCCAAGGTCCTTTGAAAAAAAGCCAATATCCCAAGATACGATTGAAAAAGCCAAGATCTTGGGAAAAAAGCCAAAGAGCGGTATCACTGCTGCTGCCATCTGTCGAAAAGGGAAGAGTGATGTTGAGCGACACTGCAAACGGCAACATTGATCAAGCAATATAATCGCTTGACGTCCGTGTGGCTCGGTGGCCAAGTGGTAAGGCGTCTGTCTCGTAAACAGAAGATCCGGGGTTCAAACCCCCGTCGGGCCTCAGCAAATAATTTTTTGAAAATGTGAATCATTTCTCAAAAAGCTGGCGCTAAGGGACAATGTTATCTTCAATGAATTTAATAAATGAATGTGTACTTCTCAACGTTTTAAGTATAGGCTCGCGTCATTATCGAATAACAGTTTTATCATATTCGTTAGGGCCTGTTGTTCATAAGCTGTCTTGACTTCTTTAAGCTGGCCTACAAAAAGCATTTATATACCGGTACAGCCTGTTGTTTGTAAGTTATGATTATGATTAATATAAGCCATAGTGTTGACTCTTGTTGCCTTTGCTTTTCCACTCGGTCTTAGCACAGTATAAATAGCAATAATAAATAAGTTGTTACCGGTATGTATACTGTGGTCTTATGAGTAGATCAGCCTTCCAGCTTCTCCTCACGAGTATCCTTGGTGTTAAACATTCTTGAGCCTACCCGACTTTGATAAAGTCTATTATTTGAAATGTATAATACTTGTATTACAAAATATGACCTGTGAATGTATTTTCCATAGATGTAAAAAACGATGAAAACGAAATAAAAAACGGTAAAAAACGACGTTTTTTTCAAAAAAATAAAAAACGACAAAAAAACGATAAAAAACGGAAACGGAAAATAATTTGACTTTGCTACATCTAAAACCGCATTTTAGCCATGAAAATCTTGATTAGGAACCTACTACACGTAGGCTATCTCTTAAATGATGATGTTAAACGATGAAATAATGACTTTAGTTAGCTGGATCATTGAGAGTTGGCGGAAAACATAATAAATATCAGAAAAAATTAAAATTAAGGAAGATAATAATAGAAAGTAAATGTATAAATAAAGATAAAGAAAAAATAAAAAAACGATGGGAAAAATAAAAAACGAAAAAAACAACGTTTTTTAGGAGAGAATAAAAAACGAAAAAAACCCGGTTTTTACAACTATGGTATTTTCCACTGAATCGATTCCAATAAATTTGATTTTATTTGCCTGCCCGCAAAAATTTCACAATTACGATTTGCATAACTTTGTCATTACATCTTCATTTAAATCCCCTTAGTAATTGTTTGTTTTGTTTGTATGTGCACTTGTTATAGTGTACCTTTAAGCTCTCTCTACTCAGAGACGCTTCCGAATGCAGAGCGGACACTGCATCAGAGTTTCACGCCGAAGCGCTGAGCAATTGTGAGCGGACTTGCCCAAGGTCCTTACACCGCGAGGTGGATTCGAACCTTCCGGCTCCAAGGCAACGACGCCACCACTGGTTACTTTTCAATGGTTTCTATCTACAAAAAGTTCATCTTTGAAACTACATACACATGCTTTTAGAATAAGGCATCTCTCTGAGAGGGGGGGGGGAAGGAGTGTCACCTCCCTCACCTACAAACAGAGTACAGACTGCTTCTTACTCACTCTTTCTGTGTTCATGTTTAAACTAATACTACTCTTACTGAAAAATCATGCTCCGTGAAAGCTGACATTACATTACTTCTTCTTCTTTAGGTTCTCTGCCAAGCGGCAGGTCCAAGCGTCCAATGTCTCCACGTTTCACGCTGTTGTGCCATGTCCTTCAGTTCTCTGTATCCCTCTTCCATCATCCCGTCCAGCAGTTTTTGTCTAGGCCTTCCTCTGCAGTCTGCACCTCTTTCCCTCCTTACATTACATCACTTAAGAAATCGGACTATAGATGATTTTCAAAATTATTGAGTTTACTCTTCCCTGCCTTGTTGGTGCCTCGACATTGCTTGCATTGCATCCAGTTACATTGGAACCCAACTGAAGTCAGCCTTCAACAGCCCATCTCGGAGCCTCTCCCGTGACCACTCTATATCCTCCTTGCAAGTCTATCTACTGTATTCGGTGATTGTTTCCTTCCTCTACCAGCAACCAGCTTTAGCAAAAGTCTCTTGAGGCTAATGACATTTCTCCCATCTCCTGTACATATTGAAAATACGTATTCATCATCGTTATAGGCTTCTGATTAACCATAGATTTGCTCGAGCAGAGGAACGTTGAACAGGTGGGTATGAGTCATTCTGGTTGATGTCATCCTTAGAGCAGAATAAAGTAAGTATGATGCCTTTCAATGATGCATGTCAAATGATCACATCTACAAAGCCAATTACAGAACTAATCCGACACAAAACACAATGCTCACAGGCTTGCTGGTTTATATTTTGTAAACAAAGAAAAGTTTGTGAAGTTCACTGTCAAACCATCTGTTATTTCTTTGGTCTCTTTGTAATTGAAATTATCTCATAATACTGTAGTAATAAACCGTAAACACAACAAAGAAAACTGAAGGCCCAAAATCAACAAATTGCTCGGATCTGGGCTAAAATCTCCACTTTGCCGATTGCTTGCCGTCTCTTTTGCCCTTTCATTTCAAGATTGGATAATCCATAATTCGGCGACATGTGAATCCAGCTTTAGCAACTGTTCTGTTTACTGGTATCGGTTTGGAAAAGGTGAATGCAGCTGCAATAACAAGCACCAAAAAGCATGTATTTTAAATTAAATCCAATAAAATAGACTGGTCAATTTGTTCACAAGCATGGAAACATCCACATTTTATCTTACTTTATCTTACTCTTAAACTTACCTTAACTTATTCACGACTGTCAAGTTCAACTGGCTTCATTATATGTTTGAGTAGCTATGCAAACAAATTTATTGCAAAAACACAAAAAATCTGTTCTGAAGGCGAAATGCAAAAAGATTCATATAGGCCTGCTTATGACTGAACAAACACTTGAAATGTAAACATTGATAAATATTGCTTAGTCAAGTACTGTGAGCCTAAAGTAGTTTCTCCAGTATTTACAATGACATGCAGGCTATAGCAGTTTAATTTTAATGGAAACATACATTTTTGGACTTTAAGAAACAAATTATTTATTTTATACCTCACATTTTCTATAGCGCCTCTCCAAGCTCTCTACTCAGAGGTGCTCCCCACTACAGCGCAGACACTGCATTGGAGTTTCACGCCGAAGCGCACGAGCAATTGCGAGTGATGGACTTGCTCAAGGTCCCTACATGGCAGCTTGAGGCGAATTCGAAACTGGAACCACTGGCTCCAAGGCACTAAACCCACCACCACACCACCCCATTACACCAACATGACCCACTTGTGACAGTTTTGTTATTACACTGAAATTATTTATAAATTCACTTAGGGATTTGTTAAATTTACGCGTTTTACAGACTTTTCATCGTCAATAGACCTTAACTGTGCATGGCTTAGGGCCTAAGATTGCAAATTTCAGAAATGACGTAAATCATCAATATTAACTGTTTTTTAAGCTTCAGATAAAAAGCAAAGTCATAGCTAATTGATGGGAAATTATATGATTAATTAAAATCTGTTTCAAGTACATACCTTGAGAGTTTGATATGAGGTTTGGCTGTGAAACTGCACCATTACCTACAAACATAACACTGATTTTTTTAAAAATTGCCAGTACTTAGTATTCCATCCAGTGGACATTCATAAGCGTGGGAACATCAGAACCAAACCAAACTTTGTCTAACCTTCTATATATTTAAACCTAACTCATATAATTTAGTCTAATTCACAAGTTTGGTGTAAAATGAGTTTCGATTTAGCATTAACCGGGACAAGAATTGCTTTTGCAAGCAACAATTCATTCATGATGCTCTTCCATCATCAGCACAGCCTATTAAAGCATTTTATGACATATTTTAAGTATTAAATTTAACTAAAACAGCAATGTTGCTAACGTAATAAAAGTAAAAGAATGAAAATATATAATACATCAATTGTAAACTAAAAAATTTCTAACAATCCACTTAAAAGCTATGAAACACAGTAATCCAGCTTAATCACAAAGGCTTATACAGGCAGGCGTACCCGGTGTCCACATACAAAGACAATCTATGATTTTAATGATTAAACAGAGGTAGTGACGAAAAGAGGTAGTGAGAAAAGCCATCATTAAGGAAATTAGTGACTCTTCCTATATGGATTTTAATTTTACGTAGTGCATAGCCTACACATCAGTTATGTATTTCTGTAAGTCACTATAGTCTAGATGCAAGTGATAGCCTATGATTAAATATTTAATTATTACTTGACAGACCTGTGCATTACAACTTTATATAAAATGCACTTACCAGTCAGTACCTGCAAGGGGCTGGAATGGCATAGACTTCTGCAATATAGGAAAATCTACAAACACAATGGAACCCAATAGAACACAACAAAACACAATAAAAGAATGAAACACGCAAAAAATAGAACATGATATGCGCAGATAGTCGCAATGCTAGCCGAAATGTAACTGGGGTAATAAAAGCAAGTTGCTGTCCAGACCTACATTTCAGAACTCTCTTAGGCCTATACGTCTCCATTCAACTCGGTCGCTCATGAATGTCATGCCATTTCCAAGTTCCTAATCCTTCATAGGCTGCAACTCTGTCTTACTTCAGAGCGTCTGTTTAGGTGTAAAAAAATTTTGTGTTTCCGGTAACCCGACGGACCCTCTTTTATGGCCGCGACCCAAATAATTAATTTAAAAAAAGTTATTTTTAAAAAAATTTGTTAATAAAACAAAAAATTTTATTAAAAAAATTTAACTTTTTTTTAAAAATTATTTTTTTTACATTTGTATTGACATAACAGAAAAGACGTCAACAAAATGAAATTAATAGGACTGTTTTTTAGAGCAGTTTTAGGTGCAGACAGTCGGGAAATAGGCAGTTTATACTTGCTTAGAACAGGTACTTTGTTGCAGCGTGTACCATTGTGCAAAAAAGACTAGTGGGGTATACTTTTTCGGATAGTCACTGCATAAAAATATTTTACCAAAATAAAAATATTTTCCGACCTACCTACCCAATTTTTTTTAGCTCTGTTACCGGAAACACAACATTTTTTTAGGCCTTACAGTCCAAGACCCCGTACGATATCATAATTATTAAGCAAGCACGTTATAACTTCATACAATTCTAAATCTGCAGATTGGAGTGGTAACCTGTACGCTTATTGATTAGTCAGCGTTTCCCAAAGTGGGTTCCGCGGAACCCCTGCGCCCAAGGGTTCCGCGAAATGATGTCTAAATACTGTCTTACTATATGAATGACGATAATTGGATACGAAGCCATTCAAAGTAGACGAAAATCAGCTAACTCTTCTAATGAAGACTATGAACTTCTTATTGACATAATGCAAATGAAGCAGAAATCCGATCAACCTTCACTGATCAATGTCTAGAATGGGGTTAAAGAATCACTCCCCATTAACTGTAGTTAGTATGATTTGCCATTTGCCATGTAAAAATTGTATGAAACTCCATACTCATAATTATTTTCTGGAACAGAAGCAAAAATTTAGAAATCGACGAAATGATGCAGCTGACAATAAGAAAACATAACATGGCAGCTTTCTAGCATCAAGCCATGCACTCACAGACAAAACGCATGAGAAGAAACAAGCGCGCTTCGCATTCTAATTTCATGTCTACAGGCCTACTCCCACTGCTCCCAGTAGAAAATAGGCTCTTATATTGCGACCCACGAGTCGTGGTTTTCGAAACAGTGCCAACAATAGTGGGTGTTTATTGGGCCTAATAGGCCTATGCTTCTCAGGCGCTATGCATGCTTTAATGCGTTTAGTTTAGATTGGGGTTCCACAAGAAAATAATATTAGGACGCAAAGGGTTCCGTGGCCCAAAAAGTTTGGGAAACGCTGGATTAGATGGATGCACGGTTCAATTTCTATTCCAGTAATCCAGTAACAATCTTGACCAGTTTCTAAAGCTCTTTCAATTTCAGCTTACAAATATTTGTTTAGCTCATTTGTCCGGGCAATGCAAATGTTTCACTTCATTTTCAACGCTTTGCTCATCTGAACTCTTGCTGTTTTATCTTTTTTGTTCTGTATAATTATCAGACACTTGTTTGTATGCACATCAGGGCAGTATATGGATTTTAATGAATTTCTTAATTAATTGATGGCTAAAAATTTTACTCAATTAATTGCGGCTCATGTGATCAAATTTTCTTACTTATTTCATGATGTCAAGCAACCATTTTCACAATAATATTATGGTGAATAATGACAAGTTGAAACTGCTGAAAAGATAATTTTGCATTCGTGGCAAATGCTGGTGAAAAAGTGAAAAATGTTTGTTTGTATGTGCACTTGTTATAGCGCCCCTTCAAGCTCTCTCTACTCAGAGGCGCTCCTGAATGCAGAGCGAACACTGCATCGTAGTTTCACGCCGAAGCGCTGAGCAATTGTGAGTGAAGGACTTGCCCAAGGTCCTTACGCGGCGACCTGAGGTGGATTCGAAACTCGAACCTTCCGGCTTCAAGGCAACGACGCCACCACTACACCATCGCGCCCCACGACAAAATTACCAGAAACATGTATGCACAAAATAAAAATGGCGACAAAATTACCTATCTTCATTTCAATAAACAGACCTGTTGAAGGTTTTGTAGAAAAGAAAGTAGTCAATAACTCAATGACAACATTTATGACAGATTTTCACACTTTACGTTACAACAGATATCAAATTAATAAAATTTAATCAATTGATCAAAGTTCAAATTTTAGAGATTAATATAGATACATTTTTAAAATCAGTACCAGCACTAATGCACCTATAAAAGGATTCATCAAAATCAATTTACAAGTGGTTAACAGCACTAATTGAATTTAATCAATTAATTGAAGTTAAATTCTGCAGATTAATAAAATAAATTTTTTAACAAATCAGAATCGGTCCTAATTCCCAAAAATGATAAAACCAATACATGATACCAAAAGGATTCATCTATTAACATCAATTTACCTTGTAGTTTCCCAACAATGTTGCAGTTTTCGTTCAACCAGTCCTGCAGTGAAGATAGTTGGAATATGCTGTATACGTAATTAAATCCCCAGAAACGTGACTTGTGAGCAGTTTCCAAAGCAGCAGCCCTGTCGTGTAGCTCTCTACCTGCCTGACAGATGTCAGCAGCTGATCCTTTGTCTACCACACTAAGACAATAAGCCTTGTAGCTGTCGAGCATTGTTATGTGCCGATCCGCATCCTCTTTCTCCATCTCAATTTCTTTTGTTTTCATAGTCTTCAGATATGCCAATTCCTTAAGCAACAATTCCGTGTGCTGATCCACAAGTTGCTTCAGTTCTTCACCTCTTTTAATGATCTCACTATCTGTGTTTGAAATACATGCAAGATATTCGATGCCTGCCTGTTTAATCGACTCTATCTGTCTGGCTGCGCCAGCTCTCAGCACAGAAATTTTCTCCACGTCCGCATTCAATGTATTCTTAAACTCCGGGGCCAATCTGTATATATCGGCACACTTGTGGAGATGATGGCTCTCTGCAAAGCACATCATGCAAATCACGGTCTGGCATTCCGTGCACAGCATTTCCAGCGGCTTCGTGGCATGCTGAGTACAAAGGCTTGACCTTGCAAGTGCATCTGCATCAATCTCGGCTCCAAATTGCAAAACCTTGTGGATTTTCAACACCTTGTTTTTTCGGTGATGGATGAAACACTCCTGACATAAATACTGATGACACTCAATGCAAAAGCTTTCAGCAAAGGGGACGTGATATTTCACTGTTTGGTCTTCACTGTACTCCGCACACGGTTCACAGAATCTGTCTGTTAATGGTGGACTTGTAATGTTCTTAATCTCAATGATTCTTGACATGAAGAAATTCTTCTTTAAACCTGTAAGTCCTTCCTGTGGAATAGTAAATTCTTCTCGACATATTGGACAGGGAAGCTTTTGTCCTGGTTCTAAGCCAAACCCTGTTGTCCCAATGCAGTACAAGCAGAAAGTGTGAATGCACGGCAAGATTCTTGGGTCAGAGTAGACGTCAGAACAGATGCTGCACTCCACAATGTCATGCAATTCATCTGCCATGCTTTGCTCCTTGCACACTGCCATTGACTGAACAGAAAGTCACAAAATGAATTTAATTATTATATACAACTATGCAATTAAACAAACAATGGCCTAATAATATTTACACTACCAGTGAAAGGATGCACAGCTTGATCAATTGTATTAAGCTAAACCAGCGTGTATATATAAAATGAGCAAATCTGAGCATATCAATTGTAATGTAAGTCATGATTACGGTCATGTGAATCCACTCTCCAGAAATGCGACTTCACAAAGTTCTATTAATAACAAAACCTGAAAGCTCTGTCGAACGGGACCCATTCAAAGTTTCAAACACCCAATCTGGTTAAAAATAACCAAGTCGCCATAGAAAACAACATTTACACATGGTTCCCACTTGCCAAATATTTACTAAAAGGGCATGTTCTCCTTATTCACATCATGTTCTCTGTCTGGCAGGCAAAGCAAAAAACCTGGAAATGTCTGGCTGTTGAGCCTATTGTAGACTAGGCCTATGCTTGTGTTGGGCTATTGATTCATGGCAGATATTTAATGGCTTTACATGCACATGTTCGGAATTTCACGCCTAAGCACACGAGCATGCAAGTGAAGGACTTGCTCAAGGTCCCTACAGCCTACGCGGCGGCTTGAATTAAGTGGATTCGAACCTGGAACCAGGGCTCCGGTTCCAAGGTACGGAAATAATTTTCTCGAAACTGCATTCCGATCCCAGAGAAAATGTGGCACCCAGTGAACTACATGATGATGCCTAAACACAGCTGCAGTTTTTTTATATTAAGGGCCGAGAGATTAAACGCTGGTTGCCGCAAGTTCGTTGCCTAATTGATTATTCTGATTATTATTGGCTACAGTACAATTACGAAACTCTTACGCTTAAATAAACATTTAAGAGTTATAGATTTTATTAACGACTTACTAGTGAATAAAGAGCTGAGTTTTACGTGGGATAAAATTAATTTATGAAGATTTTTCCGCAAATTTAAATAACTCAGCAAATTAACTTCAAACATCTACTTTTTGGCGGCATCTCAAATTCTCTCTTGCAAATAAATTTGGTATAGCGCTGTTATTATTATCTGAGTCGAACGGTTCACTACACGTCTATACCAGGAACCAGTGAGCAACAAAATAGGCCCCATTATATGTCAAGCAAAGGCAGATTCCTTGTAAGAATATTATTGCAACATACAATTGCACAATTGCTACTTATTAAAAAGCTGCTTGACATGGTATAGGATTTAGTCCATCCATGATTCTCTCTAGTCGCACGACGCAACCTCTGCATCGGAGTCTGTTCGACGCTCTGTAGACTGTAGCGAGTTTAGCGATGCGCGACTTTCTGCACCCCTTGTTTCTGTTTTACGGCACCGTAGGCCTACGTGACTATAGGCCTAATTAAAGGATGCTCAGAAGCGCCCTTCTGATCTACCTTCTTTTCCAGGCCTGGGCCTGGGATTGGCATTGCCGCACTGCCAAAATGCTATAGGCCTAGGCTAGGCTAGCAGTGGTGCAGTTTTAGGCCTACGTTTTTACAAAGAACTTTCTGATGTCCATAGCCTAACCATAACAGAATCCACGTCAATAAGCTGCATGGTAGCCTACCCTATAAACTGCATGTTAGGCCTAAAGCGTCGATCCTTACGATTACGATTGTGTTAGTCGTATTCTCTAGATGACGCCACTAGCCACTCGTTTAAATCTGCTTGAGACGTGCGAAGCAGACGACGAGATCCAGTGAAGCGTGACGATGGACTTATAATTATGTAACTAGGTCATGACTTTACTGTTATCGTCAGCCGGGAATAGCTTATACAAAAGGCTTCGCAGTTATTATTGTGTGGGACGAGCCGCCGTGGTCCGGAAGCGTGTAGGCTACATTCGCGTATACGAGCTGTAACTTAACGTGTGATTAATTATTGTCTTTGGAAATGTTTTACAAGACAATGAGTGAAGTTCATCAAGTTTAGAGCAGACCTTGGGATAGGTCTACGTCGAGCAGAACCATGTCGTAAGGGTTTGTATTATATTTCTGCGCTTCATGCATGTTCTGTTTAAGTGTTCAGTGTTGGCTTTGGATTTTGACAGCTTGCTTTGGTCGATAGCCTACCTATAGGATATATGTTATCATTGTTTTGGTTAAGCCAACTATTAGGCTAATGCAGCGAACCGGTAAGCAGTCGGATAAGCTAAAACAAGAAGGTAACTTTATATATTTACTCTACGAGCAGTAGACTATTAGATCTGTACTGACTGTACACTACGGTTGGGGGGGGGGTTGTGGTCGGGGTCTTGAATGTAGGCCTACAGATGTAGGCTTATCAACCAACAGGCAACCCATGAACTCGAGTATTCACCCCTTGCTTGGATGGGTAATGTTGATTTTCTGTGATTTATCAAATTTAAATGATACGCCAAGATTAAAACTTTGCGTCAAGAGACGAAATGCAAACTCATTAGCAAACTGCCACTCTGATCTCAAATTCATGAGTTTGCAATTTGCAACGTCTTTGAAGTTGAGCGCTTTGTGTCAATTCTGTCAAACATTTGGGTAAACAACTATGGGGCTGACAGTTTGCATTACTGTCAGCTGTAATAATGTGTTTGCACAGAACTGACATGGGAATGTTGTCTGATGAAACATTAAGTGTCACAATTGACAGTAAAAAAGGTTTGATCTTTTGACAACTGCTAATGTTTTGTATTCAAACGTGTTCCACACATGTGTGTGCTGCCGAACTGATATTTGCGCAAGATTGATGTTGCATGCATTGCTGTGAGCAGGATTGACACGTATGGAATATTAATAGTACGTTTAAAAGTTAAATCCTGTCGACAGATTGACAGTCGTGGATTGCTAAAGAGCTACCTGAGTTTCCAGTTGTTATTAATCATCATCATCATCATCATCATCATCATCATCATCATCATCATGCACCATTGCACCATTAGCAGTGTGCTCGTAGGCATCTATTGTCACTTTTTCATCATCTTGTTTCCATCCATACTCCGTGCGAGGTGGAACAGTTCCTGAAGTGGGTCTCCACACCAATCCTCTAGGCCTATGTGGTTCATCCATTCTGTATAAGGTCTGAATAACTGAAGGAAATAACAGGAGAGGCAGTACTCATTGTGTTAGTCTGTATGTCTGTGTATATATGCATGTTTAATGCATTTCAAGCTCTAGCATATACTCTGGCTTGATTTTCTGTTAATTAGGGTGTTATGCTTGGCTGGGAATTAAGTTTATGGATGTCTAATCAGATCATTATCTATCTAGACTCTAATGCGGATACAATACAGTTGGCATTGAAAGGAGGAGCTTAGATGCATGGATTAACATGATGTAATGTAAAATGCAGTCTTCTGACCACCATGTTTAGATTTGCCAACCTGTCTGCTCACCTTAGGGGGTGCTCGATAGTACAGTGGTTAGCGCGCTGGACTGTCGACCAAGAGGTCGGGGGTTCAAATCCCCGCCGGGGCAGAAATTTGCAACGAGATTTCTGTTCCACAAGCACCCCCTAGCCGACTCAGCTATGATGAGTACACTGACCTCACGGTCAGTGGATGATGAGACGGCGAGGGAGAGGATTGGCCACCGCCCTCATATGCCGAGGCCTTGAAAATGAAGGCGCTAACACTTCATCCCCATTGGCTAGCCCTCCGGGCTAGCTAGACGGGATATCATCATCATCATCTGCTCACCTCTGCCTCTATTCTACGCACCTGTGCCTGGCTGTTTGCATGTCTGTTTAAAGTCTTGGACTGTTTGTGTATCTCTTGTATGTGGATTTGTTTGTTTATATGTCCACATACCTGCTGCCTGTCCAAGTGTCTTGTGTGTCTGCATAATTATCAGTCTGCTTATAAGTGTGCTTATAAGTCTGTGTATCGTTGTTTTGCGTGCTTTATGTCTTCATGTGTTTTTCCAACAATCTCAACATGTCCTTGGTGAAAAAAGTTTATCGTTTTTGACTGATGCAGTATTCTTTGTTTTCCATAGATTGCACAGTAATTTGGAAATGATGATAACAAGAGAGATTGTAACAAGTACTTCTTATATATGTCTGCCATATCATTAAAAGGTTATTTCAAAATGTGTTAGTTAGTTTCACTTTTTCGATTATTTGTTAACAGGTATAACCTTAAGATATTTTTACCATTGAAGCGTTTCAGACTATAGTTTTGCGATGAAATCTTTCTTCAACTCTAAACAGATAGGCATTGAAAATTGTCCCACTGTGCATACCTGGCCAACCGTTTTAAACTCACTGAAAGTGTGACTAGTTAAGCTTTTTTAACACGCGCATTGACTGAGTATGGGAATTTTTTGTTTATTCTAAACTTGTAGAACTTCTATGACAATAATGACACTGTGAATTGAGGCATTTCTACAGTGCTTACTCATCAGTATTGATTCCGTTGCTCAAAAATCTTTACTTTAGTACGGCAACCAACTGAAAGTTAATTATCATAAAAATGCTGTTCAACACAGCGGTTTCATCGGATGTACCATATGTTTGGTGCACGATCGAAAGAGTTTGTATTCGATCCTAATGACTGTATAAGCATACCTACTGGTATATTTTCTGAATGGCATTTATTTTGACATTTTGTGTAGATTTGATCGTAATCGTAATCTCCAAATTTCGAAAGCGCCCAGGGCCGGATTTGAACAGAATGAGGCCCTAGGCAATTTCAATTATGAGGCCCCACTTAAGTTAAGAATAAAAACAGAAAAAATGCATATTGCTACATCTAAGTATATTCCTAATGCATATTGCGCCAGTGATCCATGTTTGATCAACTACTGTTAGTCTCTAACGAGTCGGATTGTAATTGATACACTCGTTTTATTCCAGTTTTTTATGGTTTAGGCCTATGCCTACATACCAAAAATCACAATGAAGTTTTACATGATTAGGCCTACATCAATTTTTTCCTGCAAGAATTCATTTTAATCAATCGCGCTTAATTTTGTCTAGGCAGGAATTTTTTATCAATAGGGCCTATCACTTCTATTTAATTAGAAAACTATTTAATTAGAAATCATTAGTCATGAATCCAACTTCGATTTCATCGAGATTGTTTTAATCAATCCCACTTCTATTTCAGTAAAAAATATTTTTATTAATCCGACTTATTTTCGTCAATTCGACTTGTATCTGATAAACACTGACACGGTGAAAAAAGTGAAACCCATGCAATGGCGAATAATTAAATACGCTAAGATGCACTTTTACCGTCGCTCAAACATTCAACTAACATGTTCTTCATCACTTTCCGCCATAGGCTACACAATAATAATATATTGGTTGACGCGAGTTCTTACGGTGTATGACGCAAGCGTTCAACTTAATTAGGCCTAACTATTAAAGAACTAGACTAAAAGAGCAAGTGTGTTCGAACTTAAGTCAAAATTCGGTGGCTTTTATAATTTAGAAGTTCATTTTTTGAGGCCCCCAGAATCCGGAGGCCCTAGGCAGTTGCCTAGTTTGCCTACAGGTAAATCCGGCCCTGAAAGCGCCACTCGAAAGCCAACCAAGAGTCACCAGCTTATTCATGAGCGCTGCATTGAGTCAAAGGGTTGCCCATAAGTAAGAGTAGTCCATGGTGGTTTGATATCTTGAATTGGTTCTTTATAAATTTTTTATTACGATTACAAAGTTACAGTTACAACCGGTTGAGATGTTCTGCAGACTTGTCACCAAGCGGTATTGTATTGTATGTATGTGCACTTGTTATAGTGCCCCTTCAGGATTTTTACTCAGAAGCGCTCCCGACTACTGCGCGGACACTAAATTGGAGTTTTACGTCGAGGCGCTAAGCAAATGTGAGTGAAGGACTTGCCCAAGGTCCATACGAGGCGGTTGTATTGTTTATAAAAAATTATAAATTTATAGAGTGCCTCTCACAGTGCACAGAATCAGAGGTGCTCCCAGTACAAAAGGCACAGGGAAAAGAAAGTGGTTTTGAGACAGTAGAAATATGCCCTTGGGATATCCGTTAATAACAAAGAACATGTAAATGGAGAGTGTGCTTATACGGTTATACCAGAATGCAGGACCAATGAAAATAAAAGCTTTCAAGATGTTGTCATAGAAGTCCTTGCTTGTTATGTGGGACAAGGAGATCGATTATGTCTGTCAAGTGAGCATAATGGGTGAAGAGAGGAGTATAATTTTTGGTACTGGCATAGACTAGTTTTGTAAGTAAACAGGAACTTATGCCATGCACTGTCTACAGTAGAGTCATCAGAGTCGTCGCTTGGGATGTGTCCATTTCTGGTGGAGGGACTGAGGGCAAGAAATGAGCGCCTCTGCTGCTACATTCCACTGAGACCTGTAAGCTTTAAACCAGACATTGTATCGTGATTTAGATTCTTTTCCCATGTCATCGTGATCATGATCATGCTCTACATTCCTGGTCTTTAATGTTTCGTTTTACGATCGTGGGTCTAAACAGCCTTGACATTAAATGTAAGCACAACAGCAAGTCAATAGATCTTCCCCTCTTATTTTATTGGTCTCATGGCTTGATTTTTTAACTAACTGTGCATGAATCGTGTGAAGCCGTGAACCTTCTGGACTTGCAAATGAGTGTCAGGGTCAGATGGCCAACACGACAGACAGTTTCCATCCTTAGAACTAGCAACCAATAACAAAGTAGTTTCTAGTATTATTTTTGGGCTTTAATTTTGTCTGAAATTAAGACAGTTAAACATTTATCTTATAATTAGCTTGTTTAGGTGAAGTCTGGCACACTCAGTTTGTTGGTACATATGCACACTATTTAGTGATTATCGTTGTTGTTGTTTATGATTATATGAATATGATTATGGTTCTTTTACCAATTGCATCTTTGAATGGCAATGCTGTAGTGAATGGATCACTGCCTGAAAGTGAGAATGGCTGAGATCTCTGCTATGTGCAGTGAACCTTGAGCGGAAGGCGGAGCAAGATAGCAGATCATAAAATAGTTTACCTGAAGTCTATGCCAACTGTTTGTGCTCTTAGATTCGAAAATGTCTGCCAGTGACAATATTGCATTTGTTCACACTTTACAGTGTCATTGAGAATAATACTATTAATAATGTGTAGGTAGGAATCGTCTTAATGTTGTCCTCTTCAGATGTCAGTGGGTCTATGTGAGTAGGCGGCCACTTGGTCATGAGTCATTCTTTTCAGCAACGACTGTCTGTGGGAGTTAAGGGGTCTGATGTGATTCAAGTTGGCGACATAGATATGTGCACTGACAAGATGGCAACATAGATATGTGCACTGACAAGATGGTGACATAGATATGTGCAATGACAAGATGGCGACATAGATATGTGCAGTGACAAGATGGCGACATAGATATGTGCAGTGACAAGATGGTGACATAGATATGTGCTATGACAAGATGGCGACATAGATATGTGCACTGACAAGATGGCAACATAGATATGTGCAGTGACAAGATGGTGACATAGATATGCGCAATGACAAGATGGCAACATAAATATGTGCAGTGACAAGATGGTGACATAGATATGTGCAGTGACAAGATGGGGACATAGATATGTGCATTGACAAGATGGCGACATAGATATGTGCAATGACAAGATGGCGACATAGATATGTGCAATGACAAGATGGTGACATAGATATGTGCAATGACAAGATGGCGACATAGATATGTGCAATGACAAGATGGCAACATAGATATGTGCAATGACAAGATGGCGACATAGATATGTGCTATGACAAGATGGCGACATAGATATGTGCACTGACAAGATGGCGACATAGATATGTGCATTGACAAGATGGCGACATAGATATGTGCAATGACAAGATGGCAACATAGATATGTGCAGTGACAAGATGGCAACATAGATATGTGCAGTGACAAGATGTGACATAGATATGTGCTATGACAAGATGGCGACATAGATATGTGCAGAGACAAGATGGTGACATAGATATGTGCAGTGACAAGATGGTGACATAGATATGCGCAATGACAAGATGGCGACAAAGATATGTGTGCAATGACAAGATGGCAACATAGATATGCGCAATGACAAGATGGCGACAAAGATACGTGTGCAATGAGACACAGATGAGAATGCTCTGTAGAAACTACATGTATCTAGTCTGCCGAAATGTTATCTGTATTATCGTTACTGTACTCATCGGTTTTTAGATAAAATTATGCAACCGAAATAATATCAAATTCCAGTATATAGCCTACCACAAAATTATTGTCACTGTTGCCACAATTGCTGTTGATTTCTAGTATCATGCTAACAAGTGAAGGAGTACTACATATGGTCTTTCTACTCTTTCACCATCTCTGAATAGCTCTTGTGAATACTTGCACGTAGCTTAGTGAATGGCTTAAAAAATTTGATTTTGAGCTTGCTTTGCAACTCTCTAAGAAAACTTATGGTGCATAATGAAGTAATTTTTGACTGCCTGAAAGCTTTCCTTTTGTTATGCAGCTCCTCGAAATGCAAAATATTTCTGAATGCCACATGCTGTTCACCAAACCAATGTTTTCTTCTAGCAGGATGTGCCCAAGGTTTTAAAGTTGAGAACTCTGTGAGGTCTTGCTAAATCAATTGCCTGGTCTTAAACATGTGTTGTTTAAATATGAATATGAATATGAATTGTATTTGTATGATGCTAATATAAATTTTTGTCATTTCATTCAACTTGTGAATTCATTTGCACCTTTTATTACCAATTATTATTTCTGATGTAATGTAACAATGTTTTATGTCCCGTTGTGCATTTACAAGTGGTGTAATAAAGAAAATTCTTATGTAGTACTTTTTGAAATCCGTGACAATTAATTTTAATGCCTTGGGTTTGCTGATTTTGTAAAAGTCTTACTAGCTTTCTCATAATCAGTTTCAATGTCTTTGCTGGCTTATGTTTTACATTTCTTTTGAAGGCTGTTTATTATTTGTTCCAAAGGTATGGTTGTATGATTGTTTATTTTGATGATTAATTTACATTCAATTTGTAGCTTTTGTTGCATTTACTGACTTCACCAGCTACATGTATCTGCAGCTTTTGACCAATGAAAAACGTGCTTTCTTATGCATCAGTAGATTGATTACTGAAATGCTAACCAAGAATACTTTGACAGGTTAACTTACCTATTAACATTATCTCCAGACCAACTGAAGGGCAGGCCTCCCAACTTGGCCTCAAACTAACTGTCTGCAATTAAACAATTTGCACAGGTTTTGCAAAAGAATCAAAAGCTGGAGGAGGAGGACAAGGAGGGTTGGAGGAGGAGGACAACCTGAGGATTCATTGATTTTGAGTTTTGAACACCTGCAGTTGTGCACTTAATAACTGCATACTACCAAATAAATTATCTTAAGTACCAGCGACCCTTACACTGTAAGCTGGATGAATATTGAATAAGGTCTAGTACATGTAGAATGTATTGTGCAGGATGCTCGAATCCTTGCCATATGTTTTGCCATTGTGTTGATACCTGCTCATTCAACAGTTGTATGTAATAACTACCACGAGAGAACAATAATGCTGACGAGTTGGTAAAATTGGAAGAATTCTTTAGCTTACCCTGTATTCCTCTTTTTCTGGTTATTCTGCTAATAAGCAGCATGCGGCTGTCTGCTTCCTCTGTATACCTACCAGGTACCTCTCCTACCTATGCCTATACCTATCTATCCTACCTGCTCGCATATACCTTGCTGTCTGATAACTTGCCTTCCTACCAACCAGGGTATCAACAGCGGCCTGCAAGGAAGCATTAGCTGAAAGATGGGAAGCGGTCTACAGGCTGCAGCCTCATCCATCAGTTTTGTTTCTGTTAGTTTTCACAATGCAGAACTTTCCAGTCATGACCAGAGAGACCTTGGATACTGGGCCTCTTAGATAGGTTTACCTTGAATAATCTTGCATCTGGGTAAAGAAGCAGGATATTTAAATAGTGATGTCATTGCTTATGGTCCAATAGGCATGCTCACAAGCCTGAGGTGAGTGTTTACCTTCTGTGATTCATAAAAAACTGCTTTCATGGTTTAACTACCAATATTTGATGTATGCTATGTATGCTTGGATGTTACATAATATTATGCAGATGTACAGAATGTATTTGTTCTATGTGTGTATTGGTGTATCATTGTGAACATATGCATGTGAATTTATATAATATATGCAAAGGATATTGTTGTGTGTAATGGAATATGACAATATGTTTGCATATCTCTAACGCTCGGATTGCAAGGTCAGAGACAGAGAGACACAGAAGAGACACAGACAAAGAGAGGAGATAGAGACACACACACACACACACACACACAAACACATGTACTCACATTCACATGCACAAACAAACAGATGTGTTGGATATAAAATAATGTATCTAACATGTTATGTCAGGTGTAAACCTGGTGGTGAACAGTGAATGACACTTAACAGGTGATGTTTAATGACCATCTGGCCAAATCTGTATGGATTAGTCTAAAGCCTTAGGCCGGATTACCGCTGGATTATGCCTACATTCAGAGTTGCATTGTAATCATAACTTCTCGATTGCTTCACATCTGATATTATGCAGTTGATACTCTGATGTAGCATAGAATATCAATTGGTTAAGAGGCTCATGGTTTAACAGGTGAGTTGTAAGTCTTACTGCTGGTTATACAGATGAAGCATTGACAGAATTACAGCTTCTCACTTCAATGATGTAACGAACTGTTGATAAAATTTATGTTGTTTTTGATTTATTATTAATGATGTAGGATTGCACCTGAACAGGATGTTAAGTAAATTTGCACAATCAACTGCATTTGAGATGTCTGTTGGATTTTGTTAGGCCTATGTGTTTTTTTTGGGTGAGTTTTGCACATGTCTGTGTTGCATGTTATTGTATGACGGTGTGTATTGTTAGTGTATTGTATTGTAATTTATCTTCTGTTGCATGTCATCTGTATTGTATTCTGTGTTTTGTTTTCTTTTCATGGATATTCATTCCACTTATGGTGAATTTCTTTGTTTGTTTTATGCTTCTGCAGATTTCGATTAACAATCTTTTGCGTCACATAATTATATTATTCTAGTTATCTATATCAACAGTGTATGATTAATGTATTCTTATCTGCTGAATTGGTGTAAAGTATTGTATCTATAAATTTATAAAATGCCTCTCACAGTGCACACCAATCAACGCAATAGACATAGAGAAAATAAAGTAGTTTTGAGACAGCAAATGTGCTTGTGGTATGCCAGCGGAGAGAGCTGATTCCAAAGTGCCGGACCAATAATGGCAGGATTCGCAGGAACTTGAGTTTTGGCCAGAGCAGTGGGTGCAGAAATCTCGAACCAAACTTCTGCCTTGGTATGGATTTGAACCCTCAACTTCTCAATTGACAGCCTAGCACACTAGCCATTACTCAATTGAACCCTTTACCTCTAACCATCTCATAAATCCAAAGCAATCTGCTTACAATGAACATCGCTGCAGCTGTGCATGTCTTGCTCAGTGCTGTGGATTTTGTATGGTGCACTGACCTATGCATTCTGACGTATCCAATGATAACACGACTTTGGACTTTGATTTTTCACTTCATAGCATGGATAATGGATGGATGTACTAATACTATATATGGCGATAACGCTGTCGTATGTCTTTATAAATTAGAGTAGATTAGATATCTTGCTTGAAGCTCATTCATGATTTACAAGAGTTGTTGTTCTTGACATTTATTGTCTGTCAGTTGGGAAAAAATGAGTCATCTGTCTTTTCATGGTTTGCTGTAGTTGACAGTGTAAAATATGTTGACTGGTTTTGTACTTTTGGAGTCGTTTAATTTTCGAATGCTACAGTCTGGGTTTCGAGATGTGGACATGGAGAATAATGGAGAAATTCAGCTGGATGGAAGATGTAGCAAATGGAGAAGTGTTGGAAACAAAGGAGAAATGAAGAGGAAGCAATCAAGAGGAAGACTACGACAGATGATGGATTATGTTGGACTGGATTATGCCCCATAATAATTATAGGAGCCTCATAATCACTTAATTTCCGCAGTCAATGAACTCATGACTTGCCAAGATATGTTGACTGTGAATAAATAACCGACCTCATCGATTATACTCACCTGTGAGCGAGGCAAAGAATGTCGGTAGATTTCCACAGGTAACTACATGGCCTCTTGTTGAACCAGTCATTTGCGAGGTCCTTTAGAAAAGCGATTGGTGTCAGATGATAAGAGCGCATTAAAGACAAAGTCCAAAAGAATAGTTTGCTGAAGCTTGTCTTACAAACAGCTGCCCATATCAGATGGGACTTTGTTTAAAGACTGGGGCCTGATTAAGTGCTATGGATGAACAGTAAATGAATGAGAGACTGTTAAGTGGTTCAGGTCTCTTCCACAGCTTTGACCATTTGAATTTTAACCCAACGCCTTACTTGAATGCAGAGAGGGCCAGAGGTCAGTGTGTTTGACCTTAGCATGTGACCGGGGATTTGCCAAGAGCGCTGGGAGCAGATGTGGTTCGGAAATTGTGGACCAGTAGGTCGGTAAAAATGACTTGTGAAATTTTGACATAGAAATCAGCCATGTGCACCGTATAACCTATCGACTTGATACACGATTTAAAAACTAAGATGTTTGTGAAAACCACGTGTTGTGATGCCTACTGGATCGATTCATATTTTTTGAATCGAATCGTCTCCTGCAACTTGGTTTTTTATGTACTACAGAAATCCAGAGATTATTAAGTGCAATTTACTTTTTTGAACTGTAAAGTAGACTAGCAAAGATGGTCAAAAAGTTTATAGATGCTGTATGTAAGATGCACAGGAAATGCATGTAAATGCATGTATCAGATACACATAAATGTAGCATAGGTTTGAAGTTGAAATGTTTGTAAATATCAGGTACATATAAATAATGGCGTAGGTTTGAATTTTCTCACAAATTTATGTTCTGTATGTGCCTCTATTTATGCATGCATGTATGATTGTATGTATGTATGTATGCATGTATGTATGTATGTATGTATGTGTGTATATATGTATGTAAACTATGTATGTATGTATGTATGTATGTATGTATGTATGTATGTATGTATGTATGTATGTATGTATGTATGTATGTATGTATGTATGTATGTATGTATGTATGTATGTATGTGTGTGTGTGTGTATGTATGTATGTATGTATGTATGTATGACTGTATGTATGTATGACTGTATGTATATTATGCATGGCTGGCTAACCGATCAAGGCACCTGGATGGGTAGATGCATTTAACTAAAGTTTGAAATTATGCACCAATTATATTATACTAGTGAGCCCTGTGTGCTCTGTGGTCAGGGCCAGTATATTACATCTATAAGAGGCAGTAAAATAAAAAAGCTGAAAGGCCAGGGAAGGATGTCTGGCCAGGTATAAGTGAATAAAGTGATTGGTGACTAAGCCTCAAATATCATACCTGCGACAAGATAAAAGCATGTGTGGGGTGGTGAGTGTGTGTTTAATCTTGAGAAGTGATACTTTGAACCATCGGCGTGCATGATCGATGAGATGGCCCCTGGTGATTAAATGCATTCTGTACACCTGTGTGTACACACACACAGACTCGTATACACGTACTGTTAGACCTGTTATCAATGCGGCCTTTGCATTATTGTGTTTGATACAACAATTCAGAGAAGCGTTTCAACATTTTTCATCGAAAGCGTTACTAAGCCTCGAACTAGAGCGGGCGAGAGAGAGAGAGAGAGAGAGAGAGAGAGAGAGAGAGAGAGAGAGAGAGAGAGAGAGAGAGAGAGAGAGAGAGAGAGAGAGAGAGAGAGAGAGCGGCAAGCATCTTGTTTGATTTTGAGATGATGATACACCGCTTTTGAAATGTCTTTAACGGTGGTGTTCCAGAACGTGCTGAGCTCTGCAGGGAGCGATGTATCACCATCCACTTGACCTGAAAGAGTCCCTCTTCAAACAATGTGTGAGCGGCAACGAGATACACATACACGTCTTCCCCTGAAAGCGATAAACTTCTTTGGACGCTTTTTCTTTGGACTCCACGTGGATCAGCATTAGCTTTGGAGGATATGATCTGTGAACTATAGGTATGGTTTCTTGTATTATGTTTCTTTCCTGTTGAGACCAAAGATTGCAGTTGCTGCTGGGGGATGCATATTTTTGTTAATACTGCGATTGTGGGACTCTGTGCAATTATCTATTCATTTGTAAATTTGTATAGCGCAAACTACTCGGAGGTGCATATAGAATGCCGTTTAAGGTTTTACTTAGGTTTTTACTGGTGAAATCTAATGTCAGAGTTTGAAACTGCTTTAAAGGAAGATCAGTAAGTGTAAAACCAGTCAGCCATCTTGCTGGTAAAGTACACCACAGAGGGTTATGGTGTTACATGTGTGGGTTTGTTGTAGGCTATTGTGATAGTTGGAGATTCCCGAAGCAAAACTTTCTAAAAATATTGACTACGGTTTTGCCAGCATAACACGTACCGGTAGTATAAGTCGTAGAGATGTTATACAATACAACAGTGGCGGCTCTAGGTTTTTCCAACAGGGGGGGCAATGGGGGGGCAAAGGGACGTTATGGGGGGTCAGCTTAAAGCCTGGCCTATAAAAACCTATTGCACAACATACATGAATCCACACATTTACAATTCAAACATCAATTAGACACAATACATGTACATACAGTTAATGAAGAGCAAGTTTACGATTGTTGTGCCTCGAATCAAACTCGTCCACAAAAGCATCCATATTAATTGATTCTGCACGAACAGATTCAATTGACAGCATTGCTAAACTACTTAACCGAACATCAGACATGGTACTTCGCAGATATGTTTTAATTAATTTCAGAGTAGAAAAGCTACGTTCACATGCTGCCGATGTCACTGGTAAAACAATAGCTATGTTCAAAAGTCTATACAATTCATGAAAAGCAAGTTTATATGGTTCTAAAAAACAAGCCAGGTCTACCGTTGTGGACATATTGGTTGTGCATGTACCCGAACGCTGCAACAAACGCCCTACTTGAGGAATCTCGTGGCCTAGATCTTCAATATCACTTTTGTACAGGCTGCATTGGGTTTTGCATTAAACGCTACACATAAGCTAAATCGTTTAGGGACTTCCATGCCACATCTATCTCCCATAAGATGAATCTACTCCATTAATCCATTATTACATTCTGACTACTCCATATATGGGGAACCTCAAATGGCAGAACTCCTACAAACTGTCAGTGATTATATTATAAGCTTACCTAATTACTATAATTTTATTTAGGCGTGGTGTAGGTCAGCGTCGAGGCCATACAATAGTAAGGCAAATGTTAGTTATAGTAAGGGGTACAGTTAAGTATTTCGATTGACAGTAGCTTTTGCTATAAAAAGCGTGTACATTTATATTTAACATAAAGGTAAAGCGATTTTCTGTAGCGGCCGTTTAATGGCCTCGGCCATCTTCATTTTGCAATGAAATGATCGAGTGAGAACCTGCACCACCGCTCGTCCGTTTAAATGAAAAAACGATTACCACATTATACATATAGTTACCCACCTGAGATTCATCCAGATTTTCTACATTCGATTCAAAATCTATGATATCGTCGGGCAGTTCATCGTCCAACAGCGCGATCGAGCAACTCGTGCTCTCTGAAGTGACCACCACAGAGTCCAAAGTTAATGAAATGTCGGCAGAAGGTTCCTTTGTAACGCTAAACCTAGGCACAGATTCGTCTTCATTTCTAGCCCTCTTTTTCGGTTTACTGAACATTTGTCTAATATCACTCATTTTAAGTTATTCTTAACGAACACGTGAAAGTTCTGTAACCGACCGCGTGCGAATCAATCGCATGAAAGAAAGATTGACCGCAATGACCGGAACTTCCGGAAGAGCTTTAACGCAAATAAACCAACGATCCTAAATACATAGTTCATACCAAAGATTTACGAGCATGCCATTATTGACTAGATATATCATATATGAGCAAGTAAGTAAGTGTTGTGTGAGTAATAATTACTAACGCGAAAATATAATATTAATAAGTGAATCTTTAATTATGTCTAAGCAAATAACTTGAAATAAGTAAGCAGTATGTAACACATTTTGCAATAAATTGGACGCGAAAATCTGGGGGGGCAACTGGGGGGGCACGAGCTCAGCAAGGGGGGCAGCTGCCCCCCCTGGCCTCCTCTGTAGAGCCGCCACTGCAATACAATACAATGCAGCTCTGTGTTTGGTATTGCATCCTTCCTGTGTTCAGAGGCTATATAGCAGAACATTGATGGTGTTAAGTAACTGTGTGTGATAAGGATTTACACATGATCCATGCAAAACGATCGCTTGAGTGTATGACTGAACAAGTACAACTCCGTCTGTATAATTATAGTCTATTCAACTACTGTACACATCAGTTTTTTTCCATCAGAATCAGCTCTAGCTGTTTAATACCAATGTTTCTTATGTAATTCGTTCCAAGAAGGTAAGGCGCGCTTGTAACCTCGGTCCATCCGCATTGGTGACTTTTAATCTTCTCTTTTATTTGTGTAACTTGGTATTTTTTGCATTAAATGGTCTTATAAAATTAAATAATGTGGTCAGTGATATAATTTAATGTAAACATAGATTTGTAATTATCCAGATATGTCATTCGTGACAGTTTTTAATCAATTGAAATGTGTGACGCAGAAAATTGGAATTGCTTTGACATTTGAATGTGGATGAGACTCCAAAAAGTCTGTGATATTCGCTCTGGAAATTGGATGATTGGAAGCGTGAGCAGTGAAATCTCTTGAGACCGCATGCGAACATTTTGTGCGTTATTTATTCAACTAATTGATTTACTTGGTGCACTTAATTATGTGCACTTAATATATTGCACTTAATATATGTGCACGTAATATACGTGCACTTTATATATGTGCACTCAAGGTCAAATGAATAACCATGAACAAATTGTTCTGGTTTTTTACCTTGTCTACACTGCAGTTTTTGAAACACATGATGATTAGGTGATGGACACAGCATGCCATCTTAATTAAAGACCACTTTACCTAAATTTCTACACTTTCAAGATTCCATAATAGAGCTGAATCCCACATGTTGATCTCATATGACTTTTGGCTTATTACTCTGGGCTTAAAATGTGCCTGGACGCCATGGACGGCATCTAGGAACTTATTTTAAAACCTGAACACCGTCCTGTCACTTATTTAGCCTGAACGGCATGAAAAGGTATTAGAAGCATCCATGCACTTCTCTTTCTACACTTTGAGCACTGTTATTACTCCTGGCAAGACCCCTGCCATAAAATACACAAAGAATATAATTGCTGTCCAGGTGCATGTTCGATGTAGTTAATTGTGATTAAAGTTGGTAATTTCAGCCAAGTTCTAGTTGATTACTTGACCTTTATCCATCAATGATGAACTTTCAATGCCATTTGATTATGTGCTTGTGAGGTGCTATATAAATGCTCTGATACATTTGCCTCTCTGTTTCCATTGAAACTCCTCAGTGGCATAATATGTGGTGGTCTGGAGGCTGAAAGATAATTGACTTCTGTCTGCTGAGGGAGGCACAGTGATTATGACAACAATCCTGTGACTGGACATGTTTTGGTGCATGCATATATTTTTGGTAGATTTATACATATGCATGTGAGTATATACATGCATATGATATTTGATGTATTATGTGCAATTGTATATATAAAGTTATATATAATATATCTATTTATGCCCACAGGCCCCACAGGGCCACACACACACACACAGATATAGAATTTTGCAGTTGTATACACATACACATATTGGAGCAAAGATCTCATACACATCTTTTTTCAGTTATTTGGATCTTGTTCTATACCAGGGGTTCTCAAACTTTAGTTTTATTGTACCCCCAAGTAAAAAAATCGAATGGTGGCGTACCCCCCCCCCCAAACAGAGTCAGATCAGAAACAAAATGCCATTGCTTAGTCCCCATTGCAGTGACAACTAAAAAGTCCTTTTAATCATTGTATGGTGTAGCCTATTAGAGACGTATAGTCTGCAGGGAGCAAAATTTAAAATATGCAAAGTTTTAATCATGCAATCATATATATCAACAAAAAGGGGAATTGGTCTATTGGTCTGTAAGAAAGAGCTAACTTATAGTGTTATATTGCTGTGTGCTTGTTTTGACTAGCACAGATTTAAAATAAAAAATAACCTGGTTTAGTATTTGTCAATTTCAAACTCAAATTTATCCCATATTTATTTTTTAGCAAGAATACATATAGTTCGAAACTATTTTCAAACAGATATTAATTATATGATATGCTGAATCACAAATTTTAAAGCTCGACCAGAAATTAATCCTTAGAACAATATTCAGCTATCCTTTTTGAGCTCTTTAATTGCCTACGCTTAGAATTTCTTTCAGCCATTTATACATTATTTTGTTTCAAATTTATAGTGGCAGGCATAAACATAAACATGTTGCATGTACCATAATGTAAGCTTAGTAGCCTATGTGAGTCTAATCACATGTTGTGAAAGAAATAAATGAGGATGCTATTGCATAAATCAACGTTAATAATCATGCTAATCAAGGAAAAATGGACACAAAGTTCATAAACTCAAAGAAAAATTTATATTTCTGAAAATGTTCGCGTACCCCTTACCGGCGCCTGGCGTACCCCTAGTTCTCAGTTTGAGAACCCCTGTTCTATACACATGGACCTTAAACGATTTGAGGGGGCCAATTCAAGTGACCAGTGTGATGAGGGAATTCAATGATTCAGCTGTGAAGTGTTGAAGCTATACGGTCACTACAGTATCGCCTTCATGAGGTTATTGTAAGGTGCTATATAAATGTTCATATACATACATACATACATACATACATACATACATACATACATACATACATACATACATACATACATAAGAACGTTTACGCTAACATTTTTCCACAAACCATGTCTTCATTCACGTCTTCAAGCTATAGACATCTCAGAGTTTGACTCATTCTGTACTGCGTACATATTCAGTTTGCACGTACGATCTGTTTGCATTACTAAGAACGAGTGTATAGTCATGAATAATATAGTTAAGTACCACTTGTTTTGTATCAAGTTTTGAGTGAACATTATTGTACCTTTCAAGAACAGCTGTATCTCTCCAGCAGACATATAAGTGTAAAACTTACTATTGAACGTTGATGTCCTCGTTGATGTACCCTCCACTTTGCCATGTGTAAATGCAATGGATACAGTTCAGTTACATAATTACAGACATAGCTTGACCGAATTAGTGGAGTAGTTGTGACAAGATGGTTCAATCTTATAAACAAACAATGTGGTATTGCTATGGTTGTATAGATGTATAATTATGTGAAAAGAAGCAGCTAGTGATTTTACAATCTCGTGGAACATCGTTTATTGTCAGTGGACCTTAAAGTCGATTGGACTATAATAGCAAAGATATTTCCATATTGCCTCTTGATTCGTTGATATAAAATTCCTGATTGCAATGTGAATACGGTTAAGAGGCTATACTTGACTTACCTAGCAGTGGGTAACAATGGTGCTAAGAGGTTACATGCTGTGTAGTGTATACTGACCATGTTGGAGTTCTAGGTGCATTGCATGGTTTGTGTTCAACCAGTTGAACATTTTGTCAAAGCGTGGTGTTGTAAACAATCATATAATTGCCTGTAACTTTTTTCGGCCTCGTCTGAGCTATGGCGCTATATAAATCGTCTTATTAATATTTTTAGCATGATGTCTCATGCATTTCACAATACAATACAAGTCTGGTGTCAGTTGTTATTGGTGGTCACTGCCTAAGACTGATTTTTAGAATTTAAGAAAAATAAGGTTTGTTTATTTACCATGTAGCCAGTGCTTAAAGCGTTAAAAAAGAAGTGCCTGGACTCCCTGGAGGCCCATCACCTTTCCAGGCTGTGCTGGTCAAATAAGTTGCAGGATTTCGTTCAGACTTTACAATAAGCACCATGACCATCGAGTGACACTTTTAAAAAGTCTTGCGTGTAACATTACCTTACTCAGGGTAAGAATTGCCAGGTGCTGGGGGTTTCAAACCCCAGTCTTTCTTAGAGCCCCGTAGTAAAGTCTGTTTTTCATACCCCAATTCCAAATTGATCATAGTTCATCCCCCAACTCCCAGTTATTTTTCCACAATTCTCACACTGATCTTACTGATCATGTCATGTCATGTCAATACGCCGACGTCGCTGCGCGACGGTTGGCTACATGAGTGGACCAAAGTACTCCAGCAATATCTATCCTTTACAGTCCGCAATAGCGCCGCTCCTGATAAACCGGTCCACAACGTGATGTTATCAAGCCAGCATATTCTAGGTCTACCGCGACCGCGAACACCCTGCACTAATCCCGTCATGACACTATTTTCAATATTGTCCTGCTGTCGCAGGATGTGACCGAAGTAACGTAATTTCCGGGTTTTGACATGACCTAATAACTCGCTTTTTGTCCCTGCTAATTTGTAAACTCGTTCATTAGTCAACATTTCTGTCCATGAAATGCGTAGTAGTTTCCTGATGCATTTGTTTTCAAAAGCCTGTATAAGTCTTTCCTCCTCCTTCTTTAGAGTCCACGTCTCACAACCGTATGTTGCCACTGGCCACACTAAGGCCCTCATCAGTCGTATCTTTGTCTTGGAGCTGATTGCCTTGTTCTTCCAAACCTTTGTCAACTTAATCATGACTGATGTACCCATGGCTAACCTTGACTTTACTGATCATGTATCTTTATATTATATAAGTAGACTCTAGTATATACATTATACTAGTTTATATACCATAAACTAGTATAATGTATATTATATAAGTAGTATATACACATATACATTATACTAGTTTATATATATAGCCTATATATACTGGAAGATGCAGATGCAGAAGTTAGATTTAGAAATTTAAGATGCAATGTTGCTTAAGAAGTCACTTCAGGCAAGAGGAATTTCTACTTCTTCCATGTATACAAGTTAAAATGAAGATGTCATAAATATGTACGATTTACATATATTAACTAGCTGAACCCGGCCACGCGTTGCTGTGGCAGAAAAGACCGTCCTCTGCCTCCAATCCTCCCCCTCTCTCCCCCTCCTCCTCTCTCCCCCTCGCCCCCTCCCCCTCTCTCCTCCGCCCTCTCCCCGCCCCCTCCCCCTTCCCTCCCCTCCCCCTCTTCCCCCTCCCCCTCTATTCCCCCGCCCCCTCTCCCCTCCCCTACCCCTCCCACCCCTCCCCCTCCTCCCTCCCCTCCACTCCCCTTACATCCTCCATCTCTCCTCTCCCTCTTCGTCCCGCTCCTTCCCTTCCTTTCCTCCTTCGCACCGTCCCTTTCCGACACGGGGCGACAGCGACGCGGAACAGAGCGACGCGGAACATCAAAAAGGCCGGAATCGAATGTGTTGAAATGCGCTACATAAACGGAACACGCGCCCGAGCAAAGCCTATCGGCGGGCGTAAAACGGTCGAATTTGCAGATCTTTTACAAAAGGAATAACTTTCACTTCGATTCGACCGATTGAGAGTTAAAATTCAAACCGTCCATAACAAAAAGAAATAACTTTCACTTCGATTCGACCGATTGTGAGTTCAAATTGAAACCGTCCAAATGCATTGGGCAAAAATAGCTCGCGTTTAAAAATGGCGGTTGCGGCAAGGTTCATATAGCGCATATTCAACTCGGAATCGGTCGAATGGAAGTGAAAGTTGTTTTTTTGTTGTAGAAGATTTTGGAAAAAAAGCATTATACAAACCTGCGCCTATATTAACGGAACGTTTTGCTGCAATTTTGAAAAGAATCGGTCCAGTACTTACCAAGATCCTATAAATGGAAGATTCGTGCGAACGCCGTTACATTTTTATATATATAGATATGTCCACTACATTCATATGCCTGTTGCTGTGTTATTATGGACTTTGAAGCAAAGCAGGATTTCTTAGCGTCTTAGGTTATGGCTTTCAGAAGCTACATCTTTGAAAATAAATTCCTTCGGGTCAAAGTTAATCCATTTAAATTAGGGATATCCTTTATCCAGCCACTAGCTAACCATCAATGATGAACTATCTCATAGCATGCAATGGATTAAAGGCATTCATAAGTAGGTAGGGAGACTGGGCACATACAAAGCAGATGGTGATTATGAAAAAAATTCAGCTTAATTGGCGATGTCACTAATCATGTTAGCATGGATTCTGTTAATAGCTATTGTTTGTAAAGTTCTACTGATAAAGGTTATAAAATCATGGGCAGACTGTGAATGCATTATAATTATAGATTTTAAATTCCAATGCAATACTGCTCTATGTATACATCCTCGAAAATTTTACCAAGAACGAAAGACATGCATTGCTCTGTATCTCTGCTTGTCTCACGAGACATTCCGCATTTGTCGAGAAAACCTTGTAGGGTGTTCCCGAAATCTATAAATTATCGAGCTTTTTGTCCAGTTAAATTTTTATGATGTTCTACCATTGTCAACATTTTTATGTCAAGGTGAATAATATGAAAACCAAAACTGCGTGTATTTGCGTTATTAGATAGGCGGTGATGGTGTGTGATGTTCAAGGTATTTTACACTGTGTGATAGTTTGCAGATGCTTTTCCAATGTGTGCAATGTTCACAGACGTGTCATAAAATGCTGTATGACGTTCACGTGTTTTCAATGGCTCAGCAGGCTATTATAAAACCATTGCTGCAATATTTTTTTCCATGTTATTCGCCTATGTAATTTTTTCGACATAAAAGCACAAGAATGTTTGGTGCGGTGGTGGTTATTATAGGTAGAGAGGGTTTTGCGACGATTTCTGCTGTATTGCGGAATGCGGAACTGAGTCTAGCCAGGTTTATCACCAACTAATGAAGATGGCGCCATGCTAGTGCAAACACTAAATGGTGGATAATGAAAGACAGGTCATTTGACACACAGTTATATAACTTTTCTACCTGGAATCAGGCCCGCCGACAGAAATTCCGGGCCCCTGGGCAGAGCACTCACGGGCCCTAAACTATCTTTAGGCTTTCTGAGCAACTTTAGATAAAACATATAGAAATAACAAAGGTGTGGGTCGAATGTACAAAAATGTATATATATGTAAGCCCTATATATATATTAAGAATTAAAATTTCTAATTCATGGTAATAAAAAAGCATTTTTCAAGATTTAACTGCAGCAAAAATTGTTTATAATATCCTCGTTGGTCAATTATTTTGGAAGATCATATTCCGTTGCAAGCAGTGCTGCAGTGGCAGAGCCAGGATTTCAATTTTGGGGGTCTGAATCCTCGCCGAGGAGATTTTCCATTTTCATATTTCCATCCGCCAAAATTTCTGACGACCTTTTTTAGACATTTGGTTGAAATCTCATGGAAGTCTCACATTTGTAGGGGGCTAAAGTGAAAATATTTACTTTCTACAGGTAAAAAACCGGATGGCCATTGGGGGCTTAGCCCTCCTTAACCCCCTCTGGCGCCGATAGTGATTGCAAGACTTTCAAGAGCATTCAGTCTGTCTTGCTTCGTGACATATCGTTGACCACTTTTAATTTACTTGAACTTGCTAAAAGATCTTTGAACTTCCTCAACACTCACACGCTATGCTGGCAGAGTGTTAACATCAAAACCAAGCCTTTCTATAATTTCCATAATAATTCAATTTTTGGGCCCGCCGCCGCCAGCAATCAACTTATGAAAAATATTGTGCTGGCCCGAGAGAATTGAATAGACGTCCAAATCATCTTCTTTATTGTTCTTCAAGAAAACCCTGAAGACTTGATTCAGAATTATTTTTAGCAGACTTTCCTATAACGTGCTTTAGTGCAAGATTCTGTTTAGGCGTGTTGTAAATGTCAGTTTAATAATAATAATTGGCCTAAAAACAAAAAAATATAATAATAATAATAATAATAATTAATAATAATAATATTAAAAATAATTTTTTTCAGTGTAGCCCGGGCCCCCTAAAAGTCGCCGGGCCCCTGGGCATTTGCCCCCCCCTGTCCCCCCCTCTCGGCGGGCCTGCCTGGAATGTATATTGTGTATAATTTATGATATACTTAGATGCCATTGGTCATACGCAAAGCTAGAACTGTTCGTGGTGAGTGAACTTTTTCGGTTGCATCATATAAATTGAGGAGCTCTGCCTCCTGTATTTGGTTATCATGCAAAGTAGCTTTTAAAAGCCATTTTCGGCACACACGACTTACGTAAAGTCATTCAAGTTCTTGCCTATTCATCATAGGTTGTCTGTCCTTCTTAGTCGGCTGATTTTCTTTAGCACAACTTCCTGGTTAAGGCTTCATGGTTCTGTAGCGCCATCGATGGATACTTTCTGCATTAGACATTGACATGACATGTGGTAGAATCTACTACAATGCACTTCAGTTATGTAGTTATTCATTCTGCTCTTTCTGCATCTTCTCATCGACCTCTCCATGCTGTGGACAGGTCTGGCTGGTTTGTTCCACGAGCTACAGGACCACTAATGCTCAATACATTCCCTCCCCTCAATTCTGCGTGGGACTCTCCTTTCTGGATCACTATCTACAATTCTACATATCTCTTTCTTCTTTAGACTTTATTCTAGAGGTTATCTATCTGGGAGCACTACGGAGTGGCCACAACTGTGAGCGGCACTATGGAAATTACTAATTACATTACATTACACGTATTTACATTTTGTATTTGTGCATAATTTAATGTGTCTATTTATACAGATCTTTTTTCACATCCGTACATAAGCTACACTTACAATACAGAATCATCAATGTGGTCTGCATATCATAATCAGACACGAAAGTGACAGAAGTGTTTAGTTGTATTATATTTAAGCATTTATGAAGCGCCTCTGTTCTGTGAACTATTCAGAAGCACTCCTAGTGCGCAAGGCCCAAAGGAAGAAGTAGATTTTCAGAAGAGAGAAGGAAGAAGAGAGACGGTCAGACAGAATTGCAGAGCGAACAGAAAGAGAAAGAGCATTCCAAAGAGCAGAACCAATTGAGGCAAATGCGACTGAGCCATGGCAGTTCTACAGAGAGTGGAACCAAGAGGTCAAGTCTGTTGGATGAACGAAGTGGACGGTGGGAGGAAGCTGAGTGAAGATGAAGTATAACATCAGCCAGATATTTCGGGGCAAGTGGTAGACGAGAGTATTCATGTATACAGTATACAATGCAGTTGCCAGACGATCCGTTTTACACTACGTTTGTTACATCATGTTTACAAACTGTAGTGTAAACAAATTAAACCCTGGTTTATACATTCATCTTGGTTTATTTGTTACAAGTGGCTTTCGGATACTCTGATCTGTCAAAGTTTATCTCTCTGACTTTTTCTGCAGATTTCATTCAAGGTGATTGGTAATGTGTTGAAGAGGTTGATAATGGTGTTGTAGAAATTATTGCAGGATTGGATTCAATTAAATCCATTTTTAGTAACGAAATCTTTACAATAAGGCAGACATATATGTTTTCAAGGAAAGTGTTTCTCCATTCTCGTACATCAAGAAGGTTGATGGTCTTACAAAGACCACAACGGCTCGTAATGCCCTAGGCCACTTTCCTTTCATGATTCGTTCTTCCTGCTTTTCTACCATAGCAATTCCTTTCTGCATCTCCAGATTCACTATCTTGACTTGACATCTTCACGCTCGGGGTTATGCAGGGCTAGCAGAACATGTCCCTCTCTAGCTAACCCATTTTGAGGATTCACCTAATAATATGCTTAAGGTGTTCTGTTATTATTTCTGCAGTTGCATATTGATTTGTATCTGTCTGTTTTTTGTTCTGGTTCACTTACGGTTGATTTCTCAGAATAAACGATTTTGACTTTTTTACTTTGACCAACGTGTTTTGAACTTTGCAGCACCAATTGGTGAAGTACGTAAGAGAGCTTAACAGATTGAGAGAAGCTTGTAAGAGCTTAATGCTGAATGCAGTTAAACTCTAAATTTAAAAAAATACTTGTGGCTGAATGTTTAATGTGTTCCAACATGACATTGTATGTCTCAGTGGTATGTCAGTAGCACATTGAATGGACTGTGTCTTGTATAAGTGTGTAAAGATGACTCTCGAAAGTTAATGTGCAGTTATCTTGTACCTCTGTTTCTGGCTTATGGTCTCGTGTTCAGCACCAATCTAAAATGCATAAAATTAATTGATAAAGGTCATTTTTATTTCAACCATTGTCTTCAATGACTTTCCAAAATTAACAGCAGTTTCTATCTCCAACTTCTATTAATTTAATTCATTATGTGAACTGAAATTGATGTCATTTCTTTTTCCAGTGCCTGTCTGTGATTCCGTACCGCTGTGGATTATTTTCGATCCACCGGAAATTATTTAGAGGATTATGCTCATCAGCAATCAAAAGTCAACGCACAGTAGCGCCACCTTGCGGCCTGTTTGGTCAAACAGGCAGAGAATTTTGACGATGAAGTTATCGCAACTTCTTAGGACGTTTGTTACATTTGCCATCGTCCTGGCTCTCGTCCGACAGGCCTCATCTGCCAACAAAAAGAACGGACAAAGACAAAGTGAGTCTCCCCAGTATTTACAACATTGTTTTGAGTGTTCATAATTTTTCTCATCCTGGCAGAGGGATGATAATGAGAAATTGCTTTAATTTTTTTATATTTGCCTAATGACAGAGAGAGATATAAAATGTTTACGTTCTTGTTTATAATTTACACAGAGATAATGGAAACAGTAATACTAATTATTATGCATGCAGCGGGATTATGGCGAGTCTCCAGTTATTGCAAACCTTAATTTAACAATTGGAATGCTTTGATGTTTCTGCTATGCGTGTACAATGGGATAACTCTAATTAATTAAGAATATAAGATTGCTGTTCTTTGCTGCAGATGATACTGATTGATGATTAAAAATTGTTAATAATATCGTAATTGCCAATTCTTGCAATGTATGCGTGCTGACTGCTGAGTGTCTTTTGTTTTCTTGTTTCTTAACCCCGATGTATTATAATCAATAATTGTTAATTTATATAGGCCTACTTATGGTTGATGCTAATTTGCATGCAAGCCATTCTTTGTTCTTATGTTCTGTATCCTTGATGCATAACAAAATTAATTATTGTTTATTATACTAATGGTCAGTGATCAGTAGCTAAATAACTGGATAATTAATTAACTTTGGTAGCTAATTCTGATTCAATTGATTAGTAACCAAAATTTACCAATTTTAACTCTTTTTAAAAGTTGTGTAATTCTAATTAAAATCTCACAATTAGCTTAATTATTTCCTTGCCTATGTATTTCCTTTACTAACTTTGCTGAAAGCATAATAAACATCAGCCAGCATTGTTAGTTCTTAGTTTTTTTAATTATATCTTAGACAGGAAAGAAGATATATCTTCAATTATGATATGTTTTTATGAAAAATTTCATTTCGCAAATGAATCCATCAGTAAAAAATATAATTGATTTTAAGTGTCTGTTTTTTTGTAATAACATTCATAGCTTCTTGTAGGAAGATAATTATGCAATTTCACAGGGTTTCCACATAGGCGGAGACCTGGTCCGAACTTTGGGGGGGACGGACGAGCGGCCGAAAACATTGTGACGACAAAATAAAGGAATTTTGACGACTAAAAATGGTGTCTTCAGAAATTTTGATAGACCTAAAAAAGCTTTATTCAGACCTTTTTATGACTAAAAGGGTGTCTTTAGAAATGTTGATAGTTAAGAAAAGTCCTGAAATTTTGACGACTAAAACAACGTGTATAAAATTTTTGACGACTAAAAAAGGTGTCTTCAGAAAATTAATTTTGACGACTAAAACAAGGTGTATAGAAATGTGGACGACTAAGAAACGGTGAAAAGGTGTCTCCAGAAATTGTGACAACTAAAAAAGGTGTTTTCAGTAATTTTGACAGACATAAAAAAGGTTTATTCAAAAATATTGATGACTAAAAAGGTGTCTTTAGAAATGCTGATAGTTAAAGATATGTTCAGAAATTTTGACGACTAAAACAAGGTGTATAGAAATTTTGACGACTAAAAAAGGTGTTTTCAGAACTTTGGACAAATAAAAGATGTATAGGAATTTAGACGACTAAAATGATGTTTTCAGAACTTTGGATGGATGGATCCGATTTGACCAGGGTCTATGACAACAGAGGCCGTTACCCTGGACAGAAATTTGCTCGGCATATTACAGCACTTATGAGCAAGGTACTAGACCAGTTTTGGACGAATAAAACAAGATGTATAGTAATTTTTACGACTAAAAAAAAGGTGTCTTCAGAAAAGGTGACTCAAAAAATTGTGACTACTAAAAAAAGGTGTTTTCAGAAACTTGGACGACTACAAAATGGTCGTCAAAAATTCTAAGCCGAATTGTCGAATCTACACTGGTTAAGTTGAAATTAATCTCGATTCATGATTAGATCGAGAAGTTTTTTGCGAAGATTTGTTCAATTTTTTCTACTAATTATTTGAATTCTGTAAGTTTACTACATTTATATAAATTCATGAAGAAAAAATATAAGGGTGTTCTAGTATATTATAATTATATAATGTGTTTTCAAAAAGAGAAGTTGATGCATCCCGGTTCTGTTGTGGCATCGCTCTAATTGTGTTGAACAGGCTTTTTAGTTAATTGTTCGAAAATCTCCTTCTAACATTGTAACGTCGTCAGTCGCCTGCAGTATGTTCATCAAGTGTCCATGTCCTGACACTTAAAGTTTGGGGGGGACAAATACATGGACCGTCCCCCCCACCACATTCTTTGGGGGGACCGTCCCCCCCTGTCCCCCCCTAGGTCTCCGCCCATGGGTTTCCAACCACATCTGAAGCTTCATGTTATTGCTGCAGCGTGAGAATCAATGAAGCAAGCATTTGGAGTTGAGAATTTTTTACAAATTAATAAGGAAATTGGCTTTGAGGCAATGCTTTAGAACTCACGAAATAGTTTAAAGGTGCTACTTTGATCTCATATAAATGAAAACATTTTTCACAGTAATTAGTTTTCTAAGTAATTGAATGCAGACCATTGAAATTGGAGTTTTGTCATAATTTGTAATTTTTTCTATAGAGCAACCGTCAAATTCATTTTTGTTGCATCTTGTATTCTATATCAGCTAACTCTAATTATTTCAGTGCTAATTCTTGTTCTCCTAAAAAATGATAAGTCTGAACCTAATTAAATTTGGACTCATTCTAATTCTAACTAATTAATTAACAATGTAAATGTTGTTGTTCTCGTAAAAATGCTGATTCTGATCCTAATTAAATTGGGACTCATTCTTATTCTAATTAATTACTTACCAAATTCTAGTTACGCATGAATGGTCAATGGTCAATGTTTATTTGCATGCGATGTGTCTGTTGTTCCTTGATAACATAAAATGACCAACAATATCTGGTTTGTTCATTGTTCTAATAATTGTACATCTTGCATGACTACTGAAAAATAGCAGAAAATTCCTACAAATCCAAATTATTCCTGTAGGCTAAATTTTAGTATGAGGTCGATAAAATATTGCCAGTTTGATGCTTATATCTTAGAAGTAGGCTATTGCTTTTCATATGCCAACATAAATTTCAAATTTTAAAAATCTAATTGGTTTTCTTTTTACTATTATGTTTTATATCTGTGCATGTATCATACAGATAAATCAAAGTGTAAGAACATGACTCGTTTCAAGTGTGCTGCTGATTATCTTGCGAGGAATTCAGAGTATTATTTTATCAGAGAGTGTCTGCGATATATCAACTGCAAAACAATACATTGTAATGCAAAACAATGCATTGTAATGCAAAACAATACATTGTTATGCAGTGTACATTGGTGGCAGAGTCTGGGGCAGCAATATGGTGAACAATGGCAATGCAAGACGTTTGAGCGTGGATACGACTTGAAATCATTGACTTCCTGAAGTGAAGTTGCGCAATGGATTGTTGCTTTGTTGATTAATTTATAGAATTCTACTCTTCTTGCTTTTGTGGTGGCAAATGAGTGTGGGCGTAAGGTAAGAGGTTCATAGGGCATTTCGTTGTTGCAATTGATGTATTCGTAATTGTAATCATAAATTTATACAGCACCACTTCAGAAGAAACTTTTCAGTGTCGTTTCCGACAGGCTACCTGACGATAACAATCGGAAAAAATGGTTTTCAAGTGCTTGCAGAATGTTTTGTTTGCACTTCTACGAAAAGAGAGATCTCGTTTCTGATAATTATAATATATACAGAGGCATGTAAACACATCTGCCACTGCTCAGCCCTTTATTACAATAATAATAATAATAATAATAATAATAATAATAATAATAATAATAATAATAACAATAATAATAATAATAATTATTATTATTATTATTATTATTATTATAATATTTTTGAATTGGTAAAGGAGTATTAATGGAAGTTGAGAGGTTACAAAGGCAACTGTCATTGTTGAAGTTCTTTGTGTGGCTTATAAAGATCTTTCAAACCTGAGGATCATGTTTCCTAAGAGTTGGTATGCAGTCATTTAAGTCATTTGGTTGTATTTACTCTTTTTACGCACATTTATTTATATTTATTTCTTTTGCATTTTCTATAGCGCCCCTTCAAGCTCGCTACTCAGAGGCGCTCCCGACTACAGTGCGGACATTTAATTATGTCTTCCTTCTTGCAGTTGACATTTTTTTTTATGCAATATGTTCTTTTTTTCATCAGACTGATAGCTGAAAGTGACTGGACTTGTGACATTTCATCTGAGGCTTTTCTCATTTAATAATAAGCTGAGAAATCAAAGAAAATACTCTGAATGAATAAATACCCAATACACACTTACACAGTGCTTGATTGCTACTGCAACTCTTCATGCCTTGACTGTTTTAAATTTTAAATGCAAGGATTTTTACAGGAGTGAAAGAAAGAAAGAATGAATGTATGTATGAATGTCTGCTTGTATAAGGGAGCGTTGCTAGGTGTCAGATGTTAGTTTACGAACCTGAAAGCTGTCTTAGCAACCTTGCATTCATGATTGACAGGCCTACTATGTACAGTAAAAAAAACTTCTGGTATATGCTACATTTCGAACATTTGCTGTCTCTAGAATTTTAGTTTTAGCTTCAAAATCTTGTCATTATGAATTTATTTCTCGTATAATGAGATAATTTTAATTCTGCAGTAAACTGTTGTTGTCGTTGGCGTGATTCAATTTCTCTTGAACAACAACCTGATCACAGTGATCAGATTGGAAATAGTTTTGAGGATCATTTACCATTGACTCATGAATAAAATATGACAGAGATTGAATATCTAAAATGGTTAGATGGACATGGTTCATTGTTTGCTAATTTATTGATCATGGACTTTGTTGTTGTTGTTGTTGGGGGGGGGGGGGGGGAAGAATACATCTAGTGGGAAATGGTTCTGGTATTGATTGTCACTTTTTGAGGTCTGAAAGTACCCTATTTAAATAGCAAGAACTATTCATAAATTTAACGGACTGAATTGGCAACGGCAATCATGACATTATAGTATTTTGATTGTAACAGCGTTAATTTTGCTATAGAGATATGAAATAAATAAATTGCTGGCTTAGTTTCATACTGATTGAGGAAAGGAACTTTATGAATGGTAGGTTGAAGTTGACTTCAATAGCTTCTCCAACTGATTATTCATTCATGAAGTGACCATCACTGGAGACCTTGAGTTTTAGGACAATGATGTTACTGAGGTAATTGAATATGATTAAGCTAGTTAGCATAATTAGTGTCAATTAAAAATAGAATTAGGTAAGGCCAAATGACAAGCTGGTCACAGTTCAGTAGCTGTTAGAATACTTTGCATCAAGGTCAAGCAGGCTCATCAGTAATGCAAGGTGATATGTTAATTGCCATTAAACTTTGATGAAGGTACACTTGTATAGTGAATTACCATGACTATTAACATATTACATAAACTGTGAATTGAACTTTCTTGGTATAGATACCGGTATGTAGGCCTATGATCTTAGGTATAGGCTAATAATGGCAGAACAGTGGGAAGTCATGAGTTGCAATCTGTTGATTGTTTAACTGATGACATTATTGGTCCACTGGCCTTGTTGTTGTTGATGCTGCTGCTGTGGTCACTGCTGAAGGTGTGGTTGTGGTTTAATGGAAACAACAGCTAAAACTTGTCAATGGTTTGATCTTTACAGGTTGTTATAAATTCATAACTTAGGTGTCATATGAATCATGAGGCAAATTGATTTATTGCTATTATTTTTCCCCGTTGAGGTAATTATGATCCTCGGGGGTTGCATATAAGTAGCTGGCTGGCGTCAGGGACTACTGATGATGATGATGATGATGATGATGGTGGTGGTGATGATGGTGGTGGTGGTGGTGAGGATGATGATGATGATGATGATGATGATGATGATGATGATGATGATGATGACGATGACGATGACGATGGCGATGGCGATGGCGATGGCGATGGCGATGGCGATGGCGATGGCGATGGCGATGGCGATGGCGATGGCGATGGCGATGGCGATGGGGGTGAGGGTGAGGGTGGGGGTGGAGGAGGTCACAGTCAAGAAGACAACAACAATGCCTTGTTAATCCTCAACCTTAAATGGATAGCACCCTCTTATTGGCTTAAAATGCCTTTAGGCCGTTTATATGTCTTTTTCCTATTGCACGTTTCTTTCTTTTCCTAATTTGTTCTATGCCTTGCCCTGGCAGAAATGACAAAGAAAACTTAGGCAAAACTAGGCACTTGACACCTGTGTGCAGATTATACGACCTTCCAATGTAATGCTTGACCGTGAACTCCGAAATTTAATTTGTATTGAGACCTTGGTGACCTGTGGCCTTATGTTGAATGAATTGAATAAATCTAGGATGATAAAGCATGTGAAAGTATTGGATCCATGCCAAGACAGTGAACCATGAACTTTTCAGAAAGGAAGGAAGGATAGGTCAGAGGTCTTGGTCATACAATTTGTCTGCTTCTCTTTCTACTACAATGTTTCTTGTGACTGATAGATGCTGGCTTGTGGACAGGTTGAAACTTCTGGACCAGCTGTCTCATCTATGGCTTGCCTGTCCAATGCTCTGCTTTCAAAACAAATTTACATTGCCAGGAACTTGTCACTGATCAAAGCATGCTTAATTTATGCTTATTATACTGCCATGTAGGATTTGATTATATAAGAATGGATCAGTTTACCAGTAGGCTAGATACATCAATGATTTTGACAGTTTCAATCTGCTGATTTTCCTAGTCATGTGCTTGCAATTATTCTTATCTACCGTGATTTTTATCTAATCTTACACAAAGTTGAACAATTGTGCTGATTTATATGGACAATCAAAAAGTGCATGTTTGACATGTTTAATTGTTACAAAGGAGTTTAAGTATTGTGAAGATCAAAATTCTGTGCACTGCATTTCAGCTGCTATTTTGCTGGGATCTTGCATGATGATGATGAAGTTTACAAAGTCTGGAGGAAGTGAAATTCAGAAGAGGAGTGATGCACTTCCTTTGTCAACATTGTTTTATGGACAGGGTTCATTGTTTCCATGTTTTTCTAGGTCAGGGGATAGGTCAGGTTCCGGTCAAATTCTTAATTTAAGTTCGTTTTGATTTTCAACTGAATGCGTTGTTCTTCAACTCCAGGTCGTATCGATTTAGAGGACGAGGACGACGTTGGGACGAGTTTAACGTTGATACATTCCGAGGACGTTGTCCTGGTCCCCGATGAGGACAAGGACAGAGAGGATGAGGACAACCCAAATGTGGATGAACCCGAGGACTTGGAGGACCTCTACAACAAAAGGGTCCTGCCAATCTTAGAGATGATCGTCGATAAAAACGAGAGTGAAATCTTAGTCAGCAGTGTCATACCTAAGTCACAGACGACAGTCAGTAGGTCCCCCCCGATCAACCCCGTCGTTGGACTTGCGACGCCGACTCAGTCGGGGAAAGTCATCGACGGAAGAGACACGGTCCGGAACAGCTGGTCGACGACTCCAGCTGACGGAAAAGTCGCTCCGACAACATCTCCGACTCGAAGTGTCGCGGTGCGACGGACCCCACGACCCACGGTCACGGTCCGACCGCGATTTCGATACACTGTCATTCCACTTCCAGAAGGTAGAGGATGATTGAGGTTCCCAGAATGCTGCTGGTGCTGCTGCTTTGGGACTGTGGTTTCTGCTACTAACAATTCACAATCAAGTCTTTTCGTCTCTAATCTAATCTTGATCGTGTTTCTTAATCTCAGGTTTTTTTCTGTTGAATCACACACGGGTACTAACGTTAACAAGCGATGTAGTTGGCTAGTGACTAAATTGATTCGCTTGCACTTCTTCTTCTTCCTCCGTTATGAGGAATCAATAGTTGTTCTTATATCGGACACTGTGCTTGTCTTTTTATGATCGTTCGAGTGGTTATCCAACTTATCCAAATGAGTTGACGTGATTTCAAAAAGACCGATTGAAAGACACTGCAGATGGACAGAGCATGCAAGTGAGAAAGAATGTGTGCATACAATTGAGAGAGGATGTGTTAGCTCAAGGGGGAGAGTGGGAGAGAGAAAGAGAGAGGTGTCGATGAGTGCAAGAAGGGAAGATATCTTTTTTGTCTGATATTTCTGAGAAGCAAGTGTAGTAAATTCGTTCTTATGAAGCGGCATTATAGGCAGAGTGGGAGTTTAGAATGTGGAAAGCGTAAGGGGAATTGTGGGGACAAAGGCATGGTGACCTAATGGGAAAATGTCATCCGCAACCTGGAAGACTTGCCTAATCCAGTGTATGGAAGAGTTCTGTTTTGTCAGTTTTCGTGCATACCGGTATGTACGATTGAGTGTTTGCTGTTTCAAAATCGCTGACAATGTTCTCTGTATCAGCAGTGTGATTTTGTCAATTTTCAATGAGGTTGAGTAGTTTATTAGCTTGCATGCCTTGTCGCAATTCAGTGGACTGTGGTTCATGTTCCAAGTCACTGCATGATTTATCATTGCATGAATCCAATATTAATTTATTACTAACTCTATTCACGTTTAAGTCTCTTCAACACGTAATTAATAGACTTTTCAAATGAAAATTACTGTTGATAATTTTAGCATAGCTTCGTTTGGGAGCTTGATAGTGCAATGGGTAGCACGTTGAACTATTAATGGAGAGGTTGGGATTCAAATCCCTTCCAGGGCATGACATTTGGTTCAAGCTTTCTACTCCACCAGACTCCAGCACCCCTAACCAAGTCAGCTATGATGAGTACATCAACCATACACTGTCGGTGAGAAGATGAGACGGCGAGGGAGAGGATTGGCCACCTGCCTTCATATGCTGAGGCTAAGAAAATGAAGTTGCTAACACTTCATATCCATGGCTGCCTCAGGGCTGGCCTAAGATCTTCTTCTATTTTTTTGGAATTATTGGTAGCATTGTGGTTTTTCTGCAAAAACTGCTTTGCTGTGGTATATATAATTGTTCTAAAGCAATATTTCGGGGTTGATCAGAACACACTGATCTGTATATCAACACAAAGCTTGAGGAGACTGCTTCTGCAATCGAAACCAGATACAACTTAAACAAGCAAAATTGTTCAGAGCATTCTAGAGATAGTCACAGGACAGAGATGGCATTTTGTGTTACTAGACGCGCTTATCGGTATATGAATTACAACATGCATTTCTCATAGGCTAAACACAACATCTGTTCACTCTACAAATCTGTCCGACAGGCTCTGTTCTTCCTTCTCTTTTCTCAAAATTTGCTTCTTCTTGCGGGCCTTGCACATAGGAAGCACTATTGAACGATTCACCCTAAGAGAAGTGCTTTGCAATGCTCTAATACATTACAATACATTACGACAGGCTTCTTTGTGTTCAACATTTCTGGCTCACGTGATGCATCTTCTCTTCTATCTGTAGTTCAACGAACATGGTCGGCTGCATTGGCTTGCAGAATTTTGAATGTGTCTAACTGCAGACACTGTAGCAGACAGCTACATTGGCAGACGTCTGACTAACTGCACCTCAGATTCACATTTCAATATGACTGTGCGTGCTAAAAATATCATGAAATAATGATATAAATGACAATTCTTCTGAGCTTGTTCTTAACTGCCTCCTTCTTGACCATTTTCTGCAGAGGTCTGTGTTGACTTCTTTGTGTAAAGAACCTATATGCAGCTATCAGAATTTTTTATTAAAGTGAAATGTAAGAAAATCGACTAAATATTAATGCTGCAACTGATCTCGCATGACCTTCATTAACACGAGCGGCAAAAGTTGTGCTGCGTGTGTCAACAAAAGTGTCTGGTCGTTAATCAGGAGATAAATTTGTGCTTCAACTCTCATGTTGATGGGTTAAATTGACAGTTTGTTGTTGTCTGAATGAAGTGCTTCTTGCTATTTTGGAAGAGGCTATACATCATAGTCTATAAAGTTCATGCAAATTACCTGCCTTATTTCAACATCATGTCACATTAATCTACATGCATGAATAGCTCGCTAGCTTTTTCTTCTTGCCCCTGTTTCTGCCATCTGTCCTCTGGAGCAGGTTCATGACTCCTTTGGGTTCCACAGCTGCCGTGGGTTGGGAAACATGGGAATAAGGACTAGTTGAACAGATCCCGTAATTATTGCCATGCATTGTGATTATTAGAGCTGCATCATTTACATTTCTTGTTTTACCTACAAGTCGCAAAATGGTGTAGGTACAGCCTGGTACACATTGTAAATATCGGTATTAAAACAGAGATAGGTTTTTGGAGGGGTGTAGCCTATCATGATGCCCAGGATGTTGACACTAATACTTTGCCTGCATCTACACAGAGTACAGGTGTACTACACCAGTTGGAAAATGCATGTAACTGTTAATATGACGTAGAATCAGAATCGAAAATCTGACTACATGTTAGAAAGCAGATAAAACAGACAGAACTGTAGCTTTTAGATTAACTTTAATGCTTTAACGAAGAGGTGCGTCTATGTCCGAGACACCTTTAGAACACGCTCGTCGTTAAAACGTTAAAGAACTAACGTGATTCGATGTTATTTAGAAGCATTTGGTGCTAACTTTTACACCTTGCACTTCTGATACAAACTTATGCTTCAAGTATCAGTAAGATTAAATGCACTGCACAATTTACCTATAGTTTTCCTTTAATCTGGACTGTAAACCAACACAGATCTGTTTTTACAGTTGAATTTTGCAAGGCAGTGTGTATTTAAGAAATAAAGAATATACTTACTTATTTCAGTTCATTTCGTGGTGCTTATGGACTCTGTTGCTTACTTTTCAAGGATTGGTGATTAACTCACATAGAGTGACTATTGCTTTGAAGAATTAAATCACCGATCTTTCTTTGTAGTTCTTCCATAATTAATTAATTGTTGTTTGCTGTAACTGACTGTGAATCATTTCAAGAACTTGTCTTTGTGTTTGCAATGTTTATTTAAAAAGTCATCTTGTTACGAGTAAATTGAACATTTGCATGTGTCAATTAGAAAAGAAAAACCGATTGAGGATGTAGCCTACATTACTGATTTGTATAATTGTAGTCTAATTTTCTTGATCAATTTTACTAGATTGCTTTATCTACAGTCTGCATGCAACTTACGCTTGTGTTGCGTTCAATCATTGAAGGATCTTATCAGTGAGAGTCATTTCCATGGTAGCTTGTCTCCTCTGGTTTATCTCTCGGATTGCAATCCACACAACACTGAATAAGCTCCAATGATCTATGAGTGGTTGAAACACACTGGATGTGTGGTTATAAGAATTCCTTGAAGTCGTGACGTTGTGTATACTGTATAATGTAAATACTTGGTTTGAAAGTACTGCATGTATGCTAGAATTACAGTTTTTGCCTGGTCAGTGGGAGAACATGGAAGATCCTACTGAAATTACCTATTTAGTAATATATGATCTGTGTGATTCTAAGTATTTGCATTGTATTGTATTTAGAGATTTGTAAAGTACCTCTAGTAGGGTGAACCGATCAGGAGCACTCCCAGTGTGCAAGGCCATGCAAGAAGCAGGTTTTGATAAGAGTGAAGGAAGAAAATAGATCATGAGACAGAATTGTAGAGAAGTGTGGCTAGAAAGTTCAGACATATGTGTCTGATGTGAAGCATTTTAAATGTGGTTGCTACAGTAGTCAACTTTGTACAGCTACTTTCGAAAGCCCATATTGATTTTGGTCAGAAGTGATGGTGATTTAATACCAGGCCGTTTTATGGAAATGCATTAAAGTCACAAGGCTACGGAGCTGTCCTTAAATAGCTCTATACTGAATGTGTTGTTGTCTATGTACTTGCACACATACAGTTAAATACATGTGTAAATACATATGTGAATACTTGCATACAAGTACGAAACCATCATTCATGCGTATACACGACTTTGTTTATGTAGAAATTTCCATCTTATCCCTTTATTGAGCTCGTTTATGTGCTCAAGAAATGACCATATTATCATTTTTGATCTAGATCTCTGATGTTGATGTTTCTATGATTTTCAGACTTAAAATCTCCGCCAGAGATAACGAAGAATCCGGTGAAAGAATTTCCGTATAAAGTTGGAGATCCCGTCATCTTAGAGTGCAATGCAACGGGGGATCCAGAGTAGGCTCTTCCATTATTCTAATCATCTAATGATTTACATGATTCAACCTTTGTTATTCAGTTTACTTAATGAATCGCTACGTTGATCATTCACTCATCATACTTTGTCACTTGAGAAAGCCTTGCTGTTGAGTAGGTCACTGGCTGAACATTGTGACTACTCATACATTTTTCAGGCATTAGTCAATACACATCTGAACGATTTCAATAGCCTATTATTCTTTATTCTTGCGGATATCTTGCAGTATTAAAAAATCTGGAGTCTGTTCTTTGCAGTGCTGGATGACTTGTACCTTTGAAGCTTTCCTTTCATTGTGTATTTCATAAATATTAATTGTAGGCCTGCTAAGAATAACAATAGATATAAAAATAGCAGAAATAATTATACTCTTGATAAAATGTATATGAAGCTGTGAATGTTGTTACCAGCAGCTGTGCATGCAACAAAACACTTCTGCATTGCATGTTAAACTCACTTATCAATGTGTGCAGACATCAAAACATGTACACAGTACACACGTTGCTTGCTTACCTGGAAACATTGCTGATTGCAATTTTAGAACATGTTTGAAGTGTATATGATTCAGCCTTTGTGCAAATACTTCAGTTCATAAGAGTTCCTAAGGTATCTTTTCATTGTTAGCTTTAGGCCCTAATTAGCAATTGTGACTTGTTGAGGCTACTTTACTCTTCATAAACCAGGATGTCAAAACTTTTTTGATGGTGGACCAGCGGCAATATTTTTCAATAAGTGGCAGGCCAAGATACCAAAGGTTCCTGAACAAAAATGGGTGTAGGGGCCTGGCAGGGGACTCGGGGAGTTTGTCCCCAGAAATTACTTTGCAAAACTAAGTCTTAAATGGAGCAGTTTTTGCACAGTCTTCATTTTGACCTTTATTATCGGACACAATTCAAGTCGCATTTATTGCAACCAGAAAACAAGATGACATCAAACGTAGAAAATATACATGCATTGGCTACAAAAAGGGGCTCTAAAGAGATGGACATCCCGCTGGGGAAGGTCACCTAAGTAAAAAAATTATACAAAATAGTCAAAAATGAAAAAAGCGGCTTATAGAATGGCATAATTTATTTCTCTTCACAGTAAATTATAGATAAGATGTAGTCGATAATCCATCGGGGGGATACCACCCTCTGGTACCTGAATTAATTCGGACATGACTTTTGAATGAAAGTACGAACTGGAAAACTTAGATAAGTCTGCACATAAGTCTGCCAAACATTGAAACTAATTTGGACCAAGAGAAGCAGAATCTCTTTTGCCTACTTCTCCCACTCGTAAACAAACTTCCATCACTTGCTTTTGTGCCTTTGAAATTGAACTTATGGATGTTGAAGTTTGGGTCATTAGGCCTGGCCAACAAGCATAAACTTTCCGCAGTTAGTTTAAAATAACTTCCTAAGTGGTTACTAGTGACATGTTTGGACAACCATTTAATTATACATTCTTTAGTATAGTCTCTTATTCCTTACAAAATAGAATTAAAATACTTGCTATGCTTGGCTCATACTGTGATGAACTGCTTACAAACTGAGATAAGGCGTTTCGGACAAATTTATTGGTCAAATTTCTTGATTTTATATTTTAAAATCTTCTTAAAAGATGAAAATTAAATCCACATGTCTTGCATCCACCTCAAAATGAATTTTTATTCTAGAGACATCTGTTAAACTCTAATTCATTCAGAACAAGTCAAAATTTAAGCCACATGGCAAGATTTAGCAGCAATTGTATTGCCCAACATTAATTTTACCAACAATGGAACTACCAAGCTGGACATAAGATGCAATGCGGAGTCAATAGGTATAAATAATGATCGCACAACAAGGATTGTGTTTGTTTTCACTGTGAGTTTGTCATGTATTTTCATTTTTATTATTACATAGAGTTTTTACGTCAGGATTATAGCTTTTGATACATTACATGCTCTTAATTAATTTTGTTGGCAGGTTTACGTGGAGAAAGAATGGCAGCATTCTAATACAAGGAGATTCTGGCTACCTGTTATTTAATGGGGCACCTGATTCGGGTGGCGATTACCAGTGCTTTGCTACGAACAGTTATGGTACTGCAGTTTCTACGAAGGCAATCGTTAAAAGAGCAGGTGAGTTCAAAGGTTATCAAGCCTTATGCTACGTTTTTGATATATCTATTCTATTAATAAAGCATTTGGTTTGATTGACAGCTTGATTGACAGTTGTTGAATGCAATGACGTTTGATGTTCTTAAAATTCCTTCTGATCATGCGTCATTAGCTACTGTTTCTTCTCAACAGTCCTTGTCTTTACTTATCTGAACATGTTCACAGTAAATATTTGACAGAGCTGACAGATCTACACCGTGATTCAAAAAAAAGTAAGCCAAACTATTTTTCTTTTACCTCTAATGCCTGACAACATATCACGCTAAATTTTTCAAAATATTTAGAGAATTGGACCAAGAATATGATTCCAAAATTTCATGAGATAAAGTTGAGTGGATAAATAGATATGAATCTTTCAACTTCATATGCCGAAATTTCAGTTTACAAGCAATTTTCTGTTATATTCAATGAAATGTGTCAACCTGTTTTCTTATATCTCCAATGCCTGATGATTAATCATTCTAATATTTCCAAGATATGTAGAGAATTGAACCAACAATATGACCCCAACAGTATTTGTGATTATTTAATTAACGAAGATGCTCAAAATGTCCTCTTCCTGCTTGCGCGCTGGCGCCGTTAAGCAACAGCGTCGTCGATTATCCTCTGGTTTAGGCCATCCCACACTTCTGAAGCTATAGATTTCTGATAACAGGTGGAAGATGTTGTGACAGCAGAACGCTGCGATAGCTGCGATAATATACTCCATTAATTTTTACTTCAGGATCACTGGGCACCAAAATTAAGAACTATCAAGCATCGAAAACGCAACGAACACCATAACAGACTTGCTGAAATTCGAAATTTCTGGAGATGAAGTTGAAATATTCATATCTTTGTATCCGTTCAAATTTATGACATGATATTTTGGAATCCTATTTTTGGTTAATTTCTCAACATATTGCGAAAATTTTAGATTGATTAGCCATCTGGCATTAGAGATATAAGATAAACAGTTTGGCTTACTTTTTATTGAATCTGTCAGAAAAATTGCTTGTAAACTGAAAATTCGACATATGAAGTTAAAAGATGCATATATTTTTATCCGTTCAACTTTATGTCATGAAATTTTGGAATCATATTCTTGGTCCAGTTCTCTAAATATTTGGAAAATTTTAGCGTGATATGTTATCAGGCATTAGAGATATAAGAAAAATAATTTGGCTTACTTTTTTTTGAATCACGGTGTATGTGACAAGCATTGTACTGCTCATTGTTGATTTGACAAGTTTGACAATCGTTCTGTCATTGTCTATAATTATGTCATATACAATTATACATGTATGTCTTTAGTTTAATCTATGTCACGAATCTAAGGCTGGTCATGGGAAAAGGTTTAGAAAGTGGGTCACAGTGTTTGCTAGCAGCTGCCTGCCATTGTGGTGCTCACTGAATTAAAATTTGAATGTCTGACCCAAGGTTTTGAATTTCTAGTCCAAAGTTGATTCAGTGATCTTTCTCTTCTGGCAGCGTCCATATTTTTGCCTACAAAAGATGCAGCACGCTGTTTACTTGTTGTTAACCAATTAATTGAAGAATATACGCACCGTTTTTGCTGCATAAAGCTCAGTTGACAGCACAATCATGGAAATCATTGAACTAAGGGGTGGCCATCAATGGTGACCCGAGTACCAGTATACTATACGCAGATGACTTTAGAATGTTATGATTTGAATGTGTTTTCTGTTTTGATAGAATTGGGTATATTTGCAACAATCAATGAGCCAACACTGCAGAATCCCGTTGTGGGTCAATATTTGGTCCTGAAGTGCAACCCGCCCCAGCGCTATCCGGCGGGAGCAGTTTACTGGACTGAAGTGGCAGTGGGGGGTTCAGTAGAATCAAGACCAAAGCCAATCGACGCAACTGACCGACTGTCATCAGATTATGCTGGTAACAAATTTCCTGAGAATATGTTTGCTTATTGGTTAGAGTGTTCATTTGTCGTTAGGTAGTGCTGCATACTAAATTTATTTGTTTGAATGTGCTCTTGCTATAGCGCCCCTTCAAGCTCTCTCTCTCTCTCTCTCTCTCTCTCTCTCTACTCAGAGGCGCTCCCGAATGCAGAGCGGACACTGCATCTGAGTTTCACGCCGAAGCGCTGAGCAATTGCGAGTGAAGGACTTGCCCAAGGTTCCTACGCGGTGGCTTGAAGGTGGATTCGAACCTCGAACCTTCCAGCTCCAAGGCAAGGATGCCACCACTACACCACCGTGCCCCAATAACAATGATGTATGTATGTATACACATGAGCATTTATATATATCGGTGCTCAAAGTGGTGGAAAATAAGTGACTGGACGCTCCTTACCTTTTCAAAAGAAGTGACTGAACGCCCCTTACCTTTCCAGGCTGTGCTGGCCAGTAAGTGGCAGGACGGCGTTCAGATTTTAAAATAAGTGCATGGACGCCGTCCATGACCGTCCAGCCACACTTTAAGCCTTGATATATATATTATGGCATATTAACAAGAATCTCACGAAGGTGCTTAATGTAGCTACCCAGCAGATCTAAACAGATGTGATTTAAGAGATTTAGAAAATGTTTCCTGAGTTTCATTCGGTGCAACGTTGCGAATTGCTAAATGGAAGACAGTTCCAGTATGAAGGGTTAATGCATGAGAATGCATAACGACATTAATAATAGTATTATAGTAATGATGACAGTAACAGTAATAATTATAATAATAGCAATTAGAATTATAATAATAGCAATTGTCATTAGTCGGTTCGTTGTTTTACAAAAGGAAGTTAAGATGAGGTGTAGCCTATGTCTAAGTTAATAATGTTCAATATGGTAGAGGTTGAAAAGTTGAACAGAGGAAGTGTAGTCGTGTGACCTCACTGATGTCTTGGTCAAAATGCAAAGGTGATTGTTGATCCCAATTACCGGAAATCCCTTCGCAAGTGGAAGCATAAATTGAGTTCAAGCCGAATCATAAAGTATAGAAGCATTGTCATTGCAGCTTTATGGGACTTGACAACAAGAGCTCTGTAAGATATGTCAATGGAAAGCCAACTTATCACCTTAACCGACCAGTGTGTACTAAAATGCATGTAAACATAATTATGTAGCTAAAGGGTTAAGCTCTCTGTTTTTTCTCTGTCTGTATCTACATATTATTCTACACATTGGTGAGGTTCTGACTTTAAGAGAGACTTACCCTGTCTAGCCTCTCTCTCTCTGTGTTTAATGAGTAAGTAATCTTTATGAGTGTGAGATCAATGCTCAACAACTGCGCATACACCAGTAAAAAAATTTCACATTGATATCAGTAGAGAAAATGATGCATTGCTGTAAAAAATATGCAATATCCAACCATCCAACTTTTTTCTGGCTCCTACTCTAATTGAAACAATGCGAAACAGGCCATAAAACATCATGCATTTGGGTGTATTGTAGCACCTGAATTCTGTTTTCTTTTTGAGATGCATAGATCTAAACATTGTGAGAATGTCTGAGTGTTAGTTGTTGTTGTTGTTGTTAGAATATTTTGACATATTGTTACTCTTCAACGATAAAGGCTGATACATGTTCACATTTCCAACATTAACACATTGGCCGCTGATTTACTGTGTTAAATGACTCAATTTGGGATGTGTTAACACGTCCCTCGCAGCCAACGTGTTAAAATATCATGGAAATTTAAAAATTAATGGAAACGGAATAGTAGCTTAGGAAAAGAAATTACAAGAGATAATACTTCTGAAATGGATATAATTTGTATTTTTGCTGCTCATGCATCGTATTTCTCTTAACAAAACCATAATAAACAATGATGCGACTCTTGGTTCCTCGGTCTAGAACTACTATGGCTCAATCTCAATCATTTGTCTCAATTGGTACTTCTCTTTTCTCATTCTGTTCGCTCTACACTTCTGTCTGGCAGTCTCCCTTCTGCCTTGTCTCTTCTTAAAACCTGATTCTTCTCACTGGGTCTTGCACCTCTGGATTATTCATGAATCCTACTAGAGGCGCTTTATAAATGTTTAAATACAACACAATACAATATAAACAGAGATGAAATTTTGTATGTTTGCTAATTACTCTAATTGGGTGCCTTTCTATTGAATATTAATGATAGCAGCTAGCAACTTTTCGTGCACTGTTCTTCCTATCAATTAAGCTGAATGGTTGCTTACAGGAAACTTGCACTTTGCCAATGTTGTCATGAATGATAGCCGTGATGGTGCCAAATATGTATGCACGGTTTCTAACAATGTCCTCCGAAGTATCAGTCAGGGAGATGACCAAATCATTACACCAATACCATCTGAAGGTATCAGTTTATGTTACTAAATTATCTAAATATTAAAACCCCTGTGGAAAATTGAAGGTATATTTTATTTGAGTAACCTATCTAAATATATATTTAAACCTCTGGGGAAAATTGTAGGTATGTTTTATTAATATTTAAGGTTTGTTTGATTTGTTAGCTGAATACTTAGATTAATATCAGATTGAAAGTACCAATTTGGGTGTTATTTATTTAATGTACATTTCTGCATATTGTGACCAAAAGAAATTGAAGGTACCATTTAGTTTTACTAAGATATAAAAACTAGACCTATAGGCTTTGAAATTGTACGAGGAGATAAATGCATAATACGTATTGATTATGTTTGAAGCTTGCGATTTATCTCAAATGAAGGATTTAGCATGAGGTGTGCTGAAAAGTATAAACATGTATGAATCATTTTAAATTCCTCCTGAAATATGTTGTCTGTTTCCTCGTTTCAGGAGGTCCAAAGCCGTCTGCCCCGCAGTTGGTATGGTCATCACCAAGTGACGTTAAGATGGTAACGATCAAACATGAGACTCTAAGAATGAAGTGCATCTTCTCTGGCTAGTAAGTCTAAAATGCAATGATTGAGTAATACATGAATTACTCTGATAGTATATTTCCATGCATGACAGTTTTATGATGTCTAAATATACAAGTCTTAGCATGCAAGTGCTTATAATTTTGTGACCCATCTGACCAAAACCCAGACACATTTTGAATAATTTGATTGTTTTACATATTTAAAAAATAAAGTTTCTTCTTTAAACTGACGCACATCTTATTGTTCTACCATGTTCCTGTCCAAAGTTGTGAGTAAAAATATGGTTCAACTGTTCAAATTACAATGCTGTATAAAGCTTGCTAGCTTGAGATTAGTCTCTGAGTGATAATGATGATGATGATGATGATGATGATGATGATGATGATGATGATGATGATGATGATGATGATGATGATGATGATGATGATGATGATGATGATGATGATGATGATGATGATGATGATGATGATGATGATGATGATGATGATGATGATGATGATGATGATGATGATGATGATGATGATGATGATGATGATGATGATGATGATGATGATGATGATGATGATGATGATGATGATGATGATGATGATGATGACGACGACGACAACGATAATGATAATAATTGTCCATGTGCATTTTGGGGCACTTTCACTAATGTTGTGGAGGATTAGGCCTGAATTTTCGGACATTCAACAACAACATAACTTTTTAGACACATGAGAGATTTATATATACCTTGGAAACTAATAATGATAATAATAACAAGCCACCATCTGTATGCAAACTGGCATCCTAATGCCCAGAGGCACATAAGATGTGCCCTACTCTGTAATCAGTGCATGCATTCCTGTACATACACTAAGTATTTTGGTATGATTGCCTTTTTGCTAATTTTTTTATTCTTGCAAATTCTTTATGTATTTCTGTGTCTAGTCCAACGCCGACCGTGACCTGGGAGCGGTTAGATACCAGCGATAGACGTCGGATGACTTTTCCAGCGGAGAGCTTTGGTCAGGAACTGGTGATCAATGAAGTGGAACCGGAAGACTCTGGACAGTACCGATGCATAGCCACCAACTCAGCTGCAGCCTCTTCTGTCAGCAAGACATTTACTGTCGAAGTTGAATGTAGGTTTCTGACATTTTTCGTGGCAAATGTCCGTGACCCTGGTGTTACTATTGACAATACTCTTTCCTTCTCTACACATATTGCTAATATTTCTCGGTCCAGCTTCTATCATCTACGTCGTTTACGTGCCATTCGGCGATCTCTCTCTTCGTTGATTTTTTCATCTATGGTCCATGCCTTCATCTGTTCCCGCATTGACTACTGTAACTCATTACTCATTGGGCTACCTAAACTCCGCCTTGCTCCTCTCCAATCGATACTTAATGCATCTGCTCGCTTGATTGCTCGCCTCCCTCGTTTCTCTCACATTTCGGCTTTCATGACTGAACACCTTCACTGGCTTCCTCTGACTGCCCGGATTCAATATAAAATTCTTTTTCTCACCTATAAGATGTTTTTGGGTCTAGCGCCTCGCTACCTTTGTGATCTCATTAGGAAGCCTTTCTCAGCTACCGTTGGTCGTCCTCTCCGCTCTTTAGATCGTCATGATCTTCTTGTTCCACGATCTCGGACTGCAACAGCCCAACACCGCGCCTTTGCCTCTGTCTGCCCTTTACTGTGGAATGGCCTTCCTACTATTATTCGTGCTCAAATTTTATCTGGAGGCTTTACTTTTTCTGCCAGATGTCTCAAGACTTTTCTTTTTTCAGGAGTTCTTCGCACTGGGAGTGCCTCTGATTAGTTTGTGCTGTGAGAGGCGCTTTATAAATCCAAAAATAGAATAGAATAGAATAGAATTTCATGCTAAAGAAAAGAATTCTGTCAAATATGAAACAATAATTGCACCAAACTATAATCGAGGAAGAGGAGTAGCCATCCATCCTCATGTATGCCAGGGATAAAAAACTATTATGCATCATACTCATGTCTGCTTAAGGAACTGCTCTTCTTCCGTGTATCTTTTTGTAATTATTATATAATTATTTATAATTAATTGATAATTGAGGAATCAATTGATGGTGCGCCATGGCCAAGATGAAAACAAGTCAGCATCCAGGAGATGATGCTTTCATGGAGATTGAAAGAGAGCGAGATGTGGCTATCTGAAACAGAAGTCTTAAGATGATGATGATACATGCACAATGCACATTTATTGAGCTCTTGCTGACACACCACAGCCAGTTACAATTAAAGAAATCATGAAAGAAAATTATGAAAAATAGTCAATCTGATTGGTGCAAGTCAGACAGAGGGACCATGGCCGAGTGTCTGTATAGTAAATGGGAAATGTAATTCATTCATTCATTCATTCATTCATTTCGTGAATTTATATAGCGCTTCTTCAAGAAACCTACTCAGAGGCGCTCCCAGTCCAGCCACAGCTAAAATAATAGGTTTTGAGCGACTTATAAAAAGCAGGTGAATTTAGTCTAGGCAAAAGTCGCAAGTTTAGTGGGAGGCCATTCCAGATAGCGGGACCCACAGAAGAAAAGGCTCGGCGCTGTCTTGTAGAAGTGCGAGCTCGAGGAACCAAAAGCTCCCCCGTTGTCATAGAGCGAAGAGCTCGACGGGCTGCAAGGTCAGAGACAGGTCGACAAAGAGTAGACAGGTATGATGGAGCACAATCAGTAAGGCAACGCCAGACAAGTGCAGCAACTCGGTATGAGATGCGCTGTGAAACAGGGAGCCAGTGAAGAACATCACGCATATAAGCAGAGACGGGGGCATATTTAGGAATGCGGCCAATGAGGCGAGCAGCCGAACGAAGAACTCGTTCAAGGCGCCCAATTAGTCCAAGTGGCAGACCCATGAGTACCGAACTGCAGTGATCAATTCTACTGGTGACAAAGGCATGGACAAGTGTCAGAGTAGCACTATGAGAGAGAGATCTTGAGACAACTCGGAGTTGCCGAAGCTGGTAGTAGCAACTGCGAGTGACCAAATTGATATGCTTAGAGAAAGTGAGCTCTTGATCCAGAGTAATTCCAAGGTCGCGGACTGTGAGAGAGAAAGATATATCAGGGAAAGTTGCTGTTATTAAGTGCAGGTCAATGGATGCCAATTGCCTGCGAGTACCAAACCAGATAAACTGAGTTTTAGAGGGATTTAGTAACAAACGATTAGATGCCATCCATGATGTAAGAGCATCAATGGCATTGGACATTAACGATACAGTGGACACTGCATCAGTGGCAAGGCAGTGAGCATAGGCCTGAACGTCATCAGCATAGAGTTGGTGCAGAAGGCCACATGCAGACAACAAGGAACCAATACCAGCTGTGTAGAGAATGTACAGTAAAGGGCCCAACACAGAACCCTGTTAATCATGTAATTAAGTAATTAATTAATTAATTATTAATAATTATAATTATTATAATTAAGTAATTAATTAATTAATTATTAATAATTATAATTATTATAATTATTATAATTAATGTAATTAAGTGTAGCATGAAACAAGCTCTAGCAGATGTATGGAGGAATTCGAAATGGCAGAACCTACTCTGGGTTATTGTAATTTAATTGTAATTGCAACAAAACTGAAGTTCTAAGCGAAGTGGATAAGCAGTGTTTTATTGAGCTGCCTGGAAATACACTGCAGGAACAGCAACCTGTTTTAAATACAGCGGTTGACATAAAGTACCGGGTGTATGATATAGAGAAAATGGGTGAATGTCTTGAATGAGCAGGTGAATGTGAATGTGTTGCATTTGAGCCAAATCGTACAAGTTTAAAACATGATTGGTGTTTTGTAGCTCCTCCATACTGGCGTAACGGGGAACCACCGAAAAACGTGATTGTTGCGGAGGATGAAAGTGCGTCTTTCTGCTGCATTGCAGATGGTTATCCAAAGCCACATATCTCTTGGAGTGTGGATGGAGAACCACTGGAAGGTAAGCTCCAGTGTTTTCTTAAGTTGGCCGTGTTACATCTTTAAACCTAATGTACTTAGGTGGCCCTGGCTAGCGGGACCTTCGGCCCCTTTTGGGTCTCCTGTGTAAACTGATATAACTTCGAAATCACGATGTAATTACGACCTGTTCGATGTTGGTTTACCGAATAAAATGTTATGTTAGGCCTAAAAAAATTGTTGTGTTTCCGGTAACAGAGTCAGAAAAAGTTGGGTAGGTAGGTCGGAAAATATTTTTATTTTGGTAAAATATTTTTATGCAGTGACTATCCGAAAAAGTATACCCCACTAGTCTTTTTTGCACGCTGCAACAAAGTACGTGTTCTAAGCAAGTATAAACTGCCTATTTCCCGACTGTCTGCACCTAAAACTGCTTTAGAAACAGTCCTATTAATTTCATTTTGTTGACGTCTTTTCTGTTACCGGTATGTCAATACAAATGTTCTTTTTTTTAAGTTTAAAAAAAATGTAAAAAAATTTGTAAAAAATTTTTGTAATAAAATTTTTTTACAAAAATATTTGGGTCGCGGCCGTAAAAATGGGTCGGTCGGGTTACCGGAAACACAACAGTTTTTTTTACGCCTTATGTTTTATTGGGGTTGGTTTACAAATTGAATTTCTTTGGAAAAGATGTTGAATTTTCATGCATTGTGACCAAATTCTTTCGGAGGACATCACACCATTGCAGAAAGTGTATACTGAAACTATGATCTGTACATCATCCCCGTGAGTCAAACAATAGAGAGGCCATCAATACAAAGGATGTTGGTGTTAATTTTTAGGTCTTTCACCAGATGCACGAAGGACAGTCAATACGACGCACTTAACATTCGTTGACCTAACGGCAGCAGACACGAAAGTTGTACAGTGTTTTGCAGAAAACAACCACGGCTTCATTCTTGCCAATGCCTATCTGATGGTTAGAGGTAAGACTTATCGAATTACCTTTGCTTTGTGAACAGTCATTGGAAACTTTTTTGTCACCTGTTTGTCAAAAGCTTTTATCAACATGTTGTCATATGCTGGAGGGGAACTGAGAGTGTTCTTAGTTTTTGCATTTGACAGGGTTTGAATAGGCTAAATCTACAAAATATTGTAGGCCTATCGATCTCATTGCACTGCATTACGTTATGTTGAAGTAAGGTAAAACTAGTGAGGCATGGATGAATGCTAATTTTCTATTGTGTGTCATCAGCAATTTACTTGTTCAATTGTGACATGTTTCTGACTTAAAAAATCAGTGCTACATGGAGCGCATCTGAAACGTTTCACCCTACCAAAGGTGCTTTGTAAATGCTTAAATACAATACAATCACCTGGTCACCTGGTGCCGTCAGCTTCTGGAGCTCTGGCGAAAGCCCTGGTGTATTCTCTCCAACGTCTCCTCTCCCTAGTCGCCTCTCGTAGCTCCTCCAGTCTCATGCCAGACTTTTCCTGTACCTCATCCAACCATTTCTTCCTAGGTCTTCCGCATCTTCTCCTTCCCTCACCGCATGCCGTCATCAGCTCCTTTTCCAGACCGTTAGATCTCATCACATGGCCAAAGTAGCTCAATTTTCTCCAAGTTGCTGTTTGCTGCAGTGTCTCCTCCCTCTCTATTCCAAGCTCCTCGCGCACCGTATACAATACAATACAATACAATACAATAATTGTAATTGTAATTGAACATTTATATAGCGCCGCTCACCAGGGGCGGATCCAGGGGGGGGCAATCCGGCCATGGCCCCCCCCCCATCGAAAACTGCCATGGGACGTGGCCCCCCCAATTGGTCTGAAATTAGCAATACGAATATGGGTGTAATGGATATTGGCCCCCCCCCCCCCCCATTCTGAAAACTGTATGAAACGTGGCTCCCCATTCTTCGGTTTTCAAGTTGAGGACTAAAAAAAAGGTCATCAACTTTTTCGGCGGATGAAATGGTATGATTTCCCCGAGAAATTTGCCAGATGACTAAAAAAAGGTCATCAACTTTTTTGGCGGATGAAAAGTACTTTTTTTCCTCAACAACCGATCACTATTTTTCGAACTGAGGAAAAAATTTCCTTTTTGCCGTCCAAGATCTAAGATTTTGGCCCCCCCCTTGAAACAGTTCTATATCCGCCACTGCCGCTTACAGATTCAGTAGCGCTGCCGACCCTAGTTAGCACTTTGCCCTGCTTTAGGAATTCTTAAATACAATGCAATACAATACAATATGCTTCTGCTGGTTTTCATTTGTATTCAGCTGAAGCTCCAATGTTGAGCGAACATCTTCCGAAGGAAGTGAAGATCGCTGAAGGTCAGGACGTTCTGCTGAAATGCTTTGCAGAGGGCGCTCCACAACCGATCATCGCTTGGCTTAAAGGCAACAACACGATCTCAATATCAAGCGACAGATTCACATTTCACCCCAACGGATCACTGGAAATAAAGGTTCGTTCTACTTATCTGTGTTGGTGTAAGATGGACAGCAGCTGTAGCCATCGACTTACTTTTGCTGCAGATAATTTTCCTGTCTATGCACTAGCATTGGAATCATGTTTTGTCAGGTCAACCATGACATGATTTTCTTAGAGACAATGCCTATAACAGGAAATATACTAATTATACAACATGTATCTGGGTTTTAATAGGTCACATTTTACCAATCTCTCCAAAGCTTTAAGCGTAGGCATACACTGTTCAGTGATTGGCTTGCTGTTACTGGGTAATGTCTGTGGCTATCATAACTGTATATCTATGAGCAGTTGTGGAGAGACTCTTCAGAGATACTCCATCTATCAATATCTGATAAAAATGATGCACTTAACTGTTTTAGACTCTCTTGAGCTAGATAATGTACTATTTTAGTGTCATTGTATCTCTGCTGTAGCCATGCTGGGTATTCTTTACTGCCAGGCTAATTGTTTGTAAGTGGAGTAATTTGTAACTTGTAATTTGTAAGTGGAGTAATTTGTTATTTGTAATTTATAAGTGGAGTAATTTTTTATTTTGTAAGTGAAGTAACTTGTTATTTGTAAGTGGAGTAATTTATTTGTAAGTGGAGTAATTTGTTATTATTTTGTAAGTGGAGTAATTTTTTATTTGTAAGTGAAGTAACTTGTTATTTGTAAGTGGAGTAATTTATTTGTAAGTGGAGTAATTTGTTATTATTTTGTAAGTGAAGTAATTTGTTATTATTTTGTAAGTGGAGTAATTTTTTCTTTGTAAGTGAAGTAACTTGTTATTTGTAAGTGGAGTAATTTGTTATTATTTTGTAAGTGAAGTAATTTGTTATTTGTAAGTGGAGTAATTTGTTATTATTTTGTAAGTGGAGTAATTTGTTATTATTTTGTAAGTGGAGTAATTTTTTATTTGTAAGTGAAGTAACTTGTTATTTGTAAGTGGAGTAATTTATTTGTAAGTGGAGTAATTTGTTATTATTTTGTAAGTGAAGTAACTTGTTATTTGTAAGTGGAGTAATTTGTTATTATTTTGTAAGTGGAGTAATTTTTTATTTTGTAAGTGAAGTAACTTGTTATTATTTTGTAAGTGGAGTAATTTTTTATTTGTAAGTGAAGTAACTTGTTATTTGTAAGTGGAGTAATTTATTTGTAAGTGGAGTAATTTGTTATTATTTTGTAAGTGAAGTAACTTGTTATTATTTTGTAAGTGGAGTAATTTGTTATTTGTAAGTGGAGTAATTTATTTGTAAGTGGAGTAATTTGTTATATGTAATTCTAGAAGCTAAGTTGATATCCAGTTTTGTAAAAGTTGGAGTTGAATAACAATCAAGTTTTAAAACTTGGTCGACTTTTGGAAGGATTGAAAGTGTACATAATTTTTATGGATAAGCTATCTGGCTCGATGACAAAATATGGACATGTGCTTCATTTTTAGAATGCTTTGGTGGAAGATAGTTTTGTGTATAACTGTTCAGCTCGAAACAAATTTGGAATTGATACAGCAAGTGGCCATCTGATTGTTCGAGGTGATCTTTTCGGTTCTATCGTACTTAATTTTTAAAACTATTTTTAAAGTGGAAATAACATTGTACTTCAAACTGCAGAGATAATCTTTTTTTGTATTGTAATCTTTCGTGCATGGAAGATTTGAGACAAGCGTTTGAATGTGAACTGCCAGATTTAGCACTTTTAAGTGACTGTGACCCAGTAGGAAATTGTCTGCATGTCAAGACTGGATTATTGTCATTAATGTATTTATCATTATTGTATTTATTATTATTATTATTATTATTATTATTATCATCATTATTGTTAACAGATTTTTATATAGTATGGCTAACGCCCCTTCAAGGTAATCTCCTTAGGAGCACAAGCTCAAGAAACAAATTAAAAACTCTTTCCTAGCCTAGAATTTTGCAGAAACAGATAATTTTGCTCGCTCTTCATTTTCTGCCTCAGGTAAATAAGTTGCGGTATGTCAACTTAATTTTCTTAAATAAACGAAATCTATTATAGAATTGAGATTTGAGAGTTATATTCAGTCCAGGTGTCGCTAGCAGTTTCCAAACAGTTTATTCCATGTCAAGATGCTACCTTACTTGGTTAAAAAAAGTATGGGAAGGTGCAGTGTGTAATTAAGAACAATTGAGCTCTATTAATTAGCTGTTGAGTTAATTGTTTCTTCTGAAGTAATTATGTAGACAGCAAGTGAGGTTTGTCTGCTATTTAGTGCTGAAACTTTGCAATACCTAAGGATTTGGTTTGTGAATTATAGAAGCGAATTTACAATGTCCATCTAGGATTCTCTAGCGATTCCCCCATATTTCTTAATACGTCAAGATATCAAATCCCCAGCGAGGATCATGTTACTTAAAATATATTATTAATTATTAATAATAATTATTATTTAATTAACGAAATTATATATTCATTAAAACTGTTAATCCTGTAAACTGTTAGTCCTTCCCGTAACTTAACATAGGTATTGCCTATACACTGTGCCCCATAAAAAAACACACCAACAAACCTTTTCAAAAATCTTCTATAAAACTAAGCCAATTGTAAGAAAAGTTTGTACGTTGTTTCTCAAATAATTTTGCAACAAAATATTGTACATTTTACTTACTCACAGAAGTGGTTGCTGTTGGAGGCAGTGACGCAGACTAGGCATGTTTGGAAACATTTAAACAGATTAGTAACTTATAGGACAGCGCCCCAGCACATCGCGCAAAGGACACCATTGCGTTGCTGCGACATGAAACACCAAGCTTCATTGGACCGGAACTCTGGCCAGCAAACTCACCAGACCTCAATCCCGTTGACTACAGAATTTGGGGTCTAATACAGGAACGCGTCTACCAGACAGCAATACGGGACATCAATAAGTTGAAGGAGCGCCTCATCGTTGTGTGGGCACAGTTGAAGCAGAGTGTCATTGACAAAGCTATTGAACAGTGGTGGCCAAGGCTGAGAGCCTGCGTTCAAGCGAAGGGACATCACTTCGAACATCTTCTTAAATGAAACATTACTTTTTCTTATTTAACATTAGACTTACATGCGTTTCATGACAAAGTTTTTTGGTGTGTTTTTTTATGGGGCACAGTGTACATTATATACAACAGGAGAAGAAGATATGGACAGAGACCAAGGACATTGTAATGTCATTGTTGCAACAACACAGTGGTGACAAAATAATATGATTATTTTTAGAAAAAACACAGATCCTTATTCCTCCAAAGACTCAGATGGTCGTCGCGCAATCGAACGTCACGCTTGATTGCACGGTTGTAACCGATCCGGAGGAGATGGATCAGCTGCGAGTGGATTGGTTGAAGGATGGAAAACCTGTCGACTTCACGGCCGAGTTGGGTCGTGTCATCCAGAATCCAGTGGACAACTCGTTGACGATCTGGAACACGTCGATAGTCGATTCTGGAACGTACACGTGTAACGCGTCGAATGGAGTAGACGCGGATCAATACACGGCGGATGTTACGATAAAAGGTAAGATTTATCGTACCGTCTCGCTAGGACTTTATTCTTCTGCATTCTCTTGTGACAGGGACAGAGGTTTGATAGGCGCGCTTTTAAGGGTGTGGCTGTGCTACTGCGCCATATAAATCGTCGTCGTCATTATTATTATTATTATTATTTGTAGGCTGAGCTGTTGTGAGCTTAGCAATCTGCGCCTATGAGCTTTGTAAATTTTGTTCAGTGAATTTAAGGAAGGACCCAGACATAGCAAAATACTGATCTTATCAAAAGGCTAAAAACCCATGTTTTTGGATGTAGCAAACTGTGTTCTGCCAGCCTGATGCTTTGAAATTGCTTGCTTGATTGATTGATTGATTGATCGATGGTAATAACCCTAGCTTTCTTTAGATTAGCCATTAAGTTTCTCACGATTTGCCAGGTTGCACGTGGTTCATTGAAACTTTAAATGATATTTCAGATCGTCCTGACCCTCCGCTGAACCTACATCTGACGACCTGCACTGGTCCAACGACAACGTTGTCATGGAAACCAGGGAACGACAACAACGATCGAATCCTCGAATACGTCGTTCATTACGTTAACTCGCTTAACGAATCGGACACTATCGTAGTCGCTGCCGTTGATTCACCACAGACAATTGTTACTCTGAAACCTTGGCGGAACTACACGTTTCACGTGACCGCACGGAACAGTCATGGATTGAGCGATCGGAGTGGTTTGCCGGCGGAGTTCTGTTCAACTCCAGCGTCGACTCCACTTCGAAATCCAGGCGGAGTGTGTTCGGTGATGAGGGGAGTCAGGCGTCTTGTGATTGTTTGGGAGGTAAAACACAAAGGGCTCGCATTGTTCTCATTGTTTTAATTGTTTATTGTAAATTTCATTGTGATGTTGACACGAGCGTAGTAAAGTTTGCCTCTAAAAACAAAAAGTTTTGATTATTCTGCTTGACTGAATGGCATTCTGGGATGTTTTAGGATTAGAGTGAATGCAGGGAAAGCACTAAGCAAATGTGTAAAGCTCTGATGAAAGAGCATGATCTTGAAGCATTCGTGTTGAATTTAGGTTGGGCGCTGTATTCATATTGGTAGAGCATGTCCTGCATATGGTAATAGGTTTGAGCCTCCATTCAGATGGTCATTGTGTATGGACCTTGACTTTGAGCAAGTCCTTCATGCACAATTGCTAGGTGTCATTGATATTTTGTCCTGTGTAAACTTTGTTCTGCATTATTGCATCTAGGTGTAACTGGCATCGTTGAATTGTGAATTTGTGATGAATCGCATTCTGTTCTTTCAGATGTCGTCTTTGAATTGAGATAAGTAGTTATTCAGTGTTTACTGTATCTGTGGATCTTCACCAAAGTAACCTCTATCATGGTTGTGTTGTTTGTTCTTAGCCGTTGACAATTGACGCTCAGAACGGACCTGGTTTTCGTTACGTTATCTCGTACAAGCGACGTGACATTCCAGGTGCAAGTGAGGAGCAGCTGGCGATAAGAGACTTGTGGAAAAACGAAATTGTCATCTACGATCTGGAGGAATTCAAGCCATATGAGATCTATGTACAGTCCGTCAATGACGTGGGAGCTTACCCAGGTGCTGTTGAACGAAGACTTGCGTACACTAGCGAAGGAAGTATGTTGCCCTTGTCTTTGTCCTAATGCCATCAAGCCTCAGAATTTTCTTTCAATATACGTTTGGATTAAATAGTCACGGATATATATTATATTGTGACTTTTTAATGTTTGCTCTTCTGTGTACATTGGCCCAGGGTGTCAGAGTTAGTGCAGTCATTGCATCGAAATTCGCATAGCTGTTTTCTGTATGGGATTCAGTTCAAGACAACTAACAGAATTAAGAAATGTTGTATGAGAAAAGTAGAGAAACTCGGTTCAAATTTGGACAGTTTGTAGAGGAAAGTTAAGAGATTTAGTCAAATATGGATAAGAGATATGACTGTTTATAAAGGAACGAAAAGCTAATTATGAAAATGAAAATGAAATGTCAGGACAGACTGTATTCAAGATTTGGTTTCATACTAAAGCACAGTCGGTCACTGCAGTTTTACCAGTGTATTACGGGTTTGGCCGTGTATTTTGTTAATTTTGAGTTTTTTTAATTCGCGACAACGCCTTACATCTTGCCTGTGCGTTAATATTGTTAACATGTGTTAATATTGTTAACGTGTGTTAATATTGTCAACGTGTGTTAATATTGTTAACACGTGTTAATATTGTTAACACGTGTTAATATTGTTAACATGTGTTAATATTGTTGACATGTGCTAATATTGTTAACACGTGTTAATATTGTTAACATGTGTTGTGTTAATATTGTTAACATGTGTTAATATTGTTGACATATGTTTATATTGTTGACATGTGTTAATATTTTTGACATGTGTTTCTCGTCCTTCTCCTTCTTTTTCATTCAGCTCCAGTTATTTCACCCCAGAATTTTCGAGTGAACAACGAAACGCTGAACAGCTCAAGCGTTGAATTTCAATGGGAAGCGATCAACGAAGATTCTGAACTCATCAAAGGATTCTTCCGTGGATACCAGGTACGCAAGGATAGTTCAACTTGAGGATAATTATGCTATTGTGAGGTCACTGGACCACCTTGATTTATTTGCCTCTGGTAGTCTTTCTTCATCTTTTTCTTGTCTCAATTCCTGCCTTTTCTCTCGGGGTCGATCATGCTGGGAGCGCTTCCGTAAGAAAATGCAGAAATGCAATGCTTTTAGTACACTGAGGAAGACATTTTCTGCTACCAAACATACTGCTAGATGACATGTGCAATTTTGAATTTCTTAGTTTCTTTGAGCTATTCAATTTGAGTCTATCTGTTTGGTATTTTAATCACTTTATAAATGCACGGTCATATAAAATATCATAACAATACATTAAAAACAAGTTGAAATGACCGAATTAACTGGACAGTTGAATGGAAACCACCAGAAAACACATAATAATAATAATAATAATAATAATAATAATAATTACGACGATTTATATGGCGCAGTAACACAGCCATGCCGTTACAAGGGCGCCTTACAAAAAACAGAGCCGATATATTGTGCAGAGCTAGGCAATATCCTGCGAGCAGCCACAAGCGGCGCTGTGACATATTATAGTAGTTGAATTCCATACAAAACGACAACTAGACTTTAAAAGTTAAATGCTATTGAAAATTGTTGTAGCAGTTACATTGAAGTCGTGACTAGGTTAGAGTAAAATTGAGATGCAAATTATATTTATTTATTTATTTATTTCCTGAACCAAAACAACAAACAAACATGATACAATTATGGCAGTGAACAATACTTTAACATAATTTGGTTAAGAAGGGGTTATAGATGATGTGATGCTTTTTCTAGGTGCAGTTTTGGAAATCGTCCGACAGAGATGTGATGAAGGTCGTCGACGTAATTCTTCGAGTGGAACAGAACCCGTGTCCTCTCGTCAAGGACCGAAGACGTAGGAACGTGAAGACCATCATGTCGGCCGTCACGACCGGTCTCTGGCCGTACTCAACGATATCGGCCGGTGTCGCTGTTCTCAACACCGTCAAGACGGGCGTTCTCAGCGACACCGTCACATTCGACACTCCAGAGGGAGGTAAGTTGTCGCCTTTGTGTGGTTGGAATAATAATTATTTTAACCATGAAATGATTTTATGTTCTTTAAACATCGTTGTCATTCGATTGTCACTCTCCAGTGAAGATTAAGAAGTTTGTTTACAAAGGGTGATTACTATTATCCACGGCTTAAAGTGTGGCACGACGGTCATGGACGGCGTCCTGGCACTTATTGTCAAATCTCTATGCCGTCCTGCCACTTATTTGGCCAGCACACCTGAAAATGTAAGGGGCGTCCTGGCACTTCTTTTGGAAAGGTAAGGGGCGTCCAGGCACTTCTTTTTTTACACTATTCATCACATCATTCCCAATTTTTTACTCATATTTACTGTGTCAACCGGTTTTACCATGGTACTGCACCTTTAACTTATGAGAAATCATGCTGTTATTTATTTTTAACAATGCTCTATTTTTCTAAAAATCAGTTCCAGGTCCTGTGACAAACTTTCGTGTGGTGGAGATCGGATCTTTCCACTTGAAGCTTCGTTGGAATCCGCCATTAGATCCTAATGGAAGACTAACCGGATACATCGTGGATTACAAAGGCAAGTGCGGATAATAACAAAGTGTTACACAGTGTCCGAATCAATTCAAGTTTTATGTTGTTGAGGTTATTGGTTCAAATTTGCATCATCTCATGTTAATTCAAACTTATTATAATTAATTTTGTTATTGTCGCGAATACTTTTTTAGCATGCTGAGGGTCGTGCAGAAATGCATACCTGAGGTATGGATTCCTGGCATACCTCAAATGACCTTCATTTGACTGTAAAAAATTGTACTGAATGAGTAAAACTTAAAGTCTGTTTTATCTTGTGTATTTAGTTAAATATAAGTTTTGCATAGTTTTGTTTTTCTTATTGAATAATTTGAAATACTATGCAAATTTGATGAATTCATATTAGTATCTTGCTGACTAAGCATTAAACTAGGTTGGGATGCCTCTGAACTGGTGTCTTGATGGGGTGCTATATCAAGTTTATATTGATTGATTGATTGATGTATTGATTGATGTATTGATTGATTGATTGATTGATTGATTGATGGATTGATTGATTGATTGATTGATTGATTGACAATTGCAGTATCATCTGCGCCTGGGTTGGCCAAAGAGATAAACATAACGGATCTTTTTGACCTGAGGGTAAAATTATATCCGTTGCAACACGACTCATTTTACGACATCCGCATCTATGCAACGACAGTCGTTGGTCGCGGGGAACTTGTCTACCTTCAGGCGAAAACATTCAAGAGTGGACGTACGTTCTTGAAATCCATTCTTAATAAATATATATCATATAATAATATATATTATATATATATTAATATTATATATTAATATATATTATATATAAATATATTTAAGGACTAAGACATTCCACGTACTGTAGAGCTGATTTCTGCCGACAACAATGGGACCGTACATTCTTCGGGCCAAACCTCACGACTTTGTGCTGTCACCGAAAGATGAATAAAACTTCATGCCTAGGATACTCTCTTTAAAGGCTTGCCTTTTTGAGAGAAATAAATCTGGCGAATAAGGTCAATTACAAACAGTTAACCATAATAATAATAATAATAATAATAATTACGACGATTTATATGGCGCAGTAACACAGCCATGCCGTTACAAGGGCGCCTTACAAAAAACAGCTACACCGGATAAGCCCTAGAGAACAAGTGTGATTTTAGCCTGGCTTTAAAACTTGTAGGAATCGGCATAGATCTACCTTAAAACCTTCAGACCTATTCTTTGTCTGCTTGTATTTTGTCCGCATTGTAATATGACGAGTTGAAGTCTACCGCCCAATTAACAAAAAACGAAGATGACATAATTATATATAATATATACAAGTTGGAAAATGCAAGTTGCCCTGGAGATGGTGTCACGATAGATATAGCGTGCAGAAAAGAGAGATTAACAAAGTGAATGGTGTTTTTTGTAATTGCTGAGGGTTAGTCGAATCACTGTGAAAAATTGGCATGTGACTATGTGGTTCTCTGTAGACTCTTAAAACGCTCTTTTTCATCTGTACAATGACCGCGTGTTGAGTGCCTCTAAGAGACTCTTAAAGTGGGGCTTTTATATGTCCATGTCTGTTTAGTATTTACATTACCTTACAAGACTTACATGGTGGACCTTGCAGAAACAACTTATTAGGATGAAGAGAAGATGTTTGATGCTTGGCATTTTCTTGAACTGTCTTTCAGTGTATAACCTAAGTGAAGACTTGAGCAGAAAACTAGAAGTCCTTTCTTTACAGCAATGTTTATTATCAAAATGGGATAGGTCAAAGAGCCAAAAAATAATACTATGGTATATAATATTAAAATAATTCATTAAAATACTTTTCTTTCCCTTCAAGCTCAGTCACTCGGATCCTTCTCCTCCACCTGTCTCTGTTTCCAGTGTCTTCTTTCGTCAGTAAAAAAATACACTGGAAACAGGAAATCCCTTCAAGCACTGTCACCTTATAATCATTTCCAACATGTACATTGCTCCTATGTGCCTTCCGCTTGTGTGAATAAAATTGTCCTGATTGACTTTGCAGCACCGGATAAGCCAATGATATCTGGTTTCCAAATCGGAGAAAACTATGTCAACATATCCTGGACTCCTTACATCGAAAAGTCCGTTAATCCAGGCTCAGAGTTCTTCGTGGAGTATCAAAAGGATGGTTTGTCAATGTTTGTTTCGTATTTTTGCTAATTGCGCTAAATATGGAGAGTCTTTTTGCTTTGTTCTTGTTTGCTGTGAATTTGTGTGACTCTGTTCTAAATGACTGAATTTGTTAAAAGGATGCATTTTATATAACAGTTCTATGTGGACAGAAATTTTATCCCATGTATCTTCTTCGGAGGCACCCACCGTCAAGAGAGATAGGCTGAGTTGGGAAAATGACCAAGGACCTGATAACTTTTAGGGGCCTGGGCTGTGCAGTTAAATGTAGAAAGTGTGATTGATGCCTTTTAAAAGTAACGTTGTTGACACTTAACTTCAATCAGTTTAAGCTTCAAATTTGCAGCTGAATAGAATCATTATTTTATATATATAAATATTCTATTATAGGTCTCACCTCCACTTTTATTATTTCAGCTTGTTTCTAAAAATATTTTTCTCATGAAGCCTTAAGTTATTTTAGGGCTTGTGACTGCTCTGCCTACGGCCCGGAATTTCGTCATCAGCCTGCTCGCAGTCTTCACTGAATCTTTCACCACAGTTGCCTGCTGGGTGCCTTTCCGGGCCTTTCCAGGTCCTATACTAGCGCGAAGATTTAAATGCTTCCATGAGCATTTGAAGTGGGTTTCTAATGCCCTGCAGAATCACCTTGATGCATGGTCTAACTCTAACTAATGTACGGTTGATGATGGGCAAGGGGTAGCATTAGTAAAAATGTGGATGGTGAGTGGTATTGTGATTTAGAGTATTGTTTCATGCGTTGACAGATCAACATGATGAATGGCTGAAAGCAAGTCCAGCTGATGAGGAGGATGGGTGGGCGAACATCACAGAATTGGAAGCAGGGAACCACTACACGTTTGCTGTCGTTGCTGCTAACCTCATCAATCAGACGAAGTCAGACAAAATAACCGTGCTCGTTGGAAAACAACCTGGTATGACAAAATTTATAAATGACATTGAATCATCATGTCTTGTCAAGTCGAGTAAGTTGTAGTCGAATAAGTTGTAATCGAATAAGTTGTGGTCGAATAAGTTGTAGTCGAATAAGTTGTAGTCGAATAAGTTGTGGTCGAATAAGTTGTGATGCATTTTCTATCAGACAGACAGATAAAATAATTATTATGCCTTTGTTTTCTTCGATTCAGTTGCACGAGATAGGCCTACACAGCAGTTACGCTCTTCTTCTGATGCTTAAAATAGACGAATCACGTCTTTAAAAATGAAACAAACTCTTGTGTCTTGTATGTAATTTCTGACATCATCTGATCAACAGTATTCTTTCATTTTGTTTTTCAGAACAAATTGTTCTGCAGAGTGCTTCATCCGGATGGATTGCTGCACTCATTGTTGCCATTCTGCTTCTTATTATCATTCTCATCATCCTCTGCTGCTTGTGCAATCGCAACAGAGGTGGAATTTATCCAGGTGAGCATTTAGTGTATATTCGTTTTATTGACAAAATAACCGGTCGACACAACACGACAACATAGAGAGAGCAGCGGATTAAAAGCCTAGTAAACGTTTTTATACAGCATCCGGTTTATGAAGTTTTTGTTGTTTTTACTGATTCGTTCAAATGGATGCGGCCTAGGGCGCAGTTTGTATTTGTGCCTTCTAACAACTATGCTTTTTCAAGAGTGAAACTTAGCCATCACAGCCTTTCTTCCCCATCTCCTGCCTATTAAATCACTCAGTTTGAATGAGGTTTTCGTGTGAAGTGTGAACGTGAGCTGTGGTGTCCATCAATTTATGCCTTATGTATTGTTATTGGAGTTTATATCTACATGTATAATCTCGAGTACTTGATTGTATTTTGTCTTTGGTTCAAAATTATTTTGAGGTCAAGTGAAGTCGAGAAAAAAAACTGTTTGAATTTATAGTTTCAAAAAAAGAAAAAGAAAAAGGAAAATGTGTGCCAGGCGAAGAAAAAGAATTCTCAGAATATGTTCGACAGTAAGTTTAAATTGACGATTTTGTGACTCTCTTCAGTTCTCTGGTGATGTTCATTCATTCATTCATTCATTCATTCATTCAGAACATTTATATAGAGTTTATAGACCCTCTCCAAATTGTACCTATCTTGTGCTCGGCTCTGATTGATTTTGACATGTTTTAAGAAATGGTTGTAGCTCTACTCGACCCAAGATGCCGTGTTCTTTATATTAAATCGATATTTATGAATAAACAAGAGGTTTTTGGTGATCCAAACATAAGAAATGTAAAGTTCCCTTGTTCCTGCAGATGAGGGAGATGCTCATTTCCTGCTTTCAGCATTTGGTTTGGCAAATGGCAATGGATGAATACTGAGTCTTAGATGGCACCCCGTCAAAACAGCCTAGTCAAAATCGCTCAGGACCACAATTGTCAATGAAAAAAGGCGATTTTGATGTGGCTCTATTTTAGTCTTGGGAGCTTTTGATTGGTCACCATGCTAGACACAGCCAGAGAAATTCTGGACTTGCATTTAACATCTCGTGTATAGCTTTTAAAGTGAATTCCTGCATTTGTCACAACATACGGTAATTATCTGGTTACCGTTATAACACATGACATCCAAGTAATGTTGTTTCACTGCCTTGCGGTGCTACTGCAAAATATATGATGCTGCTTGCAATGTAAAGCGCACCACCACCACATGTGGTCATTTCAGTACTGTTCTTCTTTTGTTGTGTTTAGACCGGATTCGAACCACGTCCAGAGCAGAACTTCACTTACCAGCGAACCTTCAGAATTTAGCGACATAGACGATGAAAGTTTGGGCGAATACGAGGATCCGGAAACGACAAAGTTCAATGAGGATGGTTCGTTCATTGGAAAGTATGGGCAGAAAGGAAACCGAGGTGTCTGACGGGATTGAAACTCATTCGTATAAGCTCATCAGGAGCAATTGTTTGAAGAAGCAGTGGAAGGACAGGAATAGAAACGTGGCAGAGGTGTGTGTAGGTTTTTGCGAATTGGTCGAGAGGCATTCGTTGGTTGTCTGTTACAGATCGTGATTTGAAAATCGTGACTTAAGGTGACAAGAAGTTGAGTTGGATTAGCGGCGATAGAAACCTGATTGTGCTGATGATGTGCTAAGTGTTCTTCAATTGAGCTTTGGCTCTGCTGCTGTTCCTGCCTGCTGGTGCAATGGGACAAGCACTGCTCTCAAATGAAGATTATAATTTGTCTCAGACTAGAATTTTCAGACAGAAGCTGATCTTGAGCTCAAAACATGGAACTTGTACTGAATTGAGCGGGTGCTTGAGCACTTTGGCTCATGAGAATGATTTTCCATGTATGTTTTTGATTGTTTCGTTCATGGTAGGTCACGTGTTTGAAGACAGGAACGTAGGACAAGAACAGAAGTCATTTGTTAATAGAAATTTAGGTTTGTCGCATGTGTGTTGGCTGGAAAAGATGAAATTATGAAGCTGTTTGTACTTGTTTTGGTCGCTTACTGAATGGATTATTTGTTAGCTTCTATTATTATTATTATTATTATTATTATTATTATTATTATTATTATTATTATTATTATTATTACTATTGATTGACTAGATTTATACGTGTACTTGCGTGTTTGTATGCTGGTGCTATTCCACTCTAGGATTCGTTGGATTTTGTACATTTTACATTTAATGATGTGACATAATGCGTCGATTGATTGATGACATCTGATAGTTTTAAATTATATGTGTCTACTATGACTATGCTGCCTAAAGTTCATTGATTGTTCACTAGTAAAATAAGACAGATATTACGTTGAAGAGCTCTGTAGATATCAGTTGTACAGTGGAATGCAATGTCTCGAGTTTTATTCCATTTGAACTTTTGAGAGACTACATGTATGCATGTATATCTGACACAGAGCATACGTGCATAGTACGGTAGACCTCTGGTTATTGTCTTTAGTTGGAGTGGCTGATGATCTTGTTTCTTCATGACATAATCATCACAATTCTTTGCATTTAGCTTCAGCTTGCGTATGTCCTTGTTGATTTCGTTTGACATGTCTGGTAGTTATTATCGCCAAAGAGAAATTTTGGTGATCTGTGTAAGTGTCACGAGTCACGCTCTTTACGTATGGCACATAGGTAGGTGTCCACGGCACATTCAATGTCTTCCTTCCCTTAAGCTTCATTGTTAATTCAGTAGTAATAGTTTACTGTTGATCTGCAGCTGTCTTCCATGCCATTTAAGTAGCTCATTCATCATAAGGACTTCCTCTGCATCCAGTTCCATAATATGGAGTACCACAGGTCATGCAGTTTAATTTTTTTGTTACTGTTGTTTCTACCGTATGATGAAAGTTTATATAGTGTTCAAAATGCATGTCAGTGTGCTTATGCCTCTAAATAGCTTGTACAAATTTTATGCATGTGTGTAAATCGTATGCAGTAACTTGGTTCTGTGTGTTTGACACATGTTACGTGTTTAAACAAGTACAGTGTACAATTTTGCGGTAGAAACATAAGTACTGTAAAGTCATGAATAATTCTGTATGTTAAAATAGTAAAGTTCTCGCTATATTTCGTGTATGCTAAAGAGACTTCATCTGTTGCTTATGAGTAGTAGTCAGTAAAACTCAACCTTTTATGTATTCTTCTGCTCAATACTAAGTACAGAGAATGTATTAGAATATGTGAAATGAGGATCTTATGGAAGTAGTCTGAGGTAGTAAGTAAATTGAAGAACTTTTTAATGGTTTGCTTACATGCTTGAAGCAGTTCACTGGTGATTGTCGATATTAATTTTAAAAACTCTGTGAGTAAAGTCTTGATAACTGTGGCATCGCTTATTCACTGCCATTGAAGACTTCGTTTGTACATTGATATTTCCTTAATTAATTAATTTCAAGTGAATTGCTGCCACAGAAATTACTTTGTCATTGCAGATATTCGAAATTATCTTTGCATCAAGTGCATTGCAGTGTCCAAGGCTTGAATAAAGCAGTCATGGAACTTCTGATGCGCTGCTGTTTTTGTATTTGTGTTTAATACCGTATGTACTAATTCCACGATGAGCTGCTTCAGGATTCTGTTAAGTATTGACTGCGCAACATCTTGTCTCTGCTGCAGAGTGCGTTTGAAACAATGAATTCGAGGCCGATGTTTACACATTCCAAAGAAACTATGCTCTTGTGCGTTTGAAGCTTTGTATTTTGTTGTCAAACGTTTTTGTATCAGACACCTTTCAAGAACTGTTGGTTAGCTTTGTAGAAACGAAAGTTTCTGATGTTGGAACAGTGATAGTTTAGTTAAATGCAAAGTGTTTTGTCATTGTCATGTCTCTGTGCTTGTTGATATTATTGTTTCAGACTACTTACTGACAGTAGTTGTTAGTAGTAACGTAAGAAATGCCATGTTGTACATTACTTTGAAATTGCTATTAGATCATATAAATTTTGCATTGGTATTATCAGACATCAGTCACATCACAGTACTTTGGCAAATTACTAGTAGATCATGTTACTTTTACATTGCTTTTACCAGAGATCACGTTACTTTGACATTCACCGATGAATAAGCTGGTCTCCCTGACATGACTTTTGTGGGCGCTGAGAGATTCTCGAAGATTTACATTACATTACATTACTGTTGGATCATGTTATTGTCAGACTCCACCTAGGTCAATTAAAGTAGTGTTATGGAAACCTGAATCTCTTCAAACTGATTTCAGGTCTGTATTAGTCGAAACATTTCTCAAGTTGAAATCCGTTGGCTGCTTGTCATGTGATAGATACCCCATTCAAACGGGTCTTGCCATGATTGAGTAATTGTTAGCAGGAGAGTGGTAAATTTGGCAATTACATAAACCATTCTTTCTTAGAGGTTTCACTGATCTGGATCAGTTTTCACTTCACAGGATTCACAGAGATTTAATATTCCAGATGAAATGATATAGGACTAAACCAGATCAGATGGACTCTCATTATAAGTTGGGTGGCTCAAAGGCGAATGGAGACTTTGCGAGATGTGATGAAATTTTCAACCCAACTGAAGTATGCGGACTCAATTTTAACAAAAAAAGATTTACGATTAAATTTTTTTTTAAACTATGCAAATCTAATGTTCTATTATTAAGTAGACAACATAAGTACCTAATATATGTGTTTCAAAATAGTAGGTATAATCTTCGACAACGACCACGACTTTGGACTGCCAGCCATGGACGAATGCAGTTTTATTCCACGAATATATTATCCTGATGTGAAGAAAAATTATCTTTATACTAAACTGAATCACCCATACTAAAGATGTTATTATCATTACCATTTCTTTTTGTATTCATGTATGGTGTGTTACCTGTTTTTTTCATTGATAATAAATATATTGATTGGCTATAATACGTTTATTATACTTTGTACTTTGTACGCCAAAATGAAGATAGCAATTGGCATATTAAAAAATATTCTTTGCTTTATATAATATATATCTATAACTGAACAAGATCATAATGGCTTCAGGTTTGAAGTAGCACTTAAGTGGCATAAGACTTGGTAAAGGCTGGTATTTTATAAGCAGATTTCTTTTACCAGAGCCTCTTTGGTAAGTATCTTCAAACTTTGGCTATCAAGTTTATATATCGTAACTGTGTTCAAAATAGTAGATATAAAAATTAGTAAATTAAGAATATCGATTAAAGAGGAAAAGCTGCAAAGACCGACAATTCCATCTTTTATTCCTCTTTACTATTTCAGTTGAAGTCAAATATTGCTGACCCACCACTGAACTATGAAGACAGTCTTCTACTAAAAGCAATTCAAAGTAAAAGTAATTTCAAAGTAAAAGTAATTTCAAAGTAAAAGTAACTTCAAAGTAAAAGTAATTTCAAAGTACTATCAACAATCTAGAACTGATTAGTTTCTACTTTCTACCCTCACCGATCACAAGCGGATTACATCAAACTAGTGAGAGAAAGAAGTTAAACAACTACTAGACTAGCATTAAAAGAATAAGAAATGAGTGAATAAACGTTGACATAACCAACAGGAATTTCGCATTTTTTAAAGAAAATAGTTCTTACACAGCGTCATTGAACTGCCTTTGTTTGCAAACAGATATCTTTTAAGGTGAAATCTTAATAATCAAACACCCAAGTATGTTGGACAACCTCCCAATTCTGAGATGAGTGTGATCATGTGAGCAACGAGGCAGACTGCATGTTGGGGGATGTTTATAAAGGGCGACAAGGTGTATCCAACATATAATAATAATTATGTGTTTATTAAACACCAGCATCTAATATCGAGCATCAATCGATGGTGTTGAGCAATTGTCTTTGAAGTACTGTGTGCTCACTGTACTTGTCTTTGAAGTACTGTGTACTCACTGTACTTGTTTTTGAAGTACTGTGTGCTCACTGTACTTGCTACACAGTAACCACCATTGCAGCGAAGGCTTGAAACCTGTGTAACCACTTGGTCACCATTTCCCACTTGGAGCTATATAAATGCTCAGGTACATGCATAGTATCGCATACCAGTATAAACATGATTATGTACATCATCGCATACATACCACTAGAAGCACCAATACATACAAACATACTGTAGATACTGGTATTAATAAATGGTGTAAAACGTCTGCCATTAACCACATTTCAGTGAGCCTCTTTGCAGAAAAGCTTTTGACACGTTCTAATAAGGTCCAAGCAAATTTCAGACGAACACGTACATATACACTCACAAACACACACACAAATAATTATAGTTCTTCGCGAGATTCCTCAGCATCTTAACTAATACATTGAGATTTTCACATGATCAAAACAGAATCAAAATCTTAAACATACAGATTCCATAATTATCCATCAACGATACCACATTAAGACAAAAAACGGATTCTAGTTACACGCATAAATAGCTACATGAGACTATCAAATAAACCACATGGAGATTAATGGAAAAGAGTTGTCTCACAAATGCAGCTATCAATTCAAATGATAAATAACACTGTATCCGTGCAGGACTCGATGGGTTTGATGCAAGAACAAGTGAGATCCTTCACCACCACTAACCCTTTTGAATGGACGCCATGATATTCAAATTATTCATGTCCCCGTGCACGGACCGTGCTAGCCCACGATTTTGATTCTCTGAAAGAAACCACCATTGGGAAGCGAACCGCGGCTCGCATGCTCTCTTTCACAGAGTTGTGTACAGACACGCGGCCAGCGCTCTTACCAATGTAGCTAACTTGGCCATCTATCATCTCTTTCCAGCAGTAAATAGCAATATTGTGAAGATAGCAAACACTCAAACTCATTTTGCCACAAACTATGAAATTCCATAAACCTGGTTCTTGCAACAAACCCTTCAATCAACTAAACCATACAACAAATGAATTAAATGCCAAGCAAAAACATTCTGGCAACAAATTAAATCAGTTAAATTAAGGACAAGCTTGATCAAGTCCAATTAACAAAACCAATACTTTCAACAATTTAAATAAGTTAGTAACCAAAACCAACACTCAAAAAAATAAGACTAGGCGCAAAATCAAACTTAAACTACGGAACATGTAGGTACTAAAAACAAAATATATACCGGTAATACAACTGAAATTATTTTTACTTCACTAACTCACTAAAAAATCACAATTAAAACCAACCAAAAAATTTGCATCATCAGTCTTCACCACTACAATAAACAAACAAAAAATCAGGCAACTCTACTTAATGTGTAATACATATTTAAACTAATTAATTAAAACAACAAACACCAGTTCTAAAACACGTAAATAAATTAGAACTAATCAATTATAAGATTACTCGAAGCAAAATAAATACCACTGTAAATATTGCACAATTCTTTTTCCTACTCAACAGGCCACATTTGCGAAGCACATTTTATTTTATATTATATTCAATTAACATTGCAAGTAAATAAAAAGCACAAGCATGTAATACTGGCTCTGCAGTTCGTTTTGGTTCAGTAAAATTTACAAGTATTTACAAGCATATATGGAACAGATGAATGACAGAATCCTAACCTCAATCTTTACATATATATTATTATTATAATTATTATTACATTTTACCCGAAGTAGATAATATAGTCTCTCAGGAACAAAAAAGTGATTTTCAGAGAAATCAAGCCTCATCCCAGATTTTCACAACCATTATTATTACGGTAATTTTTTTACCTGCTGCCACTTCCAGACTATCTCCTCAGAAGCATTCCCAACCCAATCCCGTTCATACAGTTCAGTCTTAAGGCTAGAAAGAGCAGAGCAGAGTGACCCAGAGACGTAAGACACAATGCCTCACCCAGAAGGCATTTTCAGATACACCCTTGTACACTTAACGATGGTTAGTGGCGCAGTTTAGCACACTACAGCTAATCCTATCTTACAACTTCTATACTGCCATTACAATAAATCACTAGCATGCATATTTTCCCTCTGAATCATGCACTGATAATATAATGGCAAGTAAACCTCATTATATCCACATAAATCTCATTATCAGTAGAACTGCAAAACAGATTTGTCGCCCAGTCAATTGTCCAATGAGACAAAAAAGGCAGCCATAGAAAGGCCACTAACCAATTTTAAACACACTGAAATAACCATCTGTATCCTAATTATTTAAGTAAGTATATTCTTGCGCATACCAGTTGCAAGATTGCATTCTAGTGTAATGCATGTTAACTATGAAACGCAACAACAGACCTGTTCAATTCAGATCTGAAGGTCCTTCAAGCACACCACTCTCAACACATGACATGACGGATATGCCATACCAGCAATTTTCCAAATTAATCGGAGAATTGCTGTTACACGAAAAAAAGGCAAGTACAGAGTAAAACGCAAAACGCCAATCAATCATAACAATTGAATGTGAGCCGTAATAAAATATTGATTTAAATACTAACCCAACAATGAGTTTTATACACTAATCATGCTAATATATGCTCTTGGCCAAAATTGTTTCATAAACTCCACCAGATAAAATAACCTTTCTTAAGCCTTCTGACAAGCTATATAACATATTTTTAAATAACTGGTCCTAGTTTGGACTCGTTTTACTACATATTGGAAGTTTGCAGCTAACACAAATGAGGGATGGCAGTTTCAAGAAAGTCATAACGTTTTCATGATATGTCCATCAACCAACAAAAGAGATCAGACATCACACACGTGGACATCCAAAGAGACAGCACCCAGTGCTCTTCAGAGGTGCTTACAAACACAAAAAAACATGCAAACAGATGGACGTAATGATACATTGATACAATGATACATAGCATTGCTTCATTGTTTGGTCATTTTTCAGCTATCCTCAAAGAAGAAAAGAACCGGACAAAGACAGCGCCAAATGAAAATTAGAAGAATAAACAGAAAGTCAGTGTTTCAAGCATCAGTGCATCAAAGTAAAGAATGAGTTCATTTATTACATCCTTCATTAAAACTGATTCCCTAGCAAAATAAAAGTATTAGCATGGTTAACTATGAAATGCAGTAACAGACAAATTAGCATAGCACATAGGACATAACTTTACATTACATACTACAACAACAACTGCATATTACAATCCATTAATTGAAGAAGAAAAGATGTGTAAGAGATGTAGTGAGTGCTTCAGAATAAGATAAGCCAAATATCCTAGAAAATGCTAGAATTCCAAATGATTGGTAATCTTATCCTACAACCTCCAAAGCTCTCAAACATACAAACATTCCAGCTGACAATCTTCTACTAGAAACACCCAAAAATGTGTTTTCTTGAGTTTTAAAATCCTTGACTCATATTTAAAACAAAATAATTCACAAGAACACAAAACACAAATCTTGACTACTAACAGAACAGGCGGCCTGCAATACAAGGGCGCTAATAACAGCCTAAAATGCACATCTATCATACGGGAGTTTCGGGATTCGAACTGGAGTTCGCTGATCTCTATGACAGTGTGTTATCCAATGCACCACCCTCCCACCCAGTCAAGACATACATACATACATACACACACCGGGTATTACACCCACAGCACCACAATCTGCTCTTTGAGCCAATTAGAAAAGGATCTAACCAATCTACTTACTAACCTACACTCCCAATATCTTAGATCTCTAACTGAACCCTGACAGCCACGTTTATTAACCCTTTAAAGCCAGAGGGTATAGGATTTCCCATACCATTTACTACCATCTCGGCATTAAAGGATTAAGCCCACAAATGACTCTAGGTGGGTCCACAGCCGCCATCAGTAACACAGTGCGGCCCAACTTTAGGCCCAATGAACATGGACAATTGGACATCTGGAAAGACACTTAATACGACGACATCGTTATTTAATTAGATTGCTCTTTTGAATCAGCTACAACACGCATAATAGAAGGAAAGCAGAAACATCCATTCGCCGCAGAGAGAATGGTGTCTGCTTGTAGTAGTAAGGCCGACGACGTTGCTTTCACAGACAGTCGAGAACGTTCTTACGTTGTTCGGCGATGTTGTTTTCCGACCTGAGTTGCTTGAGACGTCGTTGCATGTGAATTCGAAGCAACGTGTACTTTGACTTCAGTCGTTCCAAATACTCCTCTTCCTCTCTGTTCAGTATCGTCATGAAGTTCTCAAGCTCTGGTATGCTGAACACATCCCACTGAAAAAAAGACAATCGCAAGCGTAACAAAGACTGGCACTTTTATTCAGCTCCTCATCAGCAGCCCGTCCACCACGAAGCGAAATGATCCTCTGGCTAAAGAATAGCATAAACTAAACAACAGATAAATCGAAGCAAGTCACAAGATCAGAAGAATTTGGCCAGAAAGAAAAATGCATCGACAGACAAATTTACCGAATTTGAGAGCTTTAGAATATTATAATTAGCCAGTTACACAACTGTTCGGTCACATATGTCGAATGAGTAATGACAGGAAAATAAAGACATTGGTATTTGGAATGATGGATGCGGATGAAACAAAAGAGGGCGCCCTCAGAGAATGATTTAACAGACTGATGCGGAACATCACTGCAAGAGCTGAGCCACATCACATTGGAAAGGCAACAACAGTGGAAGAACATGGTGAAAATGGTGTCAGATACCTACGGGCGATGAGCCCAGACGGTTCATGATGATGATGATGATGGTGATGATAATACACAACAAGTAAATGCACTGAAGAACTAACAGTGTTCCTACCGACAACAAAGCACAAAATCTTTCATGTTTTGTTTTGCACCACTTCACATCTAACCTTTCAATATTCAGAAAATAACTTAGCTGTCGTAGCTTACCATAATGTCGCCCGTGTCATTTTCCTGCAAGACGAACTTGTTCAGATCCAGTCCACAGGATCCTTCTTGGCTCGTCCAGTACAAACAGAGAACCAGTGGAAGCTCATAGATGCCTAGCTTTCGCATATCTGTCGTAAAAAAAACAGATGAACAACACACACAAAGTTAGTCAGCGTAAAACTTCTTTCAATGCTAAAGTTTTAGTTCAATTTACTGGTCAAATACGAGGTGGTGTGACACAAGGACACTAAAACCTTCATTGTAGAAGTTTTAAATCACCAAATATTATATGTTCCACAGATGGCAATATAGCTGTGAATTCACAAATTCTGCAACTTTGTTCATTACAAAGGAATTCCTTAACAGTTGAGTTAAAATGCACTTTTAGCCTGAATTTTTCAAAACAAACTCATGGCTCATCATCAATGTAATTATTTTACGTGCTGTCTGTAATTGAAAAATAGCATCACTTATGCAAAATAGCTCACAATGACAACATATGGCTGTTAAAAAGTTTATTATTATTAAATATTGAATCAGAAGACAAGCTAAAGCATTTTCATCTTAAAGATAAAAGAACTGATAGGCATGGATTGTAAGCCTTGAAGAGACTGACTATTCTGAGGATTCTTCTGACTTCTGTGGTAGAGGCAGAATTTTCTTGGATCATCTGTTATGTTAAACTTTTGCAGCAGAATGGTAATCACATCCTGGACAGTTGTTGTGCTGTCAAAAGAAAATTCAATACATGTATGCAAAATAGTTAGGAACATATGAAGAAGCATTAATCAACAGTTTTCTAAAGGCTACAATGCAGTTTTGGCTGCAGAAATTTAGCCAAAATTAATAAATAACAATCACCAATTCAAATGCTAAAATTCAGATTCTGAAAGCTGCTGTTGTAGGTCAGTCAATCAATCAATCAATCAATCAATCCATAAAATTAATCAACCACCAACCAACCAATCAATCAATCAAATCAATAAATCAATCGATAAATGACATAACGATACACAAAATGGCTTCGTTTGTGTTGAAACGCAAGTCTTGCGGCGCTTACTCCTTGATGTGGAGAACAGTGGACGTGTCTCTCGGCAGGTAGAAGCAGGTCAACTGTCTGTAGTCAAGTGTTGGTTCGCTGTGCGTGAGGATGTCGTAGATGGATGGAGGACGTGCAGACAGACACATGCTGATTGGACGACACAGGTTCAGATGAACTCGAATGAACCCTTTGAAATCATCGTTCACCTACAATGGCCATCTAAACGCCTTTAGTGACTCCAGCGCGCCCAAAAGTTAGTGTGTTATCTAGTAGGGAAATTTTTAATCGTTTCATTTGGGTTCAGAAAACAGTATTTGAGTTGCATTTTAATGACAGGAGACCCTCTACCATCTCTTAACTGGAGAAGCATCATTAAAATAATCAAATATTTATTTAGTGAACTGTATGCTGAAGAATTGGCTGATGGATTGATTGATCTGTTTGTTAATTAGTTACCTGGCGGACTGACTACCTGAAGTGTGCAATTTAGTTCATGCAACTGAGTAGTCAATAGTCATGTTTAGTTCAGTCGCATGCTGCTTTTGGGGCATTCCATGTAAAATCAACACACTTTAGGAAAAAAATGGACGTCATCGTCTCCAATTTGTTTAAAATTTGGTGTGGTGATAAATCACTATGAAAAACGTTCAAACCCAAAATTTTGGATTTTTGGGTTGACCGGTGTCCGAGATATGGGTCAACGAAATTGACCAAATTGGGTCAATTTTCGCTGACCGGTCGTTGTTCAAACTGCTATATCTCAGCTTCTACTACACCTAGAGACACAATAAAAATACCGAATTGAAGGTATTAAATAGCTCTATCTGGGCAAATCATTGAGAAATGTTCATATTCAGCAAAAACGAAATTATGAGCAATTGTAACATAGTGACACTGACCTTGGTCAGTTCGCCACTTCAGAAATTTCTCAAATTTTACCCATTCAAAGCCATCATTGTTCTCAACAATTGCTGAAAATTTCAGATTGGGCACTCTTATAGGTTTTTTACAGTGATTTTTTAAGGTACGGATTTGGTCGCGATTTACGACTATCGTATACCTAATGGAAAAATTCAGTACTAACCTCTTATAGGAGATATACGATAGTCGTAAATCGCGACCAAATTCGTACCTTAAAAAATCACTGTAAAAAAACTATAAGAGTGCCCAATCTGAAATTTTCAGCAATTGTTGAGAACAATGATGGCTTTGAATGGGTAAAATTTGAGAAATTTCTGAGGTGGCGAACTGACCAAGGTCAGTGTCACTATGTTACAATTGCTCATATTTTTGTTTTTGCTGAATATGAACATTTCACAATGATTTGCCCAGATAGAGCTATTTAATACCTTCAATTTGGTATTTTTATTGTGTCTCTAGGTGTAGTAGAAGCTGAGATATAGCAGTTTGAACAACGACCGGTCAGCGAAAATCGACCCATTTTGGTCAATTTCGTTGACCCATATCTCGGACACCGGTCAACCCAAAAATCCAAAATTTTGGGTTTGAACATTTTTCAAAGTGATCTATCACCATACCAAAATTTAACAAAATCTGAGATGGTGATGCAAATGACTGTGTTGATTTGACGTGGAATGCCCCTTTTGTAGCATCATCAGAGACACAGATTTTCACACCAAGAGTCATTGGCTAAAGTAAAGTCAAGTAAAGTAACTGATCACTTCTTACGCAATCCCCTCAGAACTATTATATCAACGGTGCAGTGATGTCAGTGAATAAACAAATTTATGAATGATGAAAAAATGAAAACTGGGACATCACAGACCAGTTGTATATTAACGTTACAACAAGCAGCTCACCAGTTCCATGACAAGTCCATGCTTGTTGTCATTGAATCTGGAGATCATCAAGTCGAGATTATCGGAAGAGCAAGAAATCGATGTATCTGTTGACGACGTATCATCACTTCCACCAACGGCTTCATCCTACATTGAAATACAAACATTATCTATATCTATAAGAGAGGATGTTTGTTTATTTATTTATTTATATGTATGTATGTATGTATATATATTTGTCCAGAATGCACGCCCACAGTTTCGCAGCTATTGATCTGAAATTTTGCACCTAGACAGGGGTCCATCAAACTTAGCAAGTGCAGGGGTTGGCAAATTTCTAACACCATTGGGGGCAGGATGGGTGAAATTTTGGGGGGGGCCAAAAAATTTTTTTGCCAGCTATCGATTCCAAATTTTGCATTTAGACAGAGGACCGCCAGGTCCTCCCAGAAATCGAGTTGGAGAATCTGTACCACCAGGGGAAAAATGGGGAGGGCCAAAAACTCCATTTTTCCTATTTTTACACCATCGCCATAGTTTCAGAGCTATTCACCTGAAACGTTGCAGCTAGATAGTATGCCACCGGGACCACCTTGGCCCTCCAACAACACACACCTCGCCCCGCAGGGGCCGGGTGGAGCAGGGCGTTGTTTAGGGGGGCAAAAAAATTTGGGGGGGCGAAATTTTTTCAGCTATTGATGTCAAATTTTGCATTTAGAAAGAGGACCGTCAGGTCCACCCAGTGGAGGATTTGGCAAATCTTTACCACCAGAGAGAGAATGGGGGAGAAGCGAAAACTCCATTTTCCCTATTTTTACACCATCGCCATAGTTTCAGAGCTATTCAACTGAAACGTTGCAGCTAGATAGGATGTCACCGGGACCACTTTGCCCCCAACAACACACACTTCGCCCCGCAGGGGCCGGGAGGGGCAGGGCGTTGTTTATGGGGGCAAAAAATTGGGGGGTGCGAATTTTTTTGCAGTTTTCCAGTTATTGATCTGAAACTTTGCATCTAGACAGAGGACCGTCAGGTCCAGCCAGTGGAAGGTTTGGTGAATCTCTCCCACCAGGGGTCCACGGTGGGGTGCGAAAACCCCAACTTTGCTATTTCTATTCCATCGCCATAGTTTCACAGCTATACACTGGAAAAGTTGGAGCTCGATAGGGTGCCACCGGGACCACCTCGCCCCAAACCAACACACACCTCGCCCGGCATGGGCCTGGTGGGAGCAGGGTACTGTACGGGGTGGACACAAATTTTGGGGCGAAATTTGTTTTGCAGCTTTGCAGCTATTGATATGAAATTTTGCATGTAGACAGAAGACCGTCAAGTCCAGCCAGTGGAGGGAGCCATGGTGGGGGCCCGAAAACCCAACCTTTTGCTACATCCATTCCGTCGCCATAGCTTCACGGCTATTTACATAAAATTCCCGGGCATCGCCGGGTACCCCAGCTAGTAATTATATAAGTTTCACAAGAAGAACACTGAGATTAGAGTAGCATACAGGCCTAAAACAAGCGGGGGTCTTACTTATTAAACAAAGCAACAAAATATTATAGTCCATCACTCTAGACACAGAAAAAGTATTGAATATTTTGAAACAAAACATAAAGAAATCTAAAAGATATTCATGATGACAGACATATTCATGATGACAGATGTAAAGTAAAGTTTAAAATAACAAAAACTGTTCAAGAAGGTGACTAAGCTCTTTAAATTAACGACTAACAACTCTTCAATACCTAGTTCTCGCTTTCAACAAAGATAAATTTTCCTTCTTCTTCTTCTTCTTCTTCTTTTACCTATTCCCCATTTATTTCTCAACATGCCTATCTAAATTGGTCTGTGGTTTCCAAATTTTCTTAATTTCCACAAAATATGTAAAAATTTCACTAGCTCACGCGGGCCACTTAAAAATCAGTGTGCGATCCGCATGTAGCCCATAGGTTGGATGGTACTGCATCCACTATCAAGCAAGAGTAAAGGAAGTGGGCCACAAGTTAAACACGTACCGTTACCGAGGCAGCTGTTCCAGAACAAATCTCAGTCAATGAAGTCTCCCGATGGTATCTGGATTGATGCTGACTCTTGCTGACGTCAGGACATAAAATGTTGACGAGACTACGACACGCCACGTGACAAGTGTAGCAACAAACTACAACAAAAGCATGCACCAGCGGCTATAATGATCATCAAATTTTGACTAAATTATTATCAAAAACCAAACCAAAAAAGATGATGATTATTTTTTTATGAGAGTGAATTATATTAGGTTAGATTACTGATGGCTAAAATGTTTGCCATCAGTTCGGATTGCTTACGAATGACTCATTGAAAAAATCATTATTAAACAAATTATTATACAAATTATACATCCTGCTGTTTTCAGCAAACAGTCATGAATGTAATTTTTGATCTGTGCGCTAAAGTTAATGATTTTTTTTCAATGAGAAATCCGTAAGCAATTCAAACTGATGGCAAACATTGCAATTTTTTGTCTGCTATTGCTAAGTCTACTTATTTTAGCAATCGGTAATCTAACCTGACGTAATCCACTCTCATAACAATAATAAACTTTTCTTTATTTAGTTCACTCTGACAAACACAGTATGATTACATGAAACAATCTTAATTAATCTTAATTAACATCAATCTTAACTACTAACAGAACAGGGCTTTTTTAAAGTAATTTTTTGAAATTTTTTAGTCAACCGCTTATTTCTTCACTCCACAAGCCCTTCGTTCCATTTCGCTCTTCCGTCGTAAACCGGCTACAGTTACTTTTTAATTATGATTATCACTGCACAAGATTGCTTTTGCAACTGCACAAATTCATTTACGACTGCACATTTTGTGTAGAACTGCACGTTAAAAAAGCCCTGCAGCCTGCAATACACAACTCATGACTCACATCCAGAGATTCAAGACCATAAAATAGAAAAGAATCCATCACCAAAGCTAACGATGAGACTAAAACCATCACATAAGACCAGAAGCTAGTCTAAGCTTAACCTGATTAAGCTTAACCAATTTTTGCCAGCAGTTCATTTTGCCATTCAGAATTTGCCATTCGGAATCATCAAAATAATCCAACTATAATAGAGAAGAAAAACCACATTTTTCTACTGTGCAGAAGACTTTATTTATCTCCCGCTTACATTTACACCTAAGGAATCGTCTGTAGACTCCTAGAACCGTCCGTCCGCACGCATCGCACCACGTGGGCGTCTGCAGCACGACGGCAACAAACTTGTGACCTCGGTCTCCATCGTGCACAGCTTTCAGAAAGAACCCGTTCAAGTGGCACAGCTCGATGAGGTCACCAGAGGGCAACTCTTCGCCCCGCGTCTGACTGCGCGACCGCCAGCGACTGTAGCGTGCAATCAACGGCGACGCCATCTCTTGGAACATGTGACCGTAATGGTGTATGTTGGCCGACACCTTGTGACACATGTCGTAGAGACTTGAATGACTCAGGAAGTCGACGCTAGTCGAGCAGCGAGGCAACAGCGCAATGCAACGCCTCTCCGGCTGCATTTCTTCATCTCCAGAAGACGTGTCTGTCCTGGATTTGGAGACAGTCAGAGGCAGAAATGCTACTGCTGCTGCTGCCAACACAGCTCCTCCCTGAGCTCCATCGGCGGATGGCAGTGAAAAATTAAGATTTTCCATGTGCTGAGCAGCTTTCTCAAACCGCAGTTAGCTTGATATAGCATTGAAGCATCTTAGAACACTTCACGTACCATGGGTTTGGGATTGAATGATCATTTGCATTATGTGCTGGGTAGATATGGTCTACAAACAAAACATACAGATAAGATAAAAACATTACTCTTAAGATAAATCGGATAAATGTTCATCTAATTCTGTCAGGTACCCAACAGTTCTTGCTCTGGAACTGCACTGCACATCTAAAACGATGGTCTATGCTATACAGTTGCATCACTGATGAGCAATAACATAATGTACATGTACCATGATGCAAATCAATATTTATGTAGTGCCACTATATGGAAAGAATTAAACCATGCTACCCACCCATCAACTTCAATCCACCACCAGTCATGGAAAAATTCTTCTGTAGCCAGGAATGTCGGTGCGTATAATTATCTTAGGTTATGCAATGTAATTGGCATCAAAACATCAACTACAGGCAGAAAAATTAAGATTTTCTTCATAAACAAATGCAGCAAACACTGCTGTTTTTATAATTGTCTGGCAACTGGCCACAGCAAGTTTACTTTCACACTAATACAGTTCAATTACCGTTAAATTAAATTTTTCAATAATTTATGAGTTCTGTTGATCACAAAAAACAGTTCATGTTGATTGGTGCAGTACATAGTAGTTCCTGGGTGTCATTTGTTGTTAACTCAAGACAAACAATATTGTTCTGCTGGTAGAGTTGCCCATATTTTCTCATTACTATCTCCATATACAGTAATGCTGGTCATCATAACATAAATCAAAAGTTACAGGAACAACTGTCAGAGTGCACATAAGTACAGGGCAATGGTTGTGCAAACAGAACCGTAAATTATACATGTAATTATGTCAACCATTCATCATATTTGCACACAGTGGTTATCTCAAATTTCATGTTTATGAAAGTTCTACACCAACCCCCACATTTGTTTGTCCCATTATCCCATAGTGGGCTAAACTCTGGTCACCACCTTCCACCGGTGGCACAATGTTGAATTGTTAGGAGCAGGTGGCCCGAGTGGCTGTCTGGATAACGCTGGTGTCTGGTGTCACTATACATCACTTTCTGGTATGTAAGCATACGCACAACAACAAATTACGTTCTTTTCATTTACAGAGCATAATTTCTCTCATTCTTCCCATTCAGCATAAAACATAAAGTTCCTACACACCAACATAAGTGTCCAAAATAAAACAACCAAATATAATATTAATTTGGTATAAGCATGAATAAATCAATATGAACGCAAATCAAAATAAATAATTCTACCACAACTGGAAGCAAAGCTGGCATTTCGAGTGGTCGTTTGGTCAGGGCTGAAAGTGGTTTGGAAAAGTTGCCGGGTCTCACTTTGGCGGACGAGCACGCCTTTGGCCCATAATTTTTTCTGACGACGTTTTTCCTATAAGTCTTAGTCATTTGCCCAAAATTACCGAAAATCCTACCATTTTTACCTACTTTTGGCATCTGACGGCCTGTTTTGCGACCCGGCTGAGACCCGGCAACAGCAGGTCTCGAAAATCGATGCCGGGTCTCAGACCCAGACCGACCCGGCTCACTTTCAGCCCTGCGTTTGGTGTGATAAACGTCAGCTTGAATAACACCATCTCGCGAGAATTGTTACTTTTATCAACTTGTAAAACACGTGCTAACATCAATATCAGTAAAGTTAAGTCTATATTTTTAATTTGAAAGCCGAAACCATGTGCTATAATGGGCAAATAACTGAGAACGCTACAACGAACTTTAACCCATTTGTGGAGAAATGCGGCAGTATTAAATATTTTAATATAATATTCTTTAGCCTGCAGCTTTTTCCAAAAATGCATATCAGCTATCCAAACGTATATAATCATTATCATAGTTGTTATTATTATTATTAAACTATCATTTATAATGTGTCTAAGCATAAATATCTTGCACGAAAGCACGTTACAGGAAAGTATACTCATAATACTGTTGAACAAATAAGACTTAAAGGTTTTTTGAAAAGCGATAATGATGAAGATTTGTTTATAATAAAGTTCAGAAGTTTATTCCATTCAGGCTAATGCAAATGAACGGTTTCCAAATTTCCTAGAAGCGATCGTGTGACACAAAGTCACCTTGAGACGAAGATCATAGTCCTCGTCTGGATTGGATGGATGAACCTGATTTGACAAACTTGTGAAGACAAGAAGATAAGTTTGTGCTGACTCGGTACTTAGAAATGATTTAGAAAATCATTCGTGTCTGTATTGGAAGCCAGCGCAATTCACAAAGAATGGTTCACAAAATATATAAAACAACTTGATGGAGATACTCAGAACTAGGTAAGAAAACAATCGCGGCTGCATTTTGTGGCTTAATCACTGCATTTTAAAAGAACCGCATCCTAAAAATTATAAACTTGAACACAAGACTCTCACAACACGTCCTCGCGATGTTGTCGAGTGAAGTACGGTTGCCCTACATGTAACAAGATATCTTGCAAGATCGGAATTACCATGCATTGCCATTTCTAGTACAAGGATCTGTTTGTAAATCGGATAAATTTTAACTGCATAAACATACGCATAATCGCACATGAATACAATTAACTTTTATTTGATCCGCCATCACTTTGATGTGTTTCTCATAAATCGATTCAATCTAAGAATGAGCTCATTGAGCTATATAATTAATCATAAGGCTGGTGCCCTACTTGTCTGTTTGCTACGTATCGTATTAATTTCTGTCAGCTTTTCATACTTACAGACCAATCACCATCATTAAGATGAGCCGTGCTGTCACAATTATTGCAATCGTGATTAGACTCTCTGCCTGTCGACTTTGTTTTTATTGAATGAGTTTTAATACAGTCGAAGTCGCGGGAACCAACTTATTCACAGATCTGATGTTAGGCCTATTGCTTTAAAAGCAGTTACTTAACTTACATCTGTAAATAAGCTGGTTCCCGCACTGCGTTGTTGTGGGCGCCGTAGAAAATCTCGAGATTACAATTAGCCTACGATTAGACAGCTAGCCTATGTATCCCCACAGAATAGATAAAGCTATTCTGTGATAGCACGTATACGCAGCCATGCACGTATGTATACGGCCTTCTAAATGTCGTGGGCTGTCCGCAGTAGGCCTACTCCGAACGCAGCATCTTTGTCAGCGCTCTCGCATCTCAACGCTTTGTCAAATTTATAAAGTAGGCCTAGGCTAGCGTAGGCTATTAGCCTATTATAGTAGTTAGGCATAGGCCTATTGTTTGCTTCATTCTCCACGTTTCTTAATTCTCTTTGTTTCATTAACTAGGCCTATATTGGTGCAATCCACGAAGAAGGTCAACCCATCTAGGCTATTAGCCTAGGTAGGCCTACAGGCCTATAAAATTTTCGAAATAAATAAATAAATAAATAGGCTATATATAGGCTAGGTAGGCTTACTAGAGCAGAGAACCATAGATGCACATAGTAGACGAACGAAGGGCTTCGACGGCCATCGATCTATGTTTGAGACCGGACGACAGAGTTCACACAGAATGTCACAGATCTAGGCTTACAGACCGATCGAGACGCTACTATAGGCCTATATAGGCTACGAATTATGGCACCGCTAGACAGCTGCAGTAGCACAATTATATTATGCTATAATTATGAGAGTAGGCCTATAGGCCTACGTTTCGTGCCTGGAAGCCAGTGCAGAGGCGTTACTTTGCCGCAGAGTCTGAAAAAGTTGTTGACCAATCCCTTCCATCCACGCCTTTCCTTCTCCTCATCATCTCACACAGACCCTTCGACAAAACGGTCCTCTCTATTTACGGATAGCGAATGCAACCATGCAGAGAAGTTGGCGCCGACCTTAAGTTAGGCCAACATAAGTAATCAGTTATAGCCAAATAGCATCTTTTGTACAAAAATACATATGTACATTGCATGTAAGTCCAGCTAGAATTAGTGTGTCCTCTGTGTGACAATAGGCATGCATACTATGCATGCCTATTGTCACACAGAGGACGCTGCATAGTCTCATGTTTCCTCTTCGATCTTCTGTTAGCCTACAAGGCCCTACATAGGCTACAATGTCATGCCCTCCATCTTTGAAGTTCCAAAATCCCATTCATCCCATAATTATAATAGCCATGAAAGCAATACCAAACTATTCCCACGTAATTCGCCAGATCGTCCATGTACTGTACATAGTCCTTATGCAGACTTTTTGATCTTATAGGCCTACCAGTACCTTTTGTGGGGTTAAAACTTTGCTGGTTGGGATGCCAGTGTAGGCCTACTTCAAACTGTATGTACGTGTTTGTAGCCTTGTAGGGCCTATACTTTGGGCCTATTTGAAGCTCCGTAGGATTATGTGAATGCACAATCCTTTGATCTCGGGATCGAACTGCTCAGTAGGTCCGATTTAAAGGCGTGTATAGCCTAATTCGCATAGGCTACCAAATATCTTTACCTGTAGCCTACATTAATTAGTGTTTTATTTGTCAGAAACAAGCAGGCCTGGCAGAGGATGGAAAATCGTACAATCACTTAAATATACGTAAGCATGTGAAAATCAAACGTTACTCAACGTCGTTAATTAATATGTTGCACAAGAAAAAAGCAACGATGATTAATGAGATATTTTAGTTTCTTGACCATCACACTATTCACACACCTTTTAAGTAACTTAGCTGATGAGGGGAGGCAAGAAGAACAAAGAAGTTGGGCCCAACCACAATTAAGCTTTCTCTTATCGACATGTCTTCTAACTTCAAATTCCATTAGATTTTAGACAAATACTGCTGACCATGATGAAGAAATAAACTAAAAGAAGGAAACAGTTTGAAATAATACGTTTATTAGTTCTACCTAATTCATCACCACTTAGTGACTGCATGTTAAGTAGGAATTATCAACTGGAATTTTTTAAAAATATATTTAAATGAAAAATAATTATTATAAGGCGATAGAATTTTCTGTTAATGTAGCATTATTAGTTTTGTAATTCTTAGGAAATTCTTAGATGCAAAAAATAAGATGGCAGCAGATCTGTAATAAGTATTAGCGAAGAACGTTTGAATGTTGTTACAACGGCCGGTGGCTTGTGCTGGATCCGCTTCATTTGTTTCGATCCATAAGTTTATGGATTAACTCAGCAGATAAGCAACGAGTCCATAGACAACGGCCATGGTCGGAGGGATGAAGACTGAGCCACATCCACCCTAAAAGATAACAGATAACAACTCGGTATTAAGTTATTAACACAAAATGACTAAAATAATTAAATGCAGTGAATGAATAAATAAAATAACATTAATTGTATTTCCAGCAGCTTGAAAAGGAGATGATTCCAGATATACTAACATGATCATGAGCTAAGAGTGACTAAAAGTTACGTGGACTGGTAACAAAAGATTGAGGCTTGATTAGCTATTGAGGGTGATCAGAGACAGTAGCAGATGGAATAAAACTGCAATGGTTCAGCCAATTATAGGATTGAGGTCGGTTGAAGACAAGACAAGATAAAAAGCACAGCAATTAAACAATGAACTGCAGATTTGTGAGATGAGGTACAAGAGATTTGACCGAGTGCTCATTGTGACTAGTATAGAAAGTGCAGAGTATGAGTCTCCTCACATAGGTTATTGACTATGGAGAATTATATAGCATGCCTTCAAAGTTACTACTCAGGAGTGCTCCCGACCCAACCTCAGCTGAAATGTACTGTTTTAAGGTTCCGATAAAATGCTTCTGAGCAAACCCTAGGCATAAGGTACATAGACAGTGGAATCACATTCCATATCATGAGGCCAATAACAGGGAAAGAACGGTGCTGTCTAAGAGCAGGCAGGTCGTGTGCAGAGGATGAAGAGTTCACCCCGAGTTGAAGAACGTAAAGCACGATGTCCCTGCCACACCAAAGCAAAGACCCGGTATATAATTCGCTGTGGAATTGGAAGCCAAGACGAGGCATCCCGCATATAAATGCTCACATTTAGGCAGAGCTCACCCTTGGGGTCTTTACCCTATCTATTATTCATGAGGCCGTGCTGGCAGGAGAGTAGGTAATTTAGTAAATTGGCAGAGACGTCAACTATATCTGTTTATTAAGTCTTTTTTATTAGTCTTTTTTTTTACAGAGATTGGCTGGGTCATTGAAAAAAACTTGATTTTTTTCTTTAGCTGCATGACATGATGAAATTTTGGAATACACTCAGCAAGGCATGCGGCCGTGAGCAGGACCCGCTCCAAGCACCCCAACAGCACATCCAGAATTGCTGTTATCTTTTTCATTATCATCATACATTTATAAATACACTGTAATAAGCAGTTACTCATTTTCTTCTATAAATAGACTACTATTTAATAGTATTCCGTACAATGCTATATGCATCAATCTCTAATAATGGTAGCACAAAGGTAGAATATGATAAACCACAGCAAACTCAACCAATAAGGAGTTTGAGAAAAAACTAAATATCTTACGTCATTTTCATTCTCTTCACTTTAATTAATAATAAATTAATGGGTGTAAGAATAAATCAAACTTTCATTACCATTGATCGTCATCACAATCATTGTTCTGAAACAAGCAAGCTGAAACAAGTCGTTATATCAACTGCTTAGAAAATGATTCATACTTGTGCTTTGGTGGTTGCAGAAGGTTGTGAGTGGGTTGTTGCAGTGGTGCTGACAGTAGTAGAACCGCCGGTAGTCTCTTGAGCCAATGAAACGGATAAAGTAAAAGTGGCGACCACAAACACTACCAACAACAATCAAGCCATAGCATAGCATAAATCCTTCCTCACTTTAGAAAACACGTAATATTAGTTATTATTACTTTTTTTACCCGAGGTAAGCCTACAACTCAGATTGCTCGGGATTTAAAAAAAATTATCCGGAGGCGTAAAAATTAATTGTGTGACGGCTAGAACAGTGGTTCTCAAACTTCTGCGGGCCGCGGACAGGCAATAATTTATTTGGGAAGCTCGCGGACCGCTTACTTTAATGGCAAGCCCAAACAAAAGCGAACTGTATTTAAAAAACTAATTATAGGGTTATTTATAATTGGGGATTTCTCAATTAATAGGCCCTAGGCCTAAAAATTGTTTGTGCAGCCATTTTGCAAGTTAAAATAAGGCACTGGTAATGTATTTTTAAAGTGTGAGACAGAATTTTGAATAAATTTGGAACAACAATTCGAATAATTTCACAATTTTAAATATATTAATTAAATAATTTTTACTCACAGACTTCTTCACGGACCGGTGATCAGGATTCCACGGACCGGCACCGGTCCGCGGACCACCACTTTGAGAACCACTGGGCTAGAACACGTCAAGACCAGACGGAGCAAAGGTGTCTTGGAAGGCAATGACATTATTATTACTATTATTATTATTATGGTACATATGATCCCTCAGGGACTTACACCCTAATTACTAAAATAATAATTTTGAGATTACGAAGTCACTTGCTCCACTTTATCGTGTAGATGTAAATGCTTTTATGAAGAGCCCGCGTGGCCTTGACTCTGTTCATTCATCAATGAATGTCAAAATCACTTGCACAATGCACATGTATGAAGGCACATTATCCCAGAGATGTCCATTTAAAGGCCAAAAATGTGTTGTCGGTCACTTAAAGTTTTGAACATGCCAATTAATAAATAATCACAGAAATAGTAAAACCTGTGCTTAATTATAACGTGTAAGTTGTTCAATTATTATGATGCACACTGTTACCCATTAATAGCCTCCACACTTGAGTTTGATAGCCCTGTTACAGTAGTGCATGCATGTAGCTTAGCACAGTGTATATGAGTGTAACTGTGCACTAAGAGCCTGGCACCCGGACATTGCTTAACGTTGCACTGTAGACCCCCCTATCTGCTAGCGTTTCAACAGCCGTACCAGGTTGTCTTCATGAATCATAAATGTCTGATTACAATAATTATTACAATAATAACATTATTGTGATGGTGATGATCACCTTTACGGTGGTGATGGCACTGATACGAATAGAAGTTATCAGGACTGTACGATGATTTGCAATTTTTTGCCAATGTCATGGCCAGAAGTAAAAAATTTTAATCAAATTTTACAGGCTCAAAGGCAATTCATATATACACACAATGGTCGAAATTGCACTAAAATATTTCAGAAGAACAAAAGTGATATAAGTTTTGTTCTGTTTCAAACATATTGGTGAAATTTGGCTGTTGTACGTCGGTATGAATTGCCTTTAAGTCTGTGAAACTTGATTAAAGAATTCTTACTTCTGGCCAAGATATTGGGCCAAAAAACTTTGGGGGACTTTTTTGGCCTGCTGTCCACCCCATACATTAACATTTGCAGCAAAAGTGAAATTGCATATGTCCTACTTAAAAATGAAGCTAATGTTGTTTCCGTGTTCATCGGGTAAATTGTAAATAATTCAGATATAGTGCAACTGTTTTTAAGCGGATATGCGGCCTGTTTTTGCACTTTCCGTTTCACTTGTGACTAATACCATCTAGATAATGTGGATATATATATATATATATATATATATATATATGATTGATTGATTTTATGTTGCAAAATAGGATTTATACCAATACTTAGTAGGCATATAAATGATATAATACTATGCTATACTAATACATGTAGTAGGCATATAACCTAGCGTTGGTACTGGGTTGGGGTATATAGGAACACGTCCTAACGAGACCTGCACTGGTCTTTTTAGTAGAGAAGAACAAAATTAGGACCAGCCAACTTCGAAGCATGGCAAAGAAGTTCTAGAACGAAAATGGACTTATCTACCGATAATGAACAGATCAAATAGATGGGAACTTTACTTCACGGCTATTTCATTGTGTTATAATATAAAAGGGCCAGGTGCAGAACCATAGCTACGGTATACGAAATAGTTTGAGATATTTTGTATGAAAATTGTACTGTAATTCAAAATGAAATGTTAATGAGGCTATGACACACCACTTAACAAGTGTAGCAACAAACTACAACAAAAAGAGAATCCAGTGGTTACAGCAATCAAATTCCCGGAAACAATAAGATATTGGTCTTGGTTAAAGCGAAAACAAGAGGCTTGCATAGATTGTGTTACTATGGTGACCTTAGCCTGCATCTGGAACCACAATTATCAAAAAATCAACATCCTATTGTTTTAAGCAGTCATGTCAATTCGTTTTAAAAGCAACTGAGAACACAACTCTGTTTTTATTTCCTAGTCTCCGAACTAAGACACATCTGGGCAATTTAGATAAGAAAATGTTCAAGATGATATCTGAGACATCTATTTCATCTTGATTTTGAAACCAAATCCTATGGTACTGATCTTCGCTAACACGAAAACAAGACGCTTGCGCATTGTGTTACTATAGCAACCCTAGTGCATATGCATGCCTGCATCCGGAAGCAGCTTTTAGGAAAGAGGAGAGGCATTTAGTGCGGATCTATTGCAAATATGTGGTAACCATCCTTTTCCTGTTCCATGTGCTTGCCTCTCAGCTGGAACCGGTGTGCAACCCCCCTCCCAGTGACCAGTTATTATTATTTGTTAGGTATTAGATAAACAAATCTGAGCAGTTTACAGAAGAATGATGACACTTTCGTTATTACCATTTGGTTGTTATCAGACCTCCTTTGGACTACTCCTACAGACAAACCTTTAGACTCACAGCAGCACTCATGAATAAGCTGGTGTTCCATGCTTGGTTTTTGAGTAACACTTTAGAACTTTGGAGATTACGATTATTTATAAGTTACTTGCAGGATTCATTGAGATTCATTGAGCTATGCAGTATGGTTGCCAAGTAATCCTATATGGTTCATTTTTCATTTTGTGTGACTTAACCATATTAGCCTCTTATTGCATAGTTGATGCCACAACTGGCGCACGCCTTTTTTGATCACTATTGGAAGACGTTTTCCAGTGCAAATGTGAGAGCAGTTTCAGTGGAGTAGTGCTCATAAAAAACCCATTGGCAAGAACTGAACTTAAGATCAGGCCATGTGTTTCTTGCTCTGTACAAGGAAGAGACATTCAAGGATTGCAGAAATGTTGGTAAGGCTGGAGATGGGTCTAAAGTTTGACAAGTACCGGTAGTTGATGTCCAGGTCAGATTTTTAAATAAAGACGTGACTAGAGCAGATTTGAAAAATGAAGAAAAAATAGCTCGATGCCAGGCTACAATCACAGGGCATAGTTCATACTACACGCAGGGTATAGTTCATACTGTACGCAGAGTACTTACAGCCATTTTTAAACACATTTATAGACACCATGTATCTTTTTATGCAATTGTCTGTGCCTGACTAGACTAGAAATGAGCATAAAAAGAACAATGGCTTTGATAAGGCACTCCAGGATGCACGAAACCACACCCATAAGTTCACAGAGTTCCAGCAGCAGACAAAGATTAATGGTGATTCTGATGCTTCATAGGGGAGGAAGCAAGAAAGCAAACAGTGCAGGTCCTTTGTATCAGTTCAAAAGTCACCAGCTTCATCCATCATGGAACAGGGGATAGATAATTATTCTCTCATCCACTATCTATCTCCTTCCTCTTTGTGCAAATAAAAAGTGCAAGTGAAGCCTTAACAAATTAACCCTATGTATTATTTGAACATGCCCAACAAGCCTTGCTAATTTAACCACCGTCAGGGTTTCAGTTTCTGCAAAATAAGCTTCCATATTCACTTTTACTTTCCAGTGTCTGAGAGACAGAGAAAGTAGCACTCCCAATTCCTTTTTCAATAAACACTGCAACTGTAGGCAGTACTGTTTGAGGAATAGTAACTGTTCATGTGCCCTATGAAACAAAGGCAGACCAAATGAGACTGCGCTGGTAAGATAAACTATGTATAAGATAAACGATAGACAAAATTAATGAGGGCCTTAATATCACGTGGACTACAACAATACTAAGGGCACAATGGACTTGATAAAAGACTAACTGGAGATCATGTATTGGTACACATTACTGCCAAATGGCACAGGAACCGATGTTGTTGTTGTTGATGATGATGATGATAATGATGATAATAATGATGATGATGATGATGAAGATGATCCTTCTGCTGCTGCTGCTGCTGCTGATGATGATATCTGCTCTTCCCCATGCATTCAGATTTTGTGGGATTGTAAAAACAACTTATGCATCATTATGATTTCATCCAGTTGTATTCACAATACCATCAAACAGATGTCTGAAGCCATGGTAAAATAATTAATTACTGTCTGATAGTATTTTAGATTTGCAAGTGATAATTCTCATGGCAAGTCTAGGCTTTACTCGTGTGCTGCTTAAACATATTTAACCTAAAATTTGTGCTGATGTTCCTATAGGTCCACAGCAACATAGACATAAGCAAGATACTTCATTTTGCACAAATGCTCGAGAAATGTGGTTTTCTAAGCTCATCATTTTTCACCTAGACTAACAATACTGTAATGAAAAATATCTTACTGAAAAAAGAAGGGGTAAGATATGACAATCTGGATAAATTGCCCATGAAATACACAGACCTTTAAACAACAGGGGTATCAGAGGCATAGCCAGTAAACAATTTTAAGGGCTGCTTTCCATTAGTTAAGAGTTTCACACACTTAATTTCACATATAAATTTTTCTGCAAGTTATATCAGGCATTGAATCTGTAAAACCCCTAAGTATGTATGCCCAGAAATGTCTGTTTGAAATCACTAAGTAGAAAATTTGAAGAAAAATAAATAAGAAACGTACTCAGTAGAACTGCCATCCTGAAGTCACATGTGATACTCATCTTCCTCTTGTCTTCTCTACCCTGCATTTCAAAACACAACAGAGAAATGTTATGTTGAAAATTATACCGGAAGTTGGTGACACAAACACCGCACAGTCTTCGACTTCTGATTGGGTCTTCGTACAGCCGTGCTTTGTCATTATGGTAGTCTTCGTTACTATTTGCAGGAATTCTGAGCAATACTTAAAGCTACTATACAATGGGTCTGCACACATGCATGTATGCATACATACATACATACATACATACATACATACATACATACATACATACATACATACATACATACATACATGTACATACATACATACATGCATACATACATACATATTACACACGCATACATACTTATATAGTATACATGTATCACCCTGAGCCTACTAGCAAGTAAAATGAAGTGAGAGCAACCTGAACATCTGCATTGCCAGGCAAAAACATTGGTCCACGGTTCGTCAGTTGCTATGAAATAGTTGGCACTTCAGAATGCTCAGCTTTAACAATGGTGATTACAGTGCAAGACCTCTGTGAATTTCATCTATTTATTTATTTCTCCATTTCTTTAACGCACCTTCAAGCTATCTACTCAGTGGTGCTCCCGACTACAGCGCAGACACTGAATTGGAGGTTCACGCCAAAGCGCCCAAGCAATTGCGAGTGAAGGACTTGCTCAAGGTGGGTTCGAACCTGGAAACCTACCGCTCCAAAGCACCGACGCCACCACTACACCACCGCTCGCCACAATTATATTTTATCTATAAATTTATAGAGCAGCTCTCACAGTGCACACTAAACAGAGGCGTTCATGAATGACCTTTTGATTTGGCTGTTGATTTCTGGTTCAGTAGACTCTGAAAGGACTGTGGGAAAGTCTGGACCGATCTCAAAATGGAAAAAACTCAAGCTTTATCAGTTGTGGATACGAAACTACATTCAGACAGTAACTGTTGTTGAATTGTATACCCTGCATAATGATATCCCACAGCTGTTTGCATTTGTCTAATAATTCACACGATACGCACACAATTTATCTCGCATTATCTCCATGCCAACCTATGACATAGACAAAGAAATTACTCATTAACTCATAACTCTTGTGCTCACAAGTCATAGTGATATTTTTTAAAGATCCGGATTTTTAGCGAGCTTTGAAGATGGCGGAAGTACAGTCATGGCAACGATGAGTCATTGTTGATTAATGCTTCCTGTTATTGGGTTTCAGCATGAAATCACATGTCCAGTTATTGGGTAAAAACTGCTGCCTCGTATGTCTTTCAATGGTCTTTGGGTATCCAGATTTTTGGTTGGATAACCCTTCTGACTTCAGTGAATGAATGAATGAATAAATAATCAATCAATCAATGAATTGATCCATCGATTAACCAACCAAGCACTCAATCCTTTTATTATACTTGACAGTGTCCCTATTAGTGGGATCAGCGATACCTTCTGGGCCTATCATTGTGGCCATTCCTTTTTTAATATGTGATTTTTAACTGTATAACTGTAAAAAATGATTGGTTTCAAAATAAATAAATGATTGATTTATTGATTGAAGGTTATAAGTTATGCAAAGAAGGGCACATATCCATATCTGTCATTGATTATACATTTAATCTTAACAAGTTGTGTCTCTACCAAATATCTTTCCTCATCTGTGGTTGGCCTCAGATACAGATATTACCATGACATTGTGCTGTGCGGTCCAGCAACCGAAAACTTGTTGTCACCGCAAAAATGTTAATTATGTATGAGTCACCCGTAATCAAATTTCAAAACCCTCGGATGCAGAAGCGAAAGGAAACTATAGAATTTATGTATATGTAGACAGCTGCCTCCATCCCCTTCTGCATTTGAGATTTACATTGAGCTAGTAACCTTACATGTATACCCAAACAGATTAACTGCGTGACTTAGAATTCCCAGTGTTAATTTCACATAAGTAACCTTCCTTGTTTGCTGGCTCCCTTGGCTTGACCTTTCCAGATTCAACCTCGCACAGAAACCACCCAGCGACCTGACCTATGTGCATATGCTGAGGCTGTACCAGTGTCCAGTGGTTAATTAGCCTAGTCCCTCTGACTCAGTTTCTTTGTGGTGCTGCACTTGATATCTCACAACTACCTCTCTGACGAGACCCAGCACCCATAAGCTGGTGCTTTGTGCTTAGCTTTTAAGCAGCACTTTATAGATTCTGATAACATGCCTACAATGCTAACGATACATAAGTGGCAGCTTAAAATTGATGCCAGGATAAAAATGAAGCTAAGGTTTGTGGCAAGCAATGTTGAATGCGTTCATTATTTCAATTTGGATGGGTGATCTTAGCAGGCACACACCATCCAAGGAATACATGGTCATTCGGACCAACATGACTACATATTGACTGACGAGTCAGTACTGTAAATAGCACCAATGCAAAATGGAAAGTCATAACAATATAGTCATTGAACTGAATTATTGCTATTGTTGTGTCAGACAAAAGATCCTGGGTTCTGAGACTGTGATTCCAATCGTGTCTTCATTAGTGAGGAGCACCACGCAAGCATCTTAATTTGACCTTTACATAAAACATTTACCTTTATGTAAACACATTTCCTTTCGTGGTTACTGTGTTACCTTTCCATTTTCACATACAGACACACACACACGCACAACACACGCACACACAATAAGTAGAACAGTAAAATACAATATACATAACCATGACTCATGCATTATAAATAATGTAAATGCACCTTTAAGTCAACTGCTTATCTCTAAATATTGGCAGTCTCATAGGTTCACAATGCTGGCAGGCATCACACCCGGGAATTTGTACTCAAAAACATTCTCAAAGGGTGCATTATGGAGACTGATCCATCTTATATGGCTAGACCCTTTCATACTCAAATTGGCAACTGTTTTGGCTCAACTGGAATATGACACATTCTAATTTATATGATATCAATCAAGCGCTGTGTATTTCCATTTAAGCATGCCTGAGTCAAGCAACAAACCAGCTCCAGTTGTTTGGGGTCGCCTCGGGGCATAAAAATAATAAATGATAACAATAATTGGTATATCTGAAATATAATTTTAAAAAGCTGAAATATGACTTAACTTAGCAAACTGAGGCAGCTCAACTTGGTGACAACTAAACAAATTACAATTGCACATCATCATCATCTTTGTCATCGTTGTCGTCGTCATCATCATTCATCATCGTCGTTGCCGTCATCATCATCGTTGCCGTCATCATCATCATCATCATCATCATCATCATCATCATCATCACCACCGCCGCCGCCACCACCACTACCATAATCATCATCATCATCATAAATTGCTTTCATTATTGAAACCGAGAAATTTAATTTATAAATGTCATAATTGTTGCTATACGTACAATAATGATTCGGAAAATTCTTCAGTTGCCCTTTGACACAAAACAGAAAACCATTATTAGTCAAATAAATAATTATCTGAACGCCACAGAAGACAACAAACTGATTTACAAAAACTCTATACAACTCATTTTCCGCAAAATACGACTTCCACAAAGAATCATCTATTCGAGTTTAGAACGTTAGAAAAACTCGATTACTAAATTCAACGGTATCGTAATGACATTTACAGGCATCCCCAATTGTAATCGTAATCGAAATGTTGCGGTTGACAGTGCAATGTGGAAAGCACGGTTCGAGACTCCTTTGATACAGTTACTGCATAATGGCCTTGAGCAATTCAGTCTTCCAATCACAGTTGCCCAGCAAAAACTCTTAAGGCTTGCCTGGCTTGGTCATTACAGTGCATAAAATACTCAGAAACGTCCGTCAAACTGTACAGCAACTGCTAATTAAAATCTCAGGCATCAGAAATTTGTGTGTAGTTGACTTAAGCTAATCTCTAAGAAATTCATACTAGACAATAAACACTACAGACAAGTCAACTTCTACGAGGTAAAGTTTGAATGGGGAAAAATTATGAAAACGAAAAGTGTACGCAAGAGTTTATAGAGTAAGCCATGTTTGTGTATGCACCCAGGTATGTATATTCGTCTAATGAGCAGAAACAGGTTGGCAAACCGCAACCTGGTACATTGAGACAGACAAAAATTACATTGAAATAATTACATTAAAGAGAGCAATCACTTTTGGAATTGAATTTAATCGATTGTTAGACTATGCTTTACTACAGCCGCTGTTTCTTGCATGTGGCACATGGTATGTTATTCCTGCCTACATACAATTACATAGTAATGCAAAATTTGTGCTTGCACTTTTAATCACATAATACACATAATTGAATATCAAAAAATTAATAAATCTGAATGCCAGTCTTGTTGTTGTTGAATGTGTGGTTGGGCTTTTCTAATTTGTTTCTCAAGAACACTTTGGTCCAACACCTTCCATCCCATGTTTCTGTAAGTAATTCTGCTGCTTCTATTTCAGAGGCATAAAAATTCGCAAAATTAGGGCTTATTTTCAGCAAAAGCAATATGGAAAGAACATCAACATAAATTACAGGAATAAGAAAAAAAATACTGAATACTGGAACCCCAAGATGTTGATGAAAGTCAGATTAAGTGTCGAATTTCTATTCTGCAGCTCAAGGCTATATACGCCCCTCAGTGCTGCACCTTTGAACAACGGTCCTCGTTTACCCTCTGACCCTCTGTTGCTATGCCTCAGATTCTAGCATTTTATTAGCCTCAGAGTATTTAATCTGGCATAGTTAGCCAAAGTGTGTGGTGCTACTACTTTACTTTAAAAGTAACTTAACTATCATGTTAAGCCACTTCTGTACCAGCCTAAATAAACCAGAACGTGGCAAGTAGTTCTATAATAACTAGTAGTCTAGTCCACCACTTCTAAAACAAATGTTGCTTATACTGTATTCATTAGTCATACTGCATTAACTAGTCAACCACTTCTAAAACAAATGTTGCTTATACTGCATTCATAGGGACTGAGTTGCCATTAAATTTTATACCTCAGTGAACAACATAATCATCATAGTTTGGTATAACAAAAGTATGGGGCAGATAGAGGAGATGAGAGAGTCCTGTCACAGTACTCAGTGACTTGCATCATTTAGTTTTTAATTGGCTAAAATAATGGCAGCAATGACCTGACAATATTTATGTTATAGAAATAACCAGCCATCATTTTGAAATCAATCAAAACATTTCACATGAGTGGTCCAACACCATGTGCATCATTATTAAATTGTTTACAATCATTTCACTGTATCAGATTAAACGTTCAGGTCACAAGTCACATCTAAAGAATCAACAACGTGGTTCAAATTATCAGAGCATACTATAAAGAGTTTGATGAGTGATAAGGATTTCCATATTTTAAAATAGTAATGTACATAGTTGTAAAAATGTGTTGTCTGTCGTTTCACTTTTGAGCTTCATCTATGCAGCAAAGATGAGCCATGCATTTGTACTATATTATGAATTCACAATTTAACGACTACAACAAGCAGTAAATACAACATAAAAAGCCGTGTTGCCAATTATGACAGTAAAATTATTTGGAAACAATCGAAAAGTAGTTATAAAAAAGTAGTCAACTACACACTGAGATTTTTTAGTTAAATTGCATTATACAACTCTGCATAGTGTGTTACGGTAGCTTAAACGCTCGATACAACTCTGTGTAGTTTTGAGCAAGTATATGACAACTGTTTAACAACAAATCTTGTCTACATAATATGAACTTCAATGTTGTCCATCAACGACTCATTTAAAAAGACTTGGATAGAAAATAGACTAAGCTTTAAAAATAATTAAGACATTCTTATGCTGTTCATCTGCATATAAAAGGCAAGCTCTATAGATGCATAAGTTGGTAAGCAAAAGTACATAATACAATGTTATTCATACATTATACACTAAACTAACCAGTGCATGAAACCATAGGCCTACACACAATCCTCTTATACAGAGTCAATCTCATTCATAGACTTGCAAATTAGTTACTTGGAATTCGTTACACCTCGGCCTTGATTCATACAAGCGTTATTTACCCTAACGCATAATTAACAAATCGTTCAAACACATGACCAAGTAGTTTTATAGCTTGCGTTTAACACCAGGGTAGAGTGTAAGGTTGCAATCATTTAAGAGGAAAGCTATTAGCAGCAGCAAATGGGACAGGCTAACAGGAACATTTGAACCTTGGTTACAAGTTCAGGACCACTAGAAGAGGAAAATAGAAAAAAAAATGTTGTAAGTTTAATTTATTTATGAATTATAGGACAACCTAAATAATACAGGTAACCTGCAGTTCCATTGGATTGGTGTGAAAGTAATTATGGTGACACAATGTACCCAACAGGGCATACGGCCCTGCTATACCGAACCAGGGCCACCTGATAACTCTGCAGCAGATAAGTTCTCAGGTAACTGTAGAAAATGAAGTAATGGTTAGTTTAACTATCGGTTAACTAATAACTTAACTAACAACACAAAACTTGACTATGTTTGTTTTATACTTTGAGAACAAGTACCATTATTATATCGATGATCAATGATTAATGATCAATGATTAATGATATACGGATGATTATGAGTTCCTTATCCTCCATTCATAATGTTGGTTGTTAGCTGGAATGGATGAAAAGAAGGATAGTAGCCTATTCCAATTCTTGATAAAGTGCATTTCATTGAGGAGAGGTTGATATTGATGTTGGGAAAAGGAACATAGGGAGAATTTGGATTCATTCAGAAGTGGGGATGGATGTTAGTGTTTAAAAGGAAGACGTCTTTATAAGCAGAGTGCTGTAGATTATGTATATAATGATACATACCGGTAATAAAAAATAAGTTAAGTGAGATTCTCGGGTACATCATTTATGCAGAGAATGAATAGTAAAGGGCCTAAGGTGGATGCTTGTATACTATACCACTCTGAATTTAATTAGTCTAGGTCCTCTAGGCCAGTGTCTAGGGCTTAGTGTAGGTCATCACAGTTGACTTATTGAGTTCTATTCTGAATAATAACTTTTGAACCAATTAAGTAACTAGAACTACAGTGTGGTACAGAAGCACACTCAAAAATTTCCAAAAACCATCCAAGGCATTCTTTAATTGAAACCAATTGAGTAAAGAAATTGCAGATTGAAATTGTGTAGCACATGGTTATTCCAGCAAAAGCAAATGGCAAGCTGTGAATTAATGGCAATTGAAATTAGCATTGTGGTATTTGGTGATAGAAACTTTTCAAATGAATGAGAAAAGTGCAATGATTTCATTTCCAAATACAAAATCAGAGTAAACAAAATGCTGGAAATCTTAAGCAGATCAAAAGGCAAAGAATGTTAAATCATGGATTTTTACTCTCACAGAATTTACCCGTAATTGTTTCAACCTTTGAGACAATGTTACACACTGTAAGCACTACACAAAATTCGATAATATACTGTACTATACCAAATGACTCCGTAAAGTAACAATTTGCTGTTATCATAACAAGCATTATTATTTATTTACATACATTTACTATATATTTATATAGCACCACTATCTAGTGACAAGGCATCAATTGATGGTACTTGACAATTATTGGGACAGAGGGACTTGTACAAAGTACCCGTTTCAAAGGACGCTCAAACCTACATTCACCACTGTACAGGGTGCACACACTGAACACCAACCAATTAACTTTCCCATTCATGAAGTCATTCGCTTGATGAATTGCAGGCGCTTAACTATATTAAAGGTTCCATCAGACACAAAAACCTGATTTTGCTTCAGTCACCCACTTTCTCATATTTCCATATTTTTTACTGTAGCTTGAAATTTGAACGCACGCTTCCTCGTTGCTTATCATCCATTTAGTCAACTGCATTAGCTTCCTGTATTATTCAGAATAGGATTTCACTGGTTTGCATGACATACAAGACACTTACCCCAAAATTTCTTTAACCACAAAAATCCTTACCCCAAGTCCTTCTTCAACTACTAGTATCTCCTCAAATTCCTCCTAGCTGCCACTTATCTTCAAGTATGGGTCATTTTGGATCAGGCCTCTGAGTTACTTAACACTAATAAAAAAATTTAATAGCCTAATGACAGTAGTAGTAGCAGTGGTGGCTAGATTAAAAACTGCCCATGGATCCTGGTAATTATGATAATGATGATGACGACGACGATGATGATATATGTGCTACCATTATTATCTGGTGAATAAAAGATGGATATATTTATTACACGTATCCTGGACTTCCTGGTGTGAACAAAACTGTTAAACTGAACAGAGCTAATAAAGACAAACGATTGAAAAGCTAATTTTTGGCTCTGTTTGATGATCATAAAAGAAAACGTTTAACTCGACATAATATTAATTAGCCTTTTCGGATCATGATTAGAAAGTTGTAAAATGTCTTTAATACATTGACGAGCAACAATTAAACTTAGAAGTCTCACCAGTAACTTTATCGCTGACGATGAAACGAACTTCCTTGGCAGAGTACAGACGCTGACTGAGAGTGCAGCCACTGTTGCTAGCAACAGCAGTACCAGCTAGGCTACCAGCGTTAACAACGCTTTGCCGCAGCGTCTGTCCTAGCCTAGGCCTATACATGTATGTATTGTACCATTGTACATTGTACATAACCAATTATAATATTAGCATACGTGACATGTAGGCTTATAATTCACATAAACTATGTGCCATTCTTGGTCCTCTTTCACATTCACTGAATGAATTATGACAACTCTGCCACAATCATGTGCCTACTTGAGTCCATAATTATATATACATGTAGGCCTACATAGGAGAAATTTTCAAGGGAGATGTGAGGGGTTTCAGGGCTCTTGTACACAACTTTTGAATCGGAGGGTAACGTGTCACACTTTTCTCACCTAGAAGAAGCAAAGCCCATGGCAATAATATTGTTCTAGAGAAAGTCCTTCATTTGAGCCTAAGAGACTCCACATAATCAAAGAGCTTCCTAATTATCAACGTCCCCATCATTATATATTTTGTGTGTGCACTTGTTATAGTGCCCCTTCAAACTCTCTTCTACTCAGAGGCGCTCCCGAATGCAGAGCGGACACTGCATCGGAGTTTCACGCCAAAGCGTACATACATACATACATACATACATACATACATACATACATACACACACACACACATACATACATACATACATACATACATACATACATACATACATACATACATACATACATACATACATGCATACATACATATTTCTGTATACTATATTCATACAGTTATTCAGTATGGGGTTAATTGTCCTAGGGTAATTGTCCAGGGGGGAGGTAAATATCCTAGAGGGTAATTGTCCGGGAGGGGGTAATTGTCCGGGGGGGGGGTAATTGTCTGGGGGGTAATTGTCCGGGGGTAATTGTCCTGTTACCACAGTGGGCCTATTCACACATGCGTTCATACATACATATATAGTTATACACAAGTGCATTCATACACAAATTGTACATGCATTCATACATTCACACATACACACACAATTTGCATGCAAAATAATTACAGGCGTTGATTAAAGACATCCTCCTTGCATGCATGCATCTGCGTATTCTCTTCACGTGTTTCATACGATAGGTTAAGAGTCCAATGGTAACTGTTGCTGTGCTTCCAGGATACACCTTAATAATAAATATCCTGAGTTTTAATTGTTAGATCTGCTCTAGCCATTGGTAATAATGCATTTCACTTAATTGCTCTAAATTGAACCATGTGGTATAGTAGACCTCAATTTCTACAGCTAATTAACACAACAATAAACTTAATGGAAGTTACCTCCACCCCACATTTGGAAAGTCCCTAGGTCCTACAGTACACTGATATCTCATGCTCTACTTCCTCCTCTTTACTTTGTGGGGTGCGGTGGTTTAGGGGTATGTTCGGTGCCTTGGAGCTGGAAGGTTGTGGTCTGGAATCCACCTCAAGCTGCCACGTAGGGACCCTGAGCAAGTCCTTCACTCGCAGTTGCTCATCGGCTTTGGCGTGAAGATCTGATTCAGTGTTCGCACTGTTGTCGGGAGTGCCTCAGAGTAGAATTCTTGTAGAGGCGCTGTAACAAGTGCTCACACACACACACGCATAAATACATGCATACATACTTTCAGTGTCTTTCACGTTCAGTATCTTGGGAGTTAAGGCCGAATCAACACACTGTCAAAAAGCTCTATAATAATAAACTACTGTAACTTATTAAATGTATTTGTTTCCTCTCATAATGACCTCTCAGTTCTGCTTCACTCAGCATTCAGCATTGCTGGAAACACCCTTGCACAGCCCTACTCTGACAACTCTCAACCAGTGCAACTCTTTGTCCTATCATCTCATTGATTACAGACTGCTTCCTCTAAGTACGAGTTGTGCACTGAACACTGCACGACATCATGGACACTCTTAATGAGACTGGCTGCACCTCATTCTCTGTACTGACTTCTCTGTATCTCTGCACCTCATTCCCTGTATAAAAGCATATCCGTTTGATGCAAAGCTGACACTCCACAAGTGTAAAACAAGTACAAAGCATCTGCCATTCGACTTACAATCTGCGGGTACACCTGTAACTCTGTAACTCTCTTTGGCCAACATCTTCCAGAAGTTACCAGAAGGCTACCGGTTATGTCTTGTCTTTGACCAGTTACCATCAGTGATCATTCACTACTACAGCTCCAAGTTTCGATATTCAACTCCCTGCCCCCTTCCCTCTCCAAAGTTTAAAGTTAGGCACCCAGTCTTTACTGAAAGTTCAGGCCTTACCCATCATTTTAATCATCACTGCATAAACTCACTCATTATAATAAAATTTTCAATGAAATTTTCAACAGATATGTGCTCTCTCCAGGACACATAGGATGATCTTAACAGCCATCTTAGCAGGTCAACACCCAGTCTTCATTGAAAATTTCATGCTAGTTATGTAAATATTAGCCTTCCATCTGGCAACCTCCCCTTCACGCCCCTTAAGTTCATGTTAATCATTATAAAATCCAGTTTTCAACGGAAACCGTAAGAATATATCCCATACAATTGTCAAGCATGACAATACCTAGTCTTTTATTTTGAAAGTCTGGGTACAACGTACCTTTTCATCAAAGACACCCAATACACCTTTCATCCTGAAACTGGCAGTACAGAGCTTAAAATTAATGACAATCCCAGACTATTAGTTTAAAAAACTTTAGGCACAAAGTACTCCCTTCTTCCAAAAACAATTCAGTTCCTGAATCATCTGATGTCATTTGATAATGTACATGACATGCACATTAAAAAATCCAGCAGTGCCTGTGTTTCATAATTAAAATCGATTAAAAATACTTTGGTGGTGCGCACTGCGCACATACACAATTTAGCAGATATTTAAAGCTAAATTTAAAAGTTAGTCTATCATGGGTTCTTGCAGGACTTGTATGGGTGTAGCAGTGCACCCACACAATATGATCCTGTTTGTGACCAAACTAAGCATCGTTATTACATCTTGTTTAATAAATCCGGTCTGAAGTAAGTTCAGCTAATTAAAAACATGGTTTCAATTATAATAATTATACCATAAATCATGCATGAAAACAAACTTAAATATCAGATTTCAGCTGCAACGTGATTGCCAGTCAGAAACTGTTCAGTTCATTACGAGGGGCATGTAAACTTAACCCATGCACTGTAATATCGGTTTATTACCACCAGGCAAGCGCAATAGCTGCAGTTTTGGCAACCATGGCAGTAATCAAAGTGTGTTGTACGTGGTGATCTGAAGAAATTGGATTTGATGCAATCTCTAATTCGTTGGCCAACATATACTCGATGTGTAACGTTCGTTACTTTCTGTTGTGCAACTTGTGCTGGCTGGAAAGATGTCCAAAATATATAATGGTGGCTGGTGTAGGTTACCAACATCATTTACTTGATTCAACCTGGTTCGTCTGTCCCACACAGAATAAGGCTTTCACAATTACTGCGGGTTCCTCTGTATGGAACAGCCTCCCATTTGGCCTGGATTCCCTTCGGCAAGAATTGTCTAACTGCCTTTATAAGCTACTCAAGAATTTCCTTTCTGGCCGTGCCCCGGTCGAGAGTGCCTCTGTATAGTTATCTTGAAGGGGTGCTACACTGCTATATTTTTTCCCTCAGATACATAGATCATATAAGGTAGAAAACGCAAGGCAGGACTTTCCATCATCAAATACAGGAGTCACTCCATTCTGTTCCATAAGAACTTCAAAACGTTCTTATTTAGCCGTGGTTGGGCCGGGAGCGCTTCTGAGTAGCCTACCTTGAAGAGGCGCTAGATAAATTGTTGAAATAAATAAGATAATGATAATAATATATGCAATAAGGTGGAGGGGTCATCTCAAAGCAGACAACAGAGGAAGTTATGATAGTTATCCCCAATGCGATCGTCTGCATCTAAAACAGAGGTATTCATGTATACATGACTACCTGCTGTTTTACTGAATTTCATAACCCATAGGTTACTTAAAGATAAGCGATATTTTCAATCATCCAATAAGAAATTTGTTTCTTTTTTTCAATCTACCAAATTCTTGTTCCAGTTACACTGCTATAAAGATGTACTGTGTCATTTGAATGAATATAAAAATCTATTAACACTGAAATAAAATATAAATATCTCAAACACAAGAACAATGAAATTGAATATTTTTAATTGCTTTAAAACTTACTATCGTTTCATACTCTTAGACAAACAGTTAGCATTGAAAAGAACCGAATCAAAACCACCCAAACATCTCCAGCAATATTGGCTCAGCAATAATATAAGCTACAATTTGTCGTATTATGAGAACATAGTCGATTCACATAGTATTAGTTCATAGCAGGTATATCTATTACATTCATAAAAATATTGCTTGTCAGATCCAAGTAGGAGTTGGAATAAACTACTGAACAAAACGTCATTTCTTCTCATCTTCAATTAACACGTGGCTAGATTGGTTAAATATTCGAGGAGACAATCGTGAGTTTTGTACTTAACGAGAATGGTACTGTAGTTGCCATCAAATTATGCTAAATTACTGTTATGAACGTCAGGAGAATTACCAAAGCATTTAAGACGTTCAATCAAAAGAACTTCATTTCCCATCCTTGGACAAAACTCCACACAGCCAATTTCATAATTAATGGCAAATTTTATGGCCTGCATAGGAAGTACAAACCCCAAAACTGGCAGACATGTGCAGGTCAATAATATCACACTGGCTCGAACACCAGCTACCACTGCTATTTAAAATACAGGATTTAATTGAAAAATGAAAATGACAAATTGTAGTAATTGGTCAGAACACACGCCTTGTGACAAGGAGAGTATGGGTTCGAGTTTCACCAAAGATGCTTAGTGTTTTTAAGGACCTTTGAGCAAGTCCTGTGCTCATAATTGCTCAGAGCCATCACTTGACGTTTGGTCGTTAGATAGCAGCGCTTAATACGAGTATAGTAATAATAAATTTGGCAGCTTAACAGTCAAATACAGTAAAAGCTTGCAATGTATATTTTTACTGTATCTAATACAGTATCCAACAATTGCAAATGGAATTATATCATAAATCTCATGCCATGCCATAAACCTTTTTCACAGACAAACCCAGAGGCATGAAAGTGAAAGTAGGAATTTAAACACACTGATGCTGTTGATGAAGCATTGACAAGCACTTCAATCCTAAGCAATGATTCACCCCTTATCCCCCCTCCCCGATTACCCCTCTGTAAACAATTATATTACATCTAACAAAACCAATGCCTCTTCACAATTTGCTTTTACAACATACACGCAACATTTCAAATTAATATAAACGGACTTAAAACAGATTTCTTTGTCTATTCTGGAAAAATATAATCGCATTTAGACTGGAAAGTTTTGGGACAGTTGGAAGCATTTCACACAGACAAACAAACAAAACATTTGAGAACTATAACTACTTGCGAATTTTTACACTGTGACTGAATCGTTGAAATAATAGAGTACATTGTAGCAGCATCCTTAACTTAACAAGACATTTCTTCAGAAATTTCTGCTGAAGATTTCATGCAGATTTGAGGGTGATTCACTCTATATACGAAGCAAAAAGTGTATGCCACGTATGCCATGTAAGCCTACATTACAGGTGCTGCACAAGTTGACATTTGGTCACTGGATACAAAATGACATACAACAAATTTAGTTACGCATGAAATAGCAAAAAGAGTAGAAAAGACCAGAATTTTGACACAAGAAAAAAGGCCTTATATAATTTAGATAATTAAAAATATTCACAAAATATTCATGACTAAATTTAACTTATTGTAAAATTTTTGCTCACCAACATAATATGAATTTTTCAAAACATGAACATTTTTTTTAGCACAACATAAGCCAAAGGATAAGGAAAACTAAGAGAAAAAAATGACAAAACAATCAAAGAAAAGATCATAAAACGTGCGGTAACACATTGTCTAACCACAAAGAAACACAAATACAGACAGAGTTGGCCTCGTTCAGTCATTTTTGGTCCAACTACCATTTAAACTTGCTAATTGCTGTGGTTAATTCTCAAAACAAAATGGAAAAAATTGACAGAAGCCTTAAATGAAGTCTATTGTAGTAAGACTTAAAACCTGCAAAGCTCAACCTTGACACTATAACAATGAGCCACATGGATATCCCAGTCCCTTTTAGCATGTTCTTATTATCAAAATGTCAAATTACATTTTATCAAACTATACCCCAAAGACATTATACCTTTATAAAACCTTGACATCCATGGCTAAACCAAAACTTACCATAAAATTTACAACAGCGCTAACCATGCCACTGTCTTCAACTTTTAATCATTCTCAAGTAAATCTCGACCACAGATTGGAAAGCAGCATTTCAACCGCATTCAAACACAAGTCAATAACAACATGAGTCAGCAGTTCTTTGCATACTCAATCAAGCCTTAAAATTGCACCAAAAACAATGACTAGCAACAAAGAATCTGTCTACATTTCAAATATGACCAGCAATCAAATAATTATGTCTTCAACTCACAACTCGAAATGTCACATGTACATCAACAACTATTGCAGCTTATCTTCTTGCTCAAATCAAAGAGAAAATAGAATATAAATTAAATGTTAAAATTGCTTGACGTATGTATTTGCAAGCATATGAAGCAACTGTCACTAATACACAAATCATCATCATCACCTTAATCACCATCATTGTCGTTGTCATCATCATCATCATCATGACCACTCTAAACAGCTTCACGTGGTCTTGAAGATGCAATAATTGCCAAATCTCCATTCATTTCAGTTGCACCATACAAAATTTAGCTGCTGTTATGGCTATCTTACGCCACTGTACAAAATGCACTGTTATGGCAACCATACACTACTGTACAGTTTACAGTGTACATGCACTGGAGACCATTCACAGTGGATGATGTTGCTCACTGGCAACATTATCTACTTTTTCTCATGGGATGGATTCTGCCATACATTATCTATCTATGGAAACAATTCATTACTTTGCCAAAGTGTAAATTTATTTTAGATGCTTGACCATAGCTTTTGACAATACATAGCAGAAAACAGTCATTTTACAACTAAATCAGTCAGAGCAATCAGGATGCGACACATCAACTTGACGTGAGCGTCAACAAACGAAATCCTGTCCAGCTGTCAACATGTCTATGAAGTGGAAGGCACAACAAGGATATTCACTCTGGTCAGCAACGACCTCAATTTTCACAGCAACGTGATTAACAAAAGAGAAATTAAAATTAATTAAGCAGCCGTTCTCTGTACAACATCATCAGTCAGCTTAATTTATTTTAGACTACACAAACACAAACATACATAGCAGTGAACACGTGTATTTACACAGAGACATGGACGACTGTGAACACTGTATGTGCCGTTAACTGGCTTTTCCGGATATGTAAACGTTGCTAATCACTTCAAATACTGCTCCAGTCGAGTAGGAAATGATGACACAAAACACTGAAATTAAGATGTTTCAGCATTTCGCTTAACTAAAATGACGAAACAACATTTAAGACAATCCTTCCTTCGAATTGCTTTGACAAATAAAAGACGTCTGCTCCAGGCAGTCAAAAATATCGATCACAAAATTCTTAAGTTGCTACATGCACAGTACTCATGAAGGCTGGATAAAATCTGTTTGAATGTTTCTAAATGGAATAAAACACTTCAGTTTGTCATATTGGACACCACTTCAACGGCAAAAGATTACAACCTAAATGTATAAAACCAGAATCAATACTAAAAACATAACACTTCAACTACGAAAATGTCTATAGCAATTTGTTCAAAACTTGCACAAAATAGCTAAGCTGTGAAATTGAATCGTATTTGATCATTTATAAAGTTCTTCTCTCAGCACAAGTCTTGCAGAAGAGCTCTGAGTTAGAGTGATTCCAAGAGAAAAGGCAGGATTTGAGATGCAAAAAACTTGAAGAAAGACTAGTAGGCTATTGCAAAGGTGACTAAGCTCTTAGTTAGATTAAAAAATAAAAGTTCAACTGAAAAATTTTAAACACACAGATTTTTTCTACAGTGTCACAGCATCATAACCATCTTGTTTTAACAACACTCTGAAGCTTTACACAGCACTTGTGAATAATTACCTGGTGCTAAGCGTTCAAGTAGCAATTTAGAAACCTGGATTTTATAAATATAATTTATTGGACAAAAGAGAAACTCCTAGAAGTCCGTCCCCCACTTAGAATCAAACAGGAAAGATGAAAGTTTAAAGTTTGCCAGCAACTTAATTCTAAAAGTACCTACCATAAATCAGATAAAAATTAGAAGTGCTTTAGTGGACATAAAGTAGTTTACTCTTAACTACAACTCGTAAATCATTGATAGGGCGTTGCACAGAATCATTCTGGAGTCAACATATGTGCATGGAAACAAAGACAGAACGCATTGACAAGTTCAGACTTGACAAGGAAAAGACAAGAGCTCACAGTTAATACATTGGTATGAGCCATTGATGTGTTTTACTCATTGGCTATAACGCGATTAAACACCAGTATTATGAAGAATTTAAAAATAGTTTACGCAGTAACATTTCATGGAGCAAACTTTCTCATGTTGTGGCTTTTGGCCTGGTGCCTTTTTTGCATGATCTGACAGTCGTCGTCAACTCTTAGATATGAAGCCCTTGAGGGAAGAAGGTCATCGAAGGTCACCACTTCCATCACCTTGACGTTCCAGAGAAGGCAGACCTGGAATCCTCTCTGGACTGCTTGGCAGAACCAGTGGATGCTGACGACGATGGTTCATCAAGAACTTTGAGAACCTCATAGACGTCGTTTCGGAAGACACGGGCAAAGAATGGATCGGGTCTGTGGTAGAGACGTGTGCACACTGGATCCCTAGTCTGGTTTGACTCGTCCTCAAGATCCCAGATTTCAGGCAATGCACAGCCAGGTCTGGAACAGATAGTGAGCAACTACATGGCACAACCGTAGACATACTGACGATGATGTCTTCATCAATGTGAATGCAATAAAATTGTTCTTAACCAAAATATTTGATCAGCTGTATTGGCAAAATATATGATCGTTGCAACACACCAAAGTCCAGGCAGTGCCTTCAGAAACTACTCATAGAAAGACAGTAGATCTGAGTCCGCCTCCAAGATGAATAAAGGTATCAAGATATTTATCAATTTCACCACACACACACAGGCACAAATATTTCATAATTAATGCCTTTGATAGCTACATACTGTTACCATAAAAATGCAAAAATAATAACAATTATAACCCTTCACCGTAGAAGCATTTATACCAGGCATGGCCAACTTCTTTTAACAGAGGGCAACCTAAGATTTGAAGGGCGGCTTGCGGTAATTGTTGGCTAACCCTTGCAGCTACACTTACCCCAGAAAACAAGAAAGTGTAAATTTTTAACTTAATATTACACTAAGCCCTATAACCATTAAAGTAAGTGAAGATAATTTTTATCATAAAACCAGATTAACCTAATACCTACAGTCCTACACTACATTAGGAACAAAAATATATTTTAAAGTCTATTCATATTTTTAAATACATGAAACGGTTTGCCTGTACAGTTTATATATTTGCTTGGTGTGTCATATTTAATGTGAGATCCATCACTTATTCTCATGACACAGATCTGGAATATTTGCCTTAGGACCGTCCATATATTACTCATTGGGTTCTACCATCTTGCCAAATTTCATCAAAATCGGAGATGATGATGCAGATTTTATTTCAAAATTGTGTTGAGTTGACCTGGAATGCCCCTGCTTGAATACACTCCAACGATTTTCAGGGCATGAAAACTAAATATAAATGTGCAGTTTGTAGGACTGAATTAGAGGTCCTTCTTCATGCAACAGAATTTCCTTTCCAACAAACTGCTGCATTAAATTGGATTTCAATCAATTCCATTTGTATTGAGTTTGGTTTTGATTTGGCATCGAATGGAAACCGGAGATTCAACAATTTTTTAAAGTCTACTTCATGAGCATAAAGATCAGCAAACTGAAGCTGGAACACAACATTCAAAACAATTATCTGTTCTTGTGTACTTGTTGATATTTGCATTTGCATGGCTGAATGTTTGCAGAAACAGTCAAAATTAATACATGGAAACTGCAGTGTTGACTTTTGATATAATTTGATTTTCCCAGACTAGTAGCAACTCCACTCGATAAGTTCCCATATGTAGTAAATCTTTGTTTAATGAAAATCCAGATATCGAACCGCATCGAGGCACAGATTACATGTAAAAATAAAATTATTACTAATATTGTTCTCATAACAAAAAGATTTGATTGCTATTTTATACATAATACTCATGCTATAAAGTTATCATTCATCTTTGTTTGGGAATTTAAAATCATGTGGCCTAGGATGAATATTGTAAAGTTTTGGCACTACAAATGAAAATAAACTAAGGAGTACATCATTGTCGTTCCTGATCACTGTGCACATGCAAAAGCTTCCCCTCTGCCTCGTCAATCTTGTCCTCAATTCCTTTAGTAACCGATGGCAGGCATCTGATTCTGGTTTTTAAAGTAGCCAACCTACCCCCACTCTGTGGTCTTGTTTGATGCCGAGAGTAGATTACATCAATGATTCAGTAGTAAATCAGTTGACTAGACTAGATGTCTGGTCATCGAACAAATGTGCAACAATAATTGTGCATATAATTATAAAAAAAGATATGAAAAGCAGATCAGTCGCAGGAGAGATAAAGAGACTCTCATCAAGACAACCGAAGTGCACATACAAACATACAAACAAACATACAAATAAACATACAAACAAACCGATTGTAATACTACAAATGAAACAATCTACAACATCACAACCTTTTCACTCTCCCTCTCCTCTCTCCCCCTCTCACACCTTAACTTGATCCTCTCCATCCCTCTCTCCCCCCTCTTTATCCCTCTCACTCTCCCCTTCCTACTTCTCTCTCCTCGCTCCTCTCATTAACAGTTCAAATATATCAAAACATATCTTTCACTAGCGAAATAGACGACACAAAAGATGTTTAACGGCTACTCACTTTGCTCTTCGTACGCACCATGACTCTTCTAGAATTGCAAAGTCGACGTGAAGTCTCTGCAAATTCTTCCAGACTTCCTCCTCGTCTTTGCGGCTGTACATCGTGTAGACTAGCTTTGTACGCTCCCTACAACGATCGAAGAGATCTCGACATCACAGACCAGACGACACAGCACAAAGAAGAACAACTCTAAATTCTCAAATTCGTCTCATGCTAAGAAACAATTTGTAAGAAACTGATTTTCAAAATCTAGATTACAACCAACACAAAAGAAAATAATATGCTGTAAACCGAAGTAAATGTCAGACAGGCAAGTCCAGAACGGGCAGACAAGTAGGGATGGGCAGGAAGACAAGAAAGAGACAGATCAGATTTTCGATGTAACAGGCAACTTTTGTGACAAACCTAATATATCTATGCATTAAGACACATAATGTAAACGTCCTTTCATTTTTTCTCAAACATCATGCTTCCTACTGCATTTAATATGTGTAAAAGACATCCCGGTTAAGCTGCACTTATTGCTCAAGTGTCTCTCCACTCTGTCCATTAAGAATTTCAAAACTGCCCTATTTAGCCATGGTTGGGAGCCCTTTCTGAGTAGCCTACCTTGAAGAGGCGCTATATAAAATATCCTAATTAAATACAAAAATATATTCATATATATATATATATATATATATATATATATATATATATATATATATATATATATATATGAATAACTTTTTAGCAGCCATCAAATGAGATTTACAGACCGTGAAGACTTCAAACCTTAATCCAGCATCAATAATAATTTGTAAGAAACTGAATTTCAGAAAACAGAATGCGACTAACACAAAAAAATAACATGCTGTCGGACAGGTAGGTACAGAGCGGGCAGACAAATGTGGGTGGGCAAGACTTCTAACCTTAATCCAGCATCTTCGTAGTGTGGATGGTTAACTATCGGACGACTAGTGCACAGCTTAACGGTTGCCATCGTCGGCATTGGACCCGCGAACACACTGTCTGTTTAAAACATCCATACACATTGCCTACTTTTCAGACTCCTATATAAACATAGACTTTAAATGGCAGACCACAGCAATCTGATCGAGTATTGAGTCTCTGACTCAATATAAATGAGTTTAGTATTTAAGCATTTATATAGCACTACTAATAATACAACTGGTCAGAGTTTGAACTGTGACTACGACTCAAGAAGTCACTTGACATCAGAACCGAAGACAATCAAAATGCCATTTGATAATAAATTCACTTGCCTTCTGTGGTTGTTTTGCAGGATTATATAAACTGTCATACATATAGTTTTATTGTCATATACACAAAAATCCAATGCAAGTGAAGGCAGAAAAACTTTTTTCCAATGTGGATACTAGAGTACTTAGTTGAAACAATATAAACATAAAGGAATTACCAGGTACTATTATAATTGGCTCTGATACTGAAACAATTTTCAAATACGATTGAAAAAGTTTCTTAAATTATCACCACATCTTGCATCAGAATAAAATAACTAAAGCTTTAATAAATATTATTACCTACAAGTTAAAGGGTCATAAATGGAAATGACAAAGAATAAAAAAAAAGTTTCGAATACAATAAGTAGGGACAGTCATCTGCTTGTTGCTCACCATTGCGTGTATTAACATTTATCCATTCGACGAGTTCTTCCAATTGGATGTTACTAAATTCTCCGACAATACTCCACTGGTGCTGGAGATTTGCCACGCCCTGAACGCTCATTAAGGCCATGATGACCCCGAGAGCGGTAAAATGACGACTCTGGCTACCAATCCACCCAAAAAACTAAAACATGCACATCAGAAACACTCACAAGTTCAAATAACATTAACAGAAGTCAATTGTAACATAAGTCACAAGTAGCACAAGTCCCATGTAATATAACCAGAGATATTCTACAGAGTCTAGAGAAATAAAAATGAACTTTAACGAAACACATCTGCAACATAACTGCACAACTTCACAAGTCACAGTTGTTGGTAACGTCTTCCTACCATAATCAATGACGTTTACAACACAAGCAAGAAATGTAAAAATTTCCATCTCACAATACTTCAACATATAGAATTATAGATAAAAGTCCTAAAAGCTATAAAACTAGATTGATCACTAGAATAAACAAGGCCACACATACTCACATGACAAATAAAGAATCACACGAATTTAACCCTTCACCAAGCACAGAGTAGTAAATGGTATGGAACTCCTAAACCCTAAGTTGATAAAGGACTGATCAGATAATACTGATCCTGCCATACCCAATACCCAGTCATGCACAGAGATCAAAAGCACATCCAACGCACCTGACGGGAAGCTAGCATTGCGGAGAGAAGGCACAGATGCGGAGTCCAGAACATCTTCAGACGCATGATGATGACTGCCATCGCCGTATATGACAACAGCTGAAACACGTTATAAAGGACCTGGAAACAGAAACACAGCAGAGAAACTGAAACAACACACAAAACATCATAACATAATATATGTAACATGTTAAAAACAAGTCTGAAAAACACATAAGATGATGACACATGTGCCAATAATGTCAAAGCCATGTTATAATCTTAAAACAGACTTTGAAAAGATACATCTGATAGCGTATCATGTGACCTCGAATATTTATGAAAGGCAGTAATGAAAATTACAATTTAACTAACAAATAAAAATGACTCAATTTCTGCAGAGAATGACAATAATGAAACCAGCAATAATAACTTTCATTTATTCGATACAAATGGAAAACTGCATAATGATTACGGTACATGAAATAGTATGAATAATGAATGAATCAATAACAAGTTAAACAAAAGTTGATTTTATAACTGTATTGCAGCTGGTTAAGGACTATTCCATCTACTGCTGCTCATTTTGCCACTGCCCCTAGGGAGTGGAAGGCTGAGATAAGCTTATGGTGCAACCGAGTATCGAACCCATGTCTTTCTGTTCCTCATGCCTGTGCATTACTTTTCAACCTTCGCCATACCACAAATGAAGTGCTGCATTGACTAACACAAAGCCATCTTACCTCGGCATGCTCTTTGTGTCTGTGGATATGTGAACTAAAACAGCAAATACAAATTTTACACATAGTCTTGCACGTTACTGTACAGATGAAACTTTAAAATGCAGCAACACACCAAGACTGTCTTCAATCCAAACCGCCCTCAAGCTAAACTGCCTTCAATCAAAACTGACTTTAAGCCAAACTGCCTTCAATCAAAACTGCCTTCAATGAAAGCTATCTTCCACAACCAATGTATTGGGAGCTTGAAAGCAAAGGTCATATGTAAAGAGTTATGTCTTACAGGTGAAGGGAGAAATACATGTCTCAGGGCAGAAGGGCAGGACAAGGTGTTTTATTCAAGGTAAAGAAACTGAAAGCATATACAGAAAAATGCCTGTAAAGCAAAGCAATCAGCACAGTCTTTAGATGTTGGCTTCAATTCATAATTTTTAACATCATACAACATATCTGTCAAACTGGACCTGTGTCTTCTTTACACGAAAGGTAACATTGAAGCAAGAACTGTGCCTGATAGGACAAAGCATGGCTGAGAATATGCTATAAAAAACTGTTTATTCATATTAATAAACTTGCCATCATGAGTTAAATTTAAAACTGCCTGGACATCAGTTCAAACCAAACACAGTGTATTAAATGTTATTAAACTCCACACAACAGTCAGACTTCAAGAAAACAAATGGATTGTCTTCTGGTCGCTAATTTGAAACGCAGTACATGACTAATACCGTTGCAAGCAGTATGGAGACAAAACCAAAATTAACAGAAGTCGAGACAATTCTATTCATATTTGCAAGACTTACAAAACTATACACCTACTTCACTCAATTCTGAATATTGCATCACAATTATTTAACATTTAAAATAAATTTCTCCGATAAACTGCCATGAGCTAAGTGATCATCTGACCTTGATGCATTTCTCAAATATTGGGTGCCTGACTCCTGTACGTGATTGATGCCATTAGAATTTCATATGTAGTACATGACAACGAAACAGAATTTCATATGTAGTATAATGTAGTAAATGACAATGAAACAGACATACTTTGCCACGAAATCTCCTCCTGCAGATGCTGGTGGTGCGTGCTGAACGTGACCATTTTTACTATTTGCATTCTTTGGCGAAGCGTGACTGGAATTATCCCCACTTCCGCCGATTCTCGTCGATTCTGGAACTTTCTCTTTCCACGACCGATATTCAGTCAGCAACAGCTACAACGATTCATCAAACTAAACTTCTTTTCAGTTTCAGCTATTACAAGCAAATAATGACCTCCAAAATCTGATATGATCTTGCTTCAATCTGTGCATTATAAGTCAGCTTCTATTAGTATCAGCAACATACTTTCCAACTAATTACTTTCAAACAGTATCATAACCCAAAGATATGACACAAGTTAACTTTGATGTATATTTGATGAAACCATGTACTCTGCATTTGTACACCAGAAATACTACTGTATATTCTACTATGCATGATGCTTATGTTATTTTCACGCAAAAGTCTGTCAAATTGCTGTTACAAATTCCATGTTATCATTGGTAGTGTATTCACTACCACATAGTCGCTTGAAGCCATTACTAACCTTGCCAACAATGACGACGACACTAAGCAAGGCACAAGGACCCAGAAACGTCTTCAGAATTCTACCTGGAGTCTGCAATAAAAGACATTTCATTAAGCAACAACTTCCAAATCAATGCCTGCTGACTTTACATCTAAACAGATGACCAACCAGCTGTTTAAAGAGGCCTTATCTATATCTGAATTTTAAGTACAGGAAACACTAATGGTAGAAATCTGCTTCCACAAGTTTGTATCTACTGTAAAATCCCTATCCCACCAACTCAATGGTCACCACTGGCATAAGATATTGCAAGTGAATACCAAACCAAACAATAGAAACACACACACACATTGTGACGAATGCCTAGGCCTACCAATGAGAAGCGCAAGTTCAAGATGAGCACAGAAGTCAACCAATCACAAATAAATCAAAACGAGACAACACAGCAGTGCTACACCACAGCAAATAATTCTGCAGTGAAAGACGCTGAAACCAAACAGCCACTGCACACTGTAGGTCAATGATTTAATGACGACTTGTTAACATAGCATGACATCAATCTTTGACAAGAATTCACATTGATTCAAGAGTAGACAAATTATAGTCACAGTCCGTGTATCCAAATCTCTTGAGTAATGTCTAGTGGATGACACATCAACAGTTGGATGAATGAATCATTCACGAATGGCTTAGCTATAAAGCAAAGTCTACAGACCGCCATCTCCATGAAGTCAAACTCGGGTGCACAGGTGTAGAGCATTGTGTGAAAGTTTTTGAAGTTTGTGAATTTGCTGCGGAAGATATCACCGATATGTTCCTACAAGATTAAAACATAAACAGGTAATTAAGCTTAAAATTTAAAACCAAATGTATTCAAAATGATCACATATATCACGACAAACTATACATGTACGGTTCCTTTTAAAAGTACCTCTAACAGAACATATATCAGTACAATGGTAACAGGACAATTACCCCATGGACAATTACCCAACCCGGACAATAACCCACCCCCCATGCTGAAAGAATAACCAAACAACAACAACAACAGTAATAAGCAACAATAATTAAAAATGAATGTATCTCTGTTAGCCTCCAAATACAAGAATATCTAAAATTTGTGCTGCAATTAGGCTTTAGAATACCATACTAAGATAAATCTATGAGTGAATAATAATCTGAAAGAAATAGACGTTACTTACATCGTCTGCAACATTCAGCAATCGTGAAATGAGAAACTTGACTCCAAGCGTAATTGCGCATAAAAGGACACCTTGAAGAAACTGAAATCACAACAATACAAAGAACTCGAGTAAGAACTTAGAAGTAACACTTGTTAGATTCAACATCATTGCACCACCCCACTCCACCACCAGCAAAAACACCACCACCACCCGCAACACCAATACCAGCACCAGCAACACCAATACCAGCACCAGCAACAAAACACCTATAAAAGATAAGATATTTCTTTAACAGACCAATTGCTATCCGCATTTTGGTGTACAGACATGGTATAATAAATGCACATCATCTATACAGCCAATCAAATGTCAAATGTTTTAAAATAGCACACAAAATCCTAAATTAAATATAAATATGCTCCTAAAATGAACAACTATTTATACTGCACTTTGGTTTACGTGGCATGACATTTAAAAAAGATGAAGCATCCTCATTAAAAACCAATATTATCATCAACAATACCACCACCACTAATTCTACCATCACCAGTACTACCATCACCAATACCACCATCACTATCACCACCATGTTCATCAAAAGATAACCTAAACTATGGGCAACTGATCATCAATGCACTTAGCATCAATTTTAGTCTAACATTCATTTGAAACAGATTCTTACACATCTGATATTCAAACATAAGAAAAATTGACAGGCACATCTCCAATTATTCATGTGCACTGCTGTGCAGACTACAGTTTGGTTTCATCTTGAACCAACAAGGCGACCAATTGTACAATGCCGAGGGGTTGGTCCATATTTTGATCCTGGTCGTCGCAAATTAGTTTTCCGCGTCGCGTTGGCATATAAAGACAAATGGCCGGCGAGTCATTCAATATCTTACCATTATCACAACTGGAAATTTCATCTTCTCGAGCACCGGTTCGAGCAGAACAATGACCTGCAACAACGAAACCAATAAACCACTTCCAACTAAATCATCCTCGAACTAACTGCTGCCACGTCTCATCTATTTGACCATTCACTCCTAGCGGCTAATGACCAATTACCCGGTCCAACCTCGTGCATGGCTCTGGGCAACATTCGCAAAATCTTAACAAAGAGGAAACTGAAAATAAAAGCTGGGCATATATCAGAGTCTGCTGTCTTGAGCAAATCACAGACAACGTCAGTTATTTGACAAAAAAGCAAAAGCTTGCCATAAGAAAGATTATAAATTATAGAGTTCTGCATAGATAATACAAATAAACAGCAGCATGTACAAATGACTTGATTTGATTGTAATTTTTTTACAGCAGCCAAGTATATTGACACACAAGTGACAGATGATTAAAAAACCTATTACTTTGAAAAAGACATCTTTTATATTCAAACAAATGCAGCCAAGGATCACTAGAGCACAATTATGAGCATTCACGTAAGAGGCTGATGAATCCACTGCATTACCTACCCAAACTACATCACCTACCCAAACTACATTACCTACCCAAACTACATTACCTACCCAAACTACATTACCTACCCAAACTAAATTACTTACCCAAACTACATTACCTACCAAAACTACATTACCTACCCAAACTACATTACCTACCCAAACTACATTACCTACCCAAACTACATTACCTACCCAAACTACATTACCTACCCAAACTAAATTACTTACCCAAACTACATTACCTACCAAAACTACATTACCTACCCAAACTACATTACCTACCCAAACTACATTACCTACCTAAACTAAATTACTTACCCAAACTACATTACCTACCAAAACTACATTACCTACCCAAACTACATTACCTACCCAAACTACATTACCTACCCAAACTACATTACCTACCCAAACTACATTACCTACCCAAACTAAATTACTTACCAAAACTACATTACCTACCAAAACTACATTACCTACCCAAACTACATTACCTACCCAAACTACATTACCTACCCAAACTACATTACCTACCCAGACAGCAACAAGTCCTGCAGTGAAGAATGACGACAGCAGCATCTCATTGCCGAAAAGCATGACAGTGCTCACGACAAGACCAATCTGAGTTTTAAGAACAAAATCACAGAATTAACTATTTGTGGAACTTGAAAAATAGAGAGACCGAACAAATGTATGAGAAACATGAAGAATTTCAACTTAACTCATTCCCGCCTGAATTGTTCCGATACCTATTGGGTTTATCGGGTCACCCGCGACCCGATCCGGCGGGAAAGAGTTAAAGTCATAATAATAATAATAATAATAATAATAATAATAATAATAATATATACTCGTTATTATTATACAATATACTCGTTACAGCTAAGTTCTTACATGGCAAATGTCGGGCAGAAATCGCAAAACAAATAAAACAAATTTCTGCCCTGTCAGGGATTTCCAGCCTCGATCACTCTCACAAACAATCAACTAAATATTTTCCATTGGCAGAAATAAAAGACCTATTCATATTTTAAGAGCAAATTGCATAAATCCGATGCTCACCAACTGTCCGGTAAGAACGACGAAGATTGTGTGAGAACCAATGAAGCGAAGAACGTAAACTGCGAATACGGACAACGTCTGCATGAGGAGAGCAAACTGGGCAAACTGAAAACATGAAGACATCACGAGTCAACAGACAGTTGCTGCAATGACAAACGACAGCGCTACCCCACACAAAATAATAAATTTATCTATGAATTTTTACCTACAGGTGCACATAATATGTCTAGTAGTTTGTCTACATGAGTAGAACAGGAATAAGGCATTTGACTCATTTGACCAGTACAGCCTTGATCTTCGCCCATTTGACCAGTACAGCCTTGATCTTCGTCCATTTGACCAGTACCAGCCATAAAAATTGAGTGCCTGCACAGTTCAGCCAATGTCAGCCTTACTTTTTCAAATTCGTGGAATATCCAACTCAGTATAAAGACAAGATATTCCAATATAAAATGGACTACTCGAATAAAACTGTTACTGAATTACGAAAAATCGCCGAGCAGAGCGGCATGGATGGATATTTTACGAGACAGCGGAAAGCGGAGTTGATTGCTAAAATTGATGTCCGCAGCACATCTACAATTCCGTGTAATGTTAGTTTGCCCGACACCGACGAACGCCCATGCGAGATCATCACCGTCGTTGAGCGTCAACGCAATGGAAACTCGCCCCCATGTGATGCAAGTTTGATCGACGCCGGCGAACGCTCATGCGAGATCATCGCCGTTAATTGCCGACGCAATGGAAACTCATTCCCATGTGACGCATGTTTGATCGACACCGACGAACGCCCATGCAAGTATATCGTCGTTGAGCGTCTACGCAATGGAACCCTGTGTAAATTTATTTTGCTCTGCGGCCTCGACGACTGATTCTATGCGGCGTAAACACAACGGGCGTATTTTCCCGTGAAACTTTTTCATATGTTTTGGCAAGCGCCTCGGCATCTGAAAAACGAAAGCGAAAACACAAAAGTTCATGCAGCTGTCTCTTTCACGTCTCTAACGTAGGCCTATTTTGGACAAACTCACTGCCATTATACATAGGTCTAATCAACATCATCATCATCACCACCACCATCATCATCAACATCGTCGTAGTCATCATCATCATCGCAGTCATCATCATCATCGCCGCCACCACCACCACCATCATCATCAACATCGTCGTAGTCATCATCATCATCACCATCATCATCAACCCGATTTGTCGTCGTCATCTCTTCATCATCATCAACATCATCGTAGTCATCAACATCATCATCATCGTCGTTGCCGTTGGTAGGAGAGAGACGACCAAGCTCGCTGTTTCAGAACGTGAATAATATAATAGACCTAAACATCTAGCGGCCGACAGTGTTATAATCATCTTCGTGTCGAAAATGTTTCGTGTAGAAAATGTTTCGTGTCACACCTCAGTCGAATAGATTTCAAAAACGTCCCTGTCACGTTTTATCGAAAAGTGTGACTGGGTCTCTGCAGCTATGGTCACGCCGGATCTAGTTATAGTCTGACGTCATAGGACCGCCCTCCCGCCATAGCCACTCACAGTCAAGTGATAGAACGCAATAATGGTGGGATTTACCAGTTTCGATAATTATCGCAAGTAGAAGGGAATGTTGGTGTCTGGCGCATTTTGTCAAAAATCGTTTCACAATGTCACCAAGTCTTCATTTTCGATCCACGAGTTGAACGAGTCCGGGTAGCCTAACCACTTCACGAGACATTTCTTCCCGCGCTTCCTAATCACTTTTTCGATTCTAAATATTTCTTGAGTTGTTTTCTGTAGCTCCTGCTCGTAAAAAGAGCCTTGTATTTCCTCGCCAGCAGAATCAGTAATCTTGTAAGTTGGCGGATCTGTATATTGAACCGCGGATACTACAAAGACCTCCTCCACCCATCTAGTCGTATAGCCCTTCTCAAAAATATTCTTCTTCCTAGTTATTCTGACTCGATCGCCGATTGTAAACTTTGGTGTAATAGGCCCTGAAATCTCGTCGCCGTATAAATTCATAAATACAGTCTTTTCGTTCGTTTTCATACTAGCCTTCGCGGGTGTCATTTTGATCGAAGAATGTCTCGTGTCATTATAATTACTAACCATCTCATCTAATACATCGATATATCTTCTAGTTGAATTAGCTGTGAAGTATTTGAACATCTTCTCTTTCATCGTACGCACCCATCTTTCTACGATACAAGATTTTCCCTCGTTCTCGGTAGAATACAACTCGACTAAATTCTTCACATTTTTGTTATAAAATTCTTTCCCTTTGTCGCACCAAACTTTGCCCGGCTGTCGACCACCCCCGAGTATCTTCGCGAACCCATCAGCTGTAGACTTCCCACTCTTGTCATGTAATGGAACGATCCATCCGTATTTCGAAAACACATCTATGACGGTCAATAGAAATTTCACGCCATCATTATCTCTAGCGAAAGCCTGCATGTCGATTAGATCAGCCGCCCAAATCTGGTCAATCCCCCCAACACGGACCCGCCTCGTCCTAAAATTTCTCACTACTGGTTTGTGTAATTCATTCGCTAATTGATTAGTCCATTTCAGGTCCTGCTGTAATTCTAGGCTTTTTTTAAACCTAGTCCGAGACTCGTTTTAGCAGACAAAATAGGTTTTACTATCGCCCTCTCTACGCGTTCCCGCAGACTTGGATTAGGTATATTATTCAACTGATTTATCATTGCTCTATCAGCGACATTCCTAGAAGCCGTATCAGTGTGATGATTGTATGCCAGGTCGTGAATATATGCCGCGCTATCTACCCTGTTTATAGGTTTGCTCCAATCTTTGGGGGTTTCGTTGGGATTCAGACGCAAATCTAGTCTAGTACCGGGGCCAGTAAACTGATGGCCTGGCAAATGTACCTCACCAGCAAACTTGGCCCAAGGTAATTTAATGTTGCTAGTGGCAGCGTTCAGTGAACTAACTAGATCCCCACCTTGCGCAACAGCGGACGCCTTCACGAATTGAGTTTTTGTTTTCCCGCATACGACGCAAACACCCCTGAGCATCGATCTCCCATTATTAGCCACGGCGTTCTGCACATCTGTCGTCTGGGTCTGTTTTTTACATTTTACGCAATACATTTCATTTTTAATAATATATATTTTTAAAAATGGAGATCAATGATTTGAGTTGGGGCACAGCGCTCTCGAAAAGATTCAATAATCCGCTGCTACCCAAAAGCATACGCGGTTTGATAGTTGGGAAATCGGCGTGTGGAAAAACAACGCTTCTTCTCAATCTTTTACTCAGGCCAGACTGGTTGGATTATAATAACTTGCAGGTATTCGGTACTTCTCTGTTTCAGCCGGAATATCGCATTATTAAAAAAGCATACGAAGAAAAATTACCGAAAGAAGCGATCGTTTGGCTGTTCGAGCACCGAGATGAAATCGTGGGACTAAATGCGTCGCCAGACCTTGTAATGGAAGAACTAGCAAAAAACTCAGAAGCTAAATCCGATATAATTGCCAAGTTCTTTGAGAGCGCCGACGATGTACCGGACCCGAGAGATTTGAGCGCCGAAAAGAAGAACCTGATGATATTCGATGATCTTCAATTGGAAAAACAAAACAAATGTGAAACGTATTATAATCGGGGGAGGCATAGCAATGTAGATTGTTTTTACCTCGCCCAGAATTATTTCAAATTACCGCGTCAAACAATCAGAGAAAATGCAAACTTTATTTGCCTGTTCAAACAAGACCTGAAAAATTGTAATCATATTTACAACGATCACGTGAGTACAGACATGTCGAAAGATGAATTCAGAAAACTATGCAAAACAGTATGGGAGCACCCTCACGGATTCGTGGTTTTAGACCTGACTAGCGACAAGTACAATGGTAAATACCGAAGCGGACTCGACGAATTTTATATAATTGAGGATCCGCCATTGTAAAATTGTATTGTATAGTAAAAATGGAATCATCGCTTCTCAAACAGATATCGGAAAACACGGAAAAGACGGCCTGCAACACGGAACCAAAAACATCATTTTCCATTTTTCTCAGCGAAAAGAGCACGCGAATCAGAACGAAGTTTAATCCGCTACTCGAACTGGAGAAGAACAAGAAATATGAAATGGCCTTAGTTGCCCTCGAGACGTACTATTCTTTCCCGAATATCGACGCGACAAACAACGTCTTTCGGTATTCGCCGAATCGCGGCATAGATTGGGCAACCATTGAAGTTCCAGAGGGTTGCTATGAAATAACGGATATCAGCGAATATATACAGAGGGTCATGAAGGAGAAGGGACATTACGACGGAGTAAATGGAGAATACTGTATCTCAATAGCGCCAAACACCAATACTCTGAGGTCTGTGGTGAATATACACGCAGAATATTGGGTTGACTTTACGCCAAAGAATTCGATCGGAAGGGTTCTAGGTTTTCACAAATGGATGTATGATGGCGGATACAACGAATCTGAGGACTTGGTAAATATAATGAGTGTAAGCAGCCTGAGAGTGACCAGCGACATTATCGGGTCTTCGTACACTAACGGAACATCGGAAAACGTGATATATTCTTTTTTCCCAAACGTAGGCCCGGGTTACAAGATTATCGAAGTGCCGCATAATTTGATATATCTCCCGATTTTGCTATCTACAATTTCAACGATGGAAACGAGGCTCACAGACCAACACGGGAGCCTACTAAATCTTCGAGGTGAAGAATTGGCGATTCGATTTCACATCAGAGAAGTTTGAAAGTTTTTGTAATTTATTAATAAAATGAATCGTTACATGGGCGTAAAAGTTAATATTTCAGAAGCGCAACAAGACAAAATTAAAAGATCACTTGAAGCGGGAACCGGCGTGAGTATCAAACTATCACACGATGATTTGAATGGCGAACACGTTTTGGCTCTCACCCAGGCGCAAATCAATAAAATGGCAGCAGCCTACCAAAAAGGAACTGGCATGATTATTAAAATGAGTAAAACGCAATTGGAGAACAACAAGAAAGTCGAAGGTGGATTCATAGGCGCTATACTTCCGTTTCTAGCGACGGCGGGACGGTTCCTTCTTGGTAGCGTACTGCCTAGTTTAGCACAGGGCGCATTAGGTGGGTTAGGTGCTGCGGCTGGATCGAAACTTGTCGATAAAATCAGCGGTTCGGGTGTAATGTATGTCAAGAAAGGTGACATGGCGTGCAAAATAAGAGCGGCCGGATCTGGTTTGTACTTGTCTCCGTGGCAAAAAGGCGCATCGATAATGGGATCCGGGCTTTACATGAAAACAGGGTCGGGCTATGTGAGTGGCGAAGGACTTTTGTTGGGTCCTAATTCTCCGTTTCGAAACATTCCGATTCTTGGCATGATATTATAATCTAGTCTATTATAAAATGTCAAGACCAATACACAAATTTATAACTAAACCAACTAGACCGGTAGAGGTTAGAACGCAGCCCCTTTCAGTCTTTTGGAAGATTACGAGCGGTGTTACTCACACCCCAAATAGACAGCATGGAGGTCTGCGATGGGAGATTTTTGCGCAAAATGATATCACGATACAACCAAAGGCGGCAAATACGCTAAGGCTTGGACTCGGCGTAGAAATGTCGGCGGGTCTTTGCCTCGTTTCCCTCAGACAGAGTATCAAAGAACGACGCTGCAGCTTACTAGACGGAGTGATTTCAGAAGATGTGGTTGTTGATGATATCATAGTTTCCATTCAAAACAACTCCGATTCGGCGGTAACGATAAACCAAGGAGATTCGCTATGTTTTGTAAATTATCAGCAGTAAAAAATATATATTGCTAATAAATAAAAGAATGGAATACGAAGGCATCAAACTCTATCCGAACCTAACAAATATAACACCCTCTGCGCCAGAAGGTGAAATACAAATAGCCGCAGGGTCTGCGCAAACGTATCGACTTCAGAAGATTAGCGAAATCAAAAAGGAGATCGAGCAAGAACGAGACAAAAGAGCAGCGTTGAGTAAAAAGTACCATAGAAGTGTGAGCGTAATCGGCGTAGTAGACAACGTCCTCATAGCGCTCACGATGGGCCTCGGAATTTCGGGAATCGGTGTATTGTCCACCATAATTGCAGCCCCCATCGCTATTGCCATGGAAGGGGCGGCGCTAGGTGCGGGGCTATTGAGTATAATTGGCGGTCGAATCTGTAAAAAGCTCGCCCTGAAGGCGGAGAAGCATGAAAAGATCAAAACGCTAGCTGATGCGAAGCTCAACACGATCAGCGATCATATTTCAAAAGCTCTCGTGGATGATCACATTTCAGACGAGGAATATTCTCTGATTCTAAGCGAGATTGAAAAATTCAATGGCATGAAAGAAGAAATCAAAAGTAAGTCGAAAGTTGCGGCGGCCGCGATGGACGAGGAAACGAAACAATCACTCATCGATCGGGGAAGAGAAGAAGTCAGGCAGTCCTTTCAAAGCATGTTTGAGAAAAATACCGAATCTAGTAGAAAGACGACTAACGTGAACATGTATGAAGTCATGTAGAGTTTTGTAGACCTATGTAGGCCTATGTCGCTATGTCTGAAAATACGTCTAACTTGTGTTTTTACACATGTCGAAAAACATGTAGAAAAACACGTCGGAAAACAAGTCGAAAAACATGTGGAGAAACATTAATTTTTTTATTAAAAATGTCGTTTCTAAAGATAGATGACCCGGCGAAAAGAAATTTCATAGTCGAAGAGTTTCTAAAATCCAAGAAGAATATTCAACAGAACTTTTTATCGGAGAGATTGGGGGATTCGGGGCTGCAACAAGAACTAACCAAGCTGTACAAGCCCATCGTCGATTCGCAATCCGCAATTTCCAAAGAGCAAAATGTCTTACTATCTGCCATCAAAGAAAACTCGATAGTCACATCAAACGCGCTACAAACGCTTCCCGCGTCGTTGAAGGTTCAATTTCCTCAGTATCCCTCGATAGAAGCGTATAGCGACGACCCGACTGAGGATATTAGAACTTTAGAATTAGGTGATGTGGCAACCAAGTACCTTCATCAATACGCCTCCGATAGAAAAATCGTAGACACGACGTTCGGAATACGATCAAAAAATGGACAATTCTACATCGGCGACACTCCGATTTTTATTCAAGGAGACGATGTGACGGTTGGAAAAAAGACGTATAGCGGAACACCGGGGCTTTGGGAGTTGCTGACGATGAAACAGCCGAACACGTCGATATACGATAATAATGATAGAGACGATTACGCCGAGATTCTACTCGCGTCGAATGCGATCAGACAGCCAAAAAATCCTAACAAACCCAAAGCATCTTCGAGCGTCAAATATCGAGAAATTATCAAACCGATATGGGAAAAGAGGGCCCGCAATACACCGACAGCGGGCAAAGGCGTGGGCGGCGTAATCGTTATTTCCGAAGATCCAAACGTATTAGCGAAACAGCTGGAGCTGAGATTACAAAGCTTCAAAGCAGGCAATACCGGCGTGAGAAACGAGATCGTGGCGATGTGCGACGCGTTATTGAGGCAGGAAGTGCTGAGTAATGTTGCTTACAAAAATATAATGATGACATTATAAAATTCAGGAAAAATGCAAGTCATTAATAGAAGGAGGTATAGAAAACAATACGTTATCGGAGGATCGGGAATATTCGATACAATTTCGGGATTTTTCAAACGACTAGTAACGTCGAACGCCGCCAAACAATTAGCAACGTCCGCTCTCAACGCGAGTAAAGACGTGGCGAAAGAAATTGGGAAAAAGGCCATCGATGTTGGGAAAACAACCGCAATCGACGCTGGTAAACGAGTAGTGGACAAAGCAGTGGCCAAACTGTTTGCTCCTGCTCCTACTCCCACCTCCAAGAAAATTACGCCAGAAACTAGACAAATTTTAGAGCGGCTGAGTGGCGTAGGGTCGAGTCCGAATATCCCAAATATCCCAAATATCAATAATCTGATGATGGGGGACGGCCTGAAGAAGAACGGCGCCATGTCAATACAAGATTTAGTACGCTCGCTAAACGGCGCCGGAATGAAGGTCGCGTAAAAAATATTTTCGCGTAGTAGTAAAAATGCAATCATCTGATATTCTGAGATTTACCGAACAACCATTGAGCGATGAAAGCGTCGAACGCTACGAATGGTACGAGTATGAGCCGATATCGGGAGCGAATCTAAACACCTCCGGCGAGATTAGAATAAACATCGAACTTCAAGATTTATTTTGTCACCCGGCAGAATCTTACCTGCTGTTCGAGGGTAGATTGATGAAGGCAGACAACACCTTCTACGTCAATGCCGATGAAGCAACCCTTACGAATAATGGGCTCATGCATCTTTTCAGTCAAATTTCGTACGCCCTATCGAATCAGGAAATTGAGTCGTTATTTCACCCGGGCCAAGCAACGACGATGCTCGGATTACTCAAATACCCGAATGATTTTCAACTAGCTCAAGGTTTGAATCAGTTGTGGTACAAGGACAGCGGGGCGACGGCAGTTATCGCGAATAATCAAGGTTTCGCCGTGAGACAGTCGTATATAATTCAAAAACCAAATGCCAAAGGTACTTTCAGCTTTGTAGTTCCATTGAAGCATATTTTCGGATTTTGCGATGATTACGACAAGGTTGTTTTTGGTGTGAAACATACGCTAACTCTGGTTCGTAAAGCCGATGATGACGCAATTTTTAGACTCGCCGCCGCGGCCGCAGGGAAAGTTAGGCTGGATAAAATCTCGTGGTTCATGCCGCACGTTATTCCCGCGGATATGGAGAAGATGCAATTGTACAAAACGATCGAATCGAAAGCGTCGTTGCCAGTTGCGTACAGAGCCCGTCAATGCGATACCACCTCCGTCGCACAGTCGACTAATTTTAGCTGGAGACTTAGCGTCAAGACATTACCTGAGAAGCCCAGGTACATCATCTTGGGTTTTCAAACCGACAAAAGCGGAGATCAAGAACACAATCCATCCATTTTCAATCATTGCGATCTCAAAAACATGTTCGTGATGATGAACCAGGACCGATATCCAGTTGTCGACTATAATCTATCATTTCCGAATCAACAATTCTCACGGGCGTACCGAGCAGCAGCCGCGTTCAGTGAAAAATACTATGGAATGGACGAACTAACGACGCAAAGCAATATCACACCCTCGGACTTCAAAGATTTGTTCCCGATTATGGTGTTTGACGTGAGCAAGCAATCCGAGCGTCTGAAGTCATCGGTGGTCGATATCCAGATCAAAGGCACGTTTAATACGGCGCCGCCGGCTAATACGGAAGCATACGCAGTGGTGATTTCAGACAAGTTACTGAGGTTTCAATCGGACGGCCAGAAAATGAGCGTGGTATATTGAAGAAAGATAACGTTGAAGAATAATGAGACTTACAGATACCTATCGTGCGTATATGAACGATAGGTATCTACGGCTACCTAGTACAAAAACTCGACCTGCAATCCGGCTCCGGCCCTGAGAAGAAGGCGACCGGCTGTTGGAGTGTTTCCGGATAGGACAGAAGATACCTTCATACCGAGCTTATCGTTGGCGTTGAAAAATATGGCGACGGTTGGTAATACGAGCGATACTCTGATGTCGGCTGTTTGCTCACCCACCGTGTATTCAAAAAGTTCGTTATTATGTATCTCGTCTTTGACATACGCAACCCTGATGTTTTTTTCGCTCGGACTGTCATTTCCTATCAAGAAATTCGCGAATCCACTAAGTCGATATACGCCTGTACGAGGAATAGTTATTAAGCCCAAGGACGTCGTATACGCCGAATCCGTATTGATAGCAGCGACCGTTAATTGATGGTGCATTACATATGCGCCTGAGAATGCTCCACCATGCGTTGCAAATGTGCCCGAGAATGCGCCTCCACTTACGAATGCGGATGCTCCACCTTCACCCTCTCTCAACACACAAATAGCCGGTCCGGTTGTAGGTCTCCAATTCGGGGACAATGCTGGGGCCGCTGTTATAGCTCCAGCCGTTCCTTCGAACCTATATATAATACCGCTCGCCGTATTTCTCACTAGATTGCCCGGGGATACCCTCATACCCGAAACGTAATCTCTACTACCGGTAGGCTCGACGCTATTAGTGATTTTATCGACGACTAGGGCAATAGCCTGTCCCCGACTTAGTGCTTCATCCATTCCCGCATCCGGATTATTCGTTACAGACAGGCCTTTGATGAAGTTGCCATTCATATTTAGATTCCCAGTCGCCGGATTTGCCCCGTCTAGCCTTAGAAAAGTACTATTTACTTGACTGAAAGTAACACCTCCGGCAATTACTCTTTGAGTAGATCCTGAATCCGTATGTCCAAATTTATCAACAGGCATTTTGAATATAATAATTTTTATTAATTAGGGCCGTAAGAACACCGCAGAAAAGTCACGGCACAAAATGTTCGTAGCGATGGATGAAAAGGCGTGTATGCCGAGGTAATCAAACTCGTCTAGAAAAACTATGTTACTACCGATTGAATGGTTGTGCGACCCTTTCGTACTCCCTCCGCCCGCAATTTGCATGTACGACGTCCCATTTTTATACAGGTGGACGGTACCATACGCGTTATTACTATTGTTACAAAATTCTATGTACGCCGAAACGATATAGTACCCGGCTTTACTGGGGAAGAAAGAAGTCGTTCCGATACCCTGTTCAATACCGTGTCTTGTGGTACCGCATCTTATTACGTCAAAAGTAACTGCAGTGTGAGTCCTAGCGAGTATAGCCTGCTGAGTTGAACTGTAAGCGCTAACCGCGGGTCCTACTACCGTCGCCATTTTCGAAGTAAGTTGTTCATCGACGTATTTCTTATTCGTCAAATGATTATTGTCGGTCGGGACGTCGTCGTGATTCCGCAGTAAATCTATTACTTGCCCCCGACTCACAGCCTCATCTATTCCCGCTTCCGGAGTATTCGCCGTATTCGCTGTATTCGTTGTAGGCAGACCTCTAATAGTATGACCACTCATATTTAGGTCTCCGGTCGCGGGGTTTGCTCCATCTAGCCTTAGAAATGTACTATTTACTTGACTTTCAGTAACTCCTCCGGCAATTACTCTTTGAGTAGATCCTGAATCTGTATGTCCAAATTTATCAACAGGCATTTTTTTACACATCTGAATATAATTTTCAATGCAGACTGTTTATAACTTCTTGAAAATTCACCCCATCTTTACAGGTTTTTTTCAGGACGTGCAGACATAGATGGCCGCAAAACACTTCGTTGTCGGGCTGCACGCGTTCGCTATTGTAGTACACGGGACTCTGCAAATACTTTACCAGTTCTGTAGGAGGGGGCAGACCATAGCTGTCGAAATATATTTTATCCTTGCCGTTCTTTGAAAACGCGACCCAGTGCGAGCCAGTTCCATTAGAATCGTCTAGATTCAATATCCCACATTCAGTCCGTCCAGGTTTCTTCGGCAGCTCGTCTCTGAGAAATACTCCCCGGAAATTAGGGATATTGAGCTTTTTCGCGGCATCTAGTAGTTCAAAATTCGTCAACGGATGATTCGGGAGGACTACGCCTTCGACATTTATATTTTTCACAGTTGTATAGCTCATTTTAATATTTCATCTAGATGTTTCACAAACTAGTGAGCTTTCGGGCTTCTACACAGGCGAGATAATATTTATGTCTACAATTTTTGCATTCATTCGCCTTTCCATCTTTTTGAAATCGATTGTTGTCGTATTCCGATATGTTCTGACTTACTTTACACCGACTGCAAACTTTTGTGTCTTTTGTCTCCCTATTTTCCTGTCTTGCGTATTTGTGCGCAAGCTCCTTTACTTTGGCATTTTTACAAAGTTTGCAGCTGGGGTAATACCCGCTCTTCTGTAACTTATCTTTGTGAAATTCGTCCAAGCGTTTTTCTTTTTTGCATTTGGTACACACTTTTTTTACCGCATCCATTTTATATTAGTGTAAATTATTCTTTATTTTGTTGAGTTTTCAGCGTGTAGTGCCCATAGGCTAGGGTGTGGATCCCGTCGTCCATTATTACTCTTTTGTCGTCGTCGGCGGACAGAGCTATTTTATTTACTTCTTCGGTGTAAATTTCATGACGATATGATCGAAAGACGTTCATCGCTCTAGACTGTTGTCTTTTCGTAAACACGCAGTCTTTGTAATCTGCGTGAGTGATTGATTTCTTGACGACGTTCTTTTTCACACCTTTACATTTCTTGTAGTCTTCACCCGCCATCTTGTAAGAGTACAACTTGGATCGCAGCCCGACAAATTCTTCAATCTGTTTTCCCGCGGCCTCGTCTTTGAACATACCAACCACTTTTTTATTAACGCCGGATTCTATACCTGACGGGTGATCGCTCGGATAGTCTGAAGTATCGAACATACTTTGGACGTCAGGGGAAATATCTTTGTAGAAGTCTTCCGTTTTAATTTCATACGCCAAAGAATCGGTGTCGGTGAATAATAGCTTGGCCCTATCTCCGTACTTGGCCTTGATGTAATTATAATGAAAATCATACATGAGCGTCTTACTGACGTCTAATATACACATCCCTAGATATATCGGCTTGTTGTAAAACAACTTGGTCTTTTTCATGTGAACGGCGATGAGGTTTTCATCGAAAATCGTTCGTCTGTCGTAATTAGTTTTCGCGACTAGCTTGATAGCTTCCTTCTCATCACTCACCAATCGTATGTCTACTCGATTCTCGATAGCTTCCATTGTTTTACCGAAAACGCTATTGTTCATCAGCTTGAAAAAGTCTTTCTCAAAATCGTTCGTAGCTTCCGTTCTCAGGTTGGTATTCAGATCGATATACTTTTTCAGCCAAGCACTTTCCACGAATTTTATTCCCCGATGTATTTTTACGATTTTCAATCCGAGCCTTTCGTACAATTTTAAATTTTCGTAATGAACAACATACTTTACTTTGTCATTCAAGTTTGGAATGAGTTTCGCTACATTCGATCCCGCGGGTTTTACACTCTCTGGAGCTAGCGGATAATCATTATGCAGGTCGTGCAATTCCTTTGGATATTCTAAGTCGACTTCTAACACACATCCCACGCCATCTCGTTCGGTAATGTTTTTCCAATCATTCAATTCGCCATCGTTCATCCATTCAAACCCGTGAGTTGGTAATGGTTTGCGCATCGCCCATCCGTACAAGTTGTTCGCGTCCAAGTATGGAATGAATACTGAATGCTGGGTGGGGTTGAAAGCTTCCCCCATGTACTCGTTGTTCGCTTTCGCGTATCGATGTGAAATCGTGCTGACGCCTCCTCGTATTCCCTGCTTGATCATCAGCAACATATCGTAGTCACTCAACAACTCCAACTTTACGCCAGTCGTCTTCAACGCCGCATCCCAAGCAAGTCCCGGCGAAGTATAATACCACGCAGGATCTAGGTTGTAGTGCGTCATACAGACGTCTCTGAAGTTTTCAAAGACATCCGCTAATAATAGAACATCCGATAAATTGTACAAGTCGTGATATTGGCGTAATGTTTTACATTCAAATTTGTCCCACACCGTTTTCGCGTGCGCGTAATCTTTTTCGCTGATGCCTGAATCAGTTAGTTTTGAATAGAAGGCATGCTTCGATGGTAATTCGGTTTCGTTTAATCTTTCAACGCCGTCGACGTAATCATATGGGTAAACGCCTTTTCTGAGTAAAAGATCCAGCTTCTCACCCTCAAAATATTTCCCTAAATTCTTGCACTGATCTTTCTGAAGATTTTTCGATAACGCGTCGAGACTCTGGGGCATGAATTTAAAACTATCGATGAAACGTAATTCGCGTTTGACTTCTCTCTCTTTCCCATCTTTGTCTACAAATTTATCGACGACGACCTCTCTGCTGAATGAGATATACTTTTCTTCGTTGCAGGGAATGCATTTGATTTTCTCGCCGTGTTCACCTCGTAATTTCTTGATAAATAAATGACTGTCATAACCAGCCAAATTGTGAAATATGACAGGGAAGAACTTGGGGACTTTGTATTTCAGATTACAAAGGTTGTGAGCGGCGCCTCTAAATTTTCCAGTCAAATGACAGTGATCTCGTACCGGTTTTTCTTCGCCTATAAATTCTCGTTCGCATATATGGCAAACAGTAGCCGAGTCGAAGAGCTCCTGCTCTTTCTTGCCGAATATCATCCTCTTGGGGAATTTGAACTCGTTGTATATTCGTTTTACATTTTCTTCGATAGAGTCTATGAATAACTGAGCAACATCATCGTCTTCGTTTTCAGCTGTAAAACGCACCGGCTCTTGGGAATAAACATCATCGTCGAAGCATTTCATGTGGTAACAAAACGAGCTGGGTGTATGTTTTTGATACTTGTTGGTGTAAGACGTGCTAGGAATGGGCTGACATGTACCGATAGGTTTGATGAACGATTCAAAGTCGGCAAAGTACACAAACGGTACACGCATCTTTCTATAGTGATGTGTAAAACTTAGCATAGTCCCAGGTTCCGGAAGTTCTATTCGTTGGGCGTCCTGCTGCGAACAGTACTCAGTATGTTTGTGAAGCGATTCGACTTTTCTAAAACCGATTAAACATCTTCTGCAATAGTGCATTGAATTATGGGATTTTTCTGTCCGTAGTGCCAGCAGTCTGTTGAAATTCCTGATCCAACAATAATGCTTCTTTTCTCCGTCAGAAATGAGTAATAGATCTACACACCTATCATTCTCATGTTTTGATATATATAGTGGGAATACATTCACTTCTTTCTCGTAACCAAAAACATTAATACTAATATTATTATTTTTCTCAAACTTACCTATCACATTAGCATCCGCTGCTACTGGGAATTCGATACCAGACCAATTGAGTTCCTCAGACTGTCTAATTAATTCTTTCGTAATTCTTTCTGTATTTTTGTCAACTGGGTTTACAGCTCTCGTTACGCACCACTTGAAGCATTCATCGTCTTCGTTCTTCATATTAATAATAGCCTTTTTATTCGCTAAATAATCTGGAAGTGGAATGTAAGAACTACCTTTCAATGGTTTGTAAACCACTGTATCGATATCCAACTTCAAAACAGTTTTGAATCTCCAATTACTCCCCCGCATCTGAAAACTTGCCATGCTCTCCTTAATTTTATCCGCTGCGTTGGTATATATTTCCCTCACATCGGTTGCTTCTAAAATAATATCACTCTTTGATTTGAAATTAGGCTCAGCCGTTACTACTTCGCCGGTTTTCATATCTACTTTCTCCATTTCACACATGAGATCGAATTGAACTTTTACCCCGCGATTTTTCCCTAGCAGCCTAACTACCTGCGGTCTTACAGCCTTGAGAAAAGCTGCAACATCGATCCCGTTGTCACCGTCGATCGTGTATCTTTTTGTAAACCCTTTGATAGCCGTCGCAGTCTCTCGAAGTTTGAACCTATGAATGGGCTGTTTTATTTGCGGAGGTAACTGACTAATCTCGCTAGTCAGCCAATCCGAAAAAACTATTTTATTTTTCCCCGGATGCAAAAATTTCCACATAGTAGTCAAGAATGCCGTAAGCTCCGCTTTTGCTAATCTCGAGTATCCTCGCACACCTCTCTTTTTTGCAATTTCTCGCAATTCTCGTACAGTGGCGGGAGTATGCGCTGGTGCTTTGTTGACCAGGGCCGGCCGAGCGCCTAGTCGATCTCCCTGCGATATGAACGCTATGAGTTCCGCTTTTCGCAAACTCGAGTATCCTCTTTGTCCTCTCTGTTTAGGAATTTGTCGTAATTCTTTCAGATTATACGATGAGTAGTCCATTTTATATTGGAGTCTCCTGTCTTTAGGCCGAGCTGTATATTCCATTTTCAGTTATTTTCTATACGCCGGAGAAAAAAAATAATAATATTCGATTGATCCAAAGACGATTATAAACCAACGGTGTAAAATCGTTTGCGATATTGTAATCCCGTGCAACTCACGCCCTTACATCACACAGGCATGAGTTGCCATTGCATTGACAATAAACGACGATGGTCTCGCCGGCGATAAAAGTAAGATGACGCGGGGGTGAGTTGCCATTGCACCGACGACGAACGACGATGGTCTCGCGTGGACCTTGGTGGCGATCCGGCCGTGGATTCTTGCATGGGCATTCGTCGTCGTAGCATTCGCGGATGTGGGCGTCAATTTTAGCAACGAACTTTGCTTTCCACCGTCTTGTGAAATATCCATCCTTGCTGCTCCGCTCGGCGATTTTTCGTAATTCAGTAACAGTTTTCTTCGGGTAGTCCATTTTGTATACGCAGGAGAAAAAAAATAATAATATTCGATTGATCCAAAGACGATTATAAACCAACGGTGTAAAATCGTTTGCGATATTATGATCCCGTGCCACTCATGCCCTTACATCACACAGACATGAGTTGCCATTGCATTGACAATTAACGACGATGAACTCGTTGTCGGTCAAACTAACATCACTCGGGGGGGGGGGGGGTGAGTTGCCATTGCGCCGACGACGAACGGCGATGGTCGTGCCTGGCCCTTGTTGATGACGAACGACGGTAATCGGGGGTGGGCGTTGTTGATGACGAACGACGGTAATCGTGCCCGGCCCTTGTTGATGACGAACGACGGTAATCGTGGGTGGACGTTGTTGATGACGAACGACGGTAATCGTGCCCGGCCCTTGTTGATGACGAACGACGGTAATCGTGCCTGGCCCTTGTTGTCGATCCGGCCGTGGATACTTGCATGGACATTCATCGTCGCAGCATCCGCGGTTGTGGGCGTCAATTACAACAATCAACTCCGATCTCCGCAGTCGTGTATTACATCCAACCAAGCCGAGCTGCCTGGCGATGTTTTGTAATTCAGTTTTAGTTTTATTCGGGTAAACCATTTTATATTGGAATATCTTGTCTTTATACCGAGTTGGATATTCCTTGAATTTGAAAAAGTAAGGCTAGTATTGACCGAACTGCGCGGACACTCAATTTTCAAGGCTGTACTGGTCAAATGTCCGAAGATCAAGGCTGTACTGGTCAAATGGGCGAAGATCAAGGCTGTACTGGTCAAATGAGTCAAATGCCTTATTCCTGTTCTACTTACATGTTTCTCTGCTGTTTTTCTGTGAACACTTTGAGCTTCGTTATGTGGGCTTCATATTGCTTTTCTTCATCATAAAATTTCACAATGCATAATAACTGGAAAGTTAATAATATAGTAAAATAAAAACTTGATCTATTCTGGTGGAAGAAAAATGGGTATTAAAACTGCCTTTCCATGATAGAAACTTGATCAACATCAAAAAGGCTGATGCTATTATTGTAAATCCAAAACTTTCAATTTAGAATCCAAGGATTCGTGATCACTGATACAATTACAGAGAATGCTCAGATATACCATTCAGAGAACAAGACCCAGGAGACCAGACAGAAAGGAATTACCATAGCTGGTTGTGATTTAACCCTTTAATGACCAGCATGCACTTAAACAGACTTGGAAACCAATGCACGTCATCATTAAAGGATAGGGTTGCTAGAAAGGCAGTGTGTAATGATCAGGGTAGGATTAACATACTGCTGTTTCAACCTCAGTCTAAACTAGTGCAGCATAATCTGAGAAATAAAACCACTTTGCTGATCTCTAACGTCATCGACCAGCAGTGTGTAATGATCAGGGTAGGATTAACATACCGCTGTTGTCACGGTCTCATCTAATTAGTGCCATGTTTGCACCTAAAAAAATTAACTAATCATTTAAGACAGCTGAACGTTGTTTTGAATCACGTGCACTGTACAAATGCATGAATACATGCAGATACGTATACATATACATATGTTATGTATGTATGACATTGCATGTATGCATGCATGTATCAGGATGTCTGTAACGAGAACATGGTCAATATTCGACCAAAAACACATTACAATAGTGGACCGTTTGGCTAGAATATCACCCGGACTGAGGCAAAAACAATAACGGAATCAATAGAGGTCATCAAGTTCAAATTAATTTCTGATCTGCCCTTCATATCCGACGACGATACTACGGCACATGCCACCACCGCCGCAGCTGACAAGTCTTGTGTGCAGGAATCAACATTATTGACAGTTCTGTGAAGGGCTCTTGACAATTGCTGACGACGACGACGACCAAGTAACGACGACGACGACGAATATGACTAATTGACAACATTTGGAAGCAAAGGCCACGTCGTGTCGAAAGGCGACATCATCGATAACGACATATGTCATCATTATGCGACATATGTCATCATTATGCGACATATGTCATCATTATGCGATGGCAATTATCGCATAAAGGTAAGCAAGTAAGCAAGATTATTCTTCGTTAGACTACCAGCAAGCACACACACACACCAGCTTAGAAAAGGCATACACGATGATAGCAAATTTAGAAACAAAGTCGTATAACATGAATTCGCATTACGAAAGTTCTCTTGGTAAATGCATAAACTTTAATTAGGGTAACATGGTGTGGTCTGGATCATAGGTCATATTGGCTGATGATGTGACATTTAGGTGTGTGGTATGGATGATGTTGCATCATCTGATAAATATGATTTATATTGACATGCCACAGTCAGTAATGTCACCCAATAAATGTCAATCAATCAATCAATCAATCAATCAATCAATCAATCAATCAATCGTAACATCAGCTGCCATTTGGAGTATACATCGTCCCTGTGGCACTAGATACGTGACCAGCCTCTCTCAACTCCTGTTTGTACGTCTCTTCTTCGATTACAATGTTCAACAGAATACAAATTTGTAATTGAAGACATCAAATAGAAGGCAGCCAATAATTTTGCCCAATATTAACCCAACAGATCATACGCACACATAACCTGATCACAAGGAGAGGCGCCTGTGGTTGCTCAAGGGATGCTGCCTAGCTCTGTATGTTCTAGCTGTTTTGTACAGCACCCCTGCCCTAGCTGTGCTATGGCACAATATAAATTGATGCAATCATTATTATACTATAACCTCAACATTTCTATAAGTGCCATACAAAAGCTACAAGTATCCGAGTCATTGTACTCTGAATTATTCATTCTGTTGCTGCATTGTGTTTAGTGAAAGCAATCAGTTCCCCAGCAGTTGATCAGTCATCCAACATCAACGACAAAAAACTAATCCAAACAAATCTAATCTAGTGACATCTAGTGTCACAGTCAAACAACCCACAAAATCATTCAATGACTTCTAAATCATTCAATGACTTCTAAATGTAAACAAACTATTTATAATTCTATAGCAAAGATATGGTCTTAGCCAAGTTCATTTTGCAATGAATTGAACAGGCGCAATCCTTGACCACCGCAATTCCCATTTATATTTCATATGGGTGCCATATGACCCTCTATATACAAAGCTAGAACTTGAGATATGAATTCGCAAAAGAAGTCACAACCATAAGTTCATAAGAAACAGATTAGAAACATTTCTGGGACATCCTTATATCTCAACGCTGACCCTGCAAGACACCAATCACTGCTTTTAGTTCTGCCACACACAAGATCTTGAATGCTGATCGAATTTAAGCCAGAAGAGCTCAGGCCATGACACATCAGGACCGAATGAATTTAAACGTCAGTAATAGTAATCATAATCATGAATGTATATAGGGCAACTGCACATCACCGAGAATCTTCTTCAAGCGCAGGCTCACCAAACTCATCACAAACCAACTAATATATGGCAACAAAACAAAATTAAACAATAACCTCATATATTCCGATCTTGCTCCTCCCAAACCCTCTTGACAACTCCAAAAACAATTCAACATCAAAATCAAGACTTGGTCATACCTGCCATGGTAGCATGAAACAGATAGTGGCTGCACCAATGATAATGCTTGAACTGTAGCTTGGCCTCAGAGATCTGTTGAGAAAAGCAACAAAAATTTCCACATAAACAAATAACAATAAATTAAATATGATTCTGTGAAATCATAAAATATAATTATGACGCAAAAAGAGTCCAAATTAACTTTTCCCTTCTCAATATGCTGACCATCATTTCCAGAGAAAATTTTTGTCCAAACACATTTTCATCTTACCAACAGATTACCATCTGCTCTGCCAACAAACATAGATCAGTCCCTGCTGAGATGTTGGCAGTCCATTAACTTGTTCTACCTAGAATCAGACCTAGAATCAGCAGAGAAGTCCCGTAGGCTTGTCCCAACAGGAATCCATGGATATAAAGTGCAAGTGATAGAATTTCTTTAAGCCTCCGCATATGAGAGTGAGTGAACAAGAATCTCTATCATCTACATCATCTTCTCACTACCAGTGTACACTGTACAGTTCACACCACAATCCCTAGGAGCAGACGCAAAGCAAATATCTGGACAAAACTTCTGCTCCCCTGTCAGAGGCTTTTAACCTCTACCTCTAGATCAACAGTCCAGCATACTAACCGCTGGACTACTGTGTAATCCACACAAAACAAATCAACATAGTTTATCTAGCACTAGTTTCTACTAAAGACACAATTTCATTGATTAAAATGATTGGTATAAATTGCCACAGCTATACAGTATATATATGACAATTCTTTATTAGCAGGGTATTATTTAAAGCCGAACGATAATTGTATAAACGTACCGTAAAACTACAGTCACTGTAAACATCTGGATGACAAGAAATGGATATGCAAAGCTCTCTCTGAGAGGAGGTGTCCACTGGACTCTTGTACACTACAGACAACAACACAAAACTCAAATCTTTTGTACAATATTCTCATTATTAGAAACTGTCTAACATAACTAAGTCTTAACAAAATCTTGGCTCTTCTGTCACAAACCCCAAACTGCAGCGCAGTGCTAAATACCGACTTTCAGCACCATACATTTACATGCACGACTGGCTTTGCATACCATATCACATCACATGATGACTTCAGGTTAGTGACTCTGCACTTTATAATTATAAAACTAGTCTAATTTAATATTAACAGTTCTAACTCATCCACACCAGAAAAACATGCCAATGTCTGGGCTTCTCTGTCACTGGACTATCTGTGGAACGCATGCACTGCATCGTTTTGACACACCTTTTTCCCATTCCATCTGATTGATGACTGTGTACCCAGCACCTATGAGATGCACTATGCGTTTGCAACATTGTAAGTGCAGTCATGACAATTTTACAGAGCATTGTCAGTAGCAAGATACTTCTAGAATGTCCTACCGAACTCTCTACAATCCAAGTTATGTAACAAGCGCATCTTAAACTGCTCTTTGAAATCAGAAAGGCTTTTGGTGTTAGATATATCAGAATCGGGTGCAGGAAGACTGTCCCAAGCACATCACATAGCATTACTCTTCAAAGGCAATTTACTGTTTTGCTAACACACCTTACACTAACTGAATAGTAAATAAATGTTTAAAAAAGGATCAAAATTAATTAAATAAATAAGTAAATTAGTATTTACGAGCTACATCAGATTGGCACAGCAAAATTCGCTATTACTTTCACAAATTATTTGAATAATTTGCAAAACACAAAACATCAACGCAACTTCGTTTACATAACGAAAGCACCGTTTACTCCGCGCCGAAAACCGCGCATAAAACAGACAGCGATGAACATTGCCCACCATCCGAAAAGGGTCTCTCACCTCTCCGTGGTTGTAGAAGAAGGACAGGACCGTCACGAGCCCTCCCAACACACTCCCGCTAAAGCAGAGACAGAAAACAACAAGAGCGACCGCTTTAGCCAGTGACAAATCGCGCGACGGACGACGACGCTCCGGCTGCGACGGCGACAGCGGCACGGCGGGGAATGACGAATGGAGATCGCATTCAATAATCCGAGAGCGTGAAATTACAGAAACCGGTCGAATCAGAACGCCGACCGACAGGCGTATAAATTTCTCGCTACACTGCGACACGGCTTAGCACATTTCCCGGCGTGAAATGACCCGGAGCGCCTCCGGATATTTATGGGCGCCGGAACAAAAGAAATGCGAGGCGAGTTGCGAAAGAAATATGACGCAGCGGCGGTAACAAACCGGCCATGAAAAGGATAATCCTGTTACATGGTCAAACTAACAGACTGACTGACTGGCGGAGCATAAACAGATCAGTTCTGGCTAGATGGTTCGGCAATAAAATGTCACGCACTCGGCCTCGCTTCAACTGTTATGATGCATACTTGCAATCAGACATAGGCCATGTATATATATGTCTGTGACATCATGTCCATCATTTACTAATATTTTACAAATGCAATAAATTTCATGTATAAATAATATGTCTAATTAAAACGAACCTATAAATGGATCAGTTAAAACTTAAAGCATTAACATGGTGGGCATGTGATGCCAGATTTCTTACAAACCTTATCGAGCATTTGTTTTTTGCACATACTGTGGAAACGTCATATTATTAGTTAGTGTTTAAATGAAATATACCACAACAGTGTCAGCATATTCACTGTATACATATTTACTAGTAAACTTGCTATAAAAATTACTTCAGACATTCTTCTACTGAAAATAAAATGGGACTGAACAACAGGGCAATTGTTAACAGTCAGAATAAGTTGAAATTTCAGCAAATCAGATCAACACACAATTATAATGTAACAAACACGTTTATCAGCAGGAATAAATTTTCTCAGGATCGATTAGTCTCAACCATCCAACACAGCATCTTAACGATTTTTGACCAAACACTTTCTGATAACATCAATTCACACTTGCTCACATCAGCTCAGCCAGCCAAAGAAAACAATAACAATATTAAGAATAATCGTCTGTAAAATTCCACCATGAAATAGTAGGAACGCAAGAAACAAGTAAAACAAAGAGCTGATTTTATAACTCTATGGCAGCCGGTTTTGGTGTCGATTCATCATACTGCCACTATTTTACTATTACCCCCAAGAGGGTCTAGACAGTGGATAGGTAAGTCAACCTTTTGTGATTTTAATGAGTATCAAATCTGCATCCTTCATTTATTTTGTACCTGTGTACACCATTCAACCATCGCCTCATAGAGGCAATGCTCTTGGGGCAGTGCCTAAAGAGTGCCATAAAAACATTTATTTACGTTGACATAAAACTATTTTAGACGACTCGTTGACATACCACATGTGATACTATCTATCACCTATAAACAATGCATAAAAGAAATCATATGTAATCTAGTGGCAATTTGACCCAAAGAACCTTCTGTCTAGAGCCAAGGTAACAAGCAACAACTACCGTAATGCTGCACTTTTTAGCAACACCCAATCAGCAGACCAGAGTCGTCACCACTGAAATCATTAGCAAAAACCGTTGTCAAAAAGGGAGTTCCCCTTCTAAAGAGAGAGGCACTGCTTGTTCCGCCGTTACAAAAGCATTTGCCGTTGGCCGTTGTCTGTTTCCTCCACATCATCCAAATGTCATTCCTAACAAGCACGCTCGGTTTTGATGGAAGAAACTCTTTCTCCTCCTCCCCCAACTCCTCCTCCTCCTCCTCTCCTCCTTCCTCCTCCTCCTTTCATCCTCCTCCTCCTCCTTCAAGCCATGCGCACCAACACCTTCTGTATCGTCATATGACTGACTGTGGCGGTCGAATCTGACGCTCATTGCATTCGCTTAATTTCGCCAATTTCAATACATTTCGCCTTAGCTTCTCTCCAACGTGTAAAACGAAACCCTTCCTGCCAGCCGCATTTACAAGGCTTCACAGATTATTTATGTGGCCCACCACATCTCATCACACAGCAGTTCCTATAAAAGAATTCTTTGCTATTCAGCAATCGAATATCCTCAAGCAGTTGCATGTCTACTGGTACTTCGGCTCAAAGAAGCTATAGGGCGACTCCTGACAATGATTAAGAATTCGGAGGTGTGTGTAAAGGGTATATGTGCAATTGTACATTGTGCAAGTCCTTAACATGTCAGACCAATGGCAAATCCTACCCTCTGCACCAATATCGCTCGTTTTCATTTTTGTCACCACAAAATGTTAACATTTGACGAAATGCGTGACGATGCAGCACTCGAAGTGCCGTGCATCAATGCCTATCGTACCGTGGAATCGAAGCCCTCTTATAAATAATGGGTCGCGGGTGATGCAACATAGCAGATACCATTTAATTCTTGCAAATTGCAAGTAGTTTTTTCTCATGGCAATCTCTAAGTAAGTGTCAGTACAAATGCATAAATCATCTCTTATAAGTTTCAAAATGATTTTTAAAACAAATGAATTCCATAATCGTTTTGTAAGCAGTAAAAACGATTTTTGTTTTCGGAACCAAAAAAACGGATTTCCGGTTTTCGTTTAACATCCCACGGATTCACCATAAACGATTATTTGTTGCATGCGTATATATATATATGAACTCGAGTCCGTCGTTGCATAGTCCTACTACGGCCGATGAATATTTCAGTTGGAAAGCAACAACAACGGCAATCCATCAAACGGACAACAACCGTTGCTGACAACACGACTGGACAACGATTTGTCAACTTCACGCAATGCATCGAGATTTAGCGTCCTGTGGGAGATCTTACATGCATACATACAAACGCGTTGGACGGTTGGAGCATTGGTTAGGCCTCCAAGGCGTCATTGCTCCAGATGTGAAGAGTTGGCGCCAATGCATATCGACCACCGCAGTTGAAACACAGAACTATAGAAGCGGGACGACCATCTCGTCGAAAGAGACAGCAGAAGACATGTCGAAACTGCTCAAGCAGAACATTTACATGGCACTCTTGTGCTGAGCTTGGCGCTATATAAATTGCTGTTGTTATTTTTCCATGGACGGTGAGATTTGAAAGTTTTGTTCAGTGTGCTAACTGCAGTCAGAATTTGTGTACTTATCTTAGATTCATTCATTCATTCATTCAGAGCATTTATATAGCGCCCCTTCAAGAAACTACTCAGAGGCGCTCCCAGCCCAACCACGAACAAAGAAAAAAGACTTGAGGGACTTGTAGAACGCAGCCGGATGGACCACAAGTAGTGAGCGAAGCGAGACCGGGAGGTCGTTCCAGACAGTAGGCCCCACGACCGAGAAAGCACGGCGCTGCTTAATAGCCAAGCGAGCCCGCGGGACCAGAAGCTCACCTTTAGACGAAGAGCGAAGTACACGACGCGCTGCAACGTCAGAGACTGGACAGCACAGATCACGCAAGTATGACGGAGCACAGCCAAGGACGCAGCGAGAGACCACAGCAGCAATGCGGTATGAGATCCGCTGGGACACAGGCAGCCAGTGCAGCACATCACGCATATAGGCAGAGACAGGCGCAAATTTAGGATAGATACAATAAACGAGCTACTGATTGGTGACAGACATTACTGTTTATGGTTACTGCTTGGAGTTGTTTTCTTAGTGACTGACTGGTTAGTTAGCACACTGACAAACAACTCCAAGCAGTAGCCATAAACACAGGGCTTAAAGTGTGGCAAGACGGTCATGAACGGCGTCCATGCACTTATTTTAAAATTTAAACGCCATCCTGCCACTTATTGACCATCACAGCCTGGAAAGGTAAGGGGCATCCTGGCACTTCTTTTGGAATAGCAAGGAGCGTCCAGGCACCACTCAGCCCCATTTTCAAACAGCTCCATATTTACCTGTGCTACCCCCTCCACCACAGAAGAGACAACAGTTGCTACTCTTCTTTACCTCCCCAAAGCAACTGTACATCAACCAATAATTGCCAGTGAAACAATAGTAGTTTCTATTTGGTCTTGCATCTCCATAAGAATTCGCACATCCACAGATGTTTTTCGCGAGTCAAAGACTGTACAAACAGCAACGGAAGCAGCATGTCTTTTTCATTGAGGCACTCCACATCTATCAAGTGACACACACCAATGCAAAAGAAGAGGCCAGCCAATCCAACGCACTCAATGCACTGCCAACTCTCTCTTCATTCGCCCCACACTGATATTCTGTAGTCTTGGCAAACATGTACATGTACGTTGTCGTCGTTGGACAGTGTGAGCTTAGAAATCTGATCTTATTAAAGCCACCCCTTGAGGGTGAGTTACAGTCATGTCTTCCAGGAGGGAGGATAGAGGGGGCGAGGGCGATTCGGCAACAGTATTAACGTCAGGGCAAGTTCAATTCCCAGTGGAATAAACCCCCTTCTTGATTCTGTGTCATGGCTGCAGTCTTGGCAAACATGTACTTAATGGTCTCAAAACAGACGGGATCTAGAACGGACAAAGACGAAGCACCATCAATTGGTTTCTACGGCATCAGTTACCACGACTACAGCCATGACAACCACAACTACCATGACAACCACAAACACCATGACAACCACAACCAGCAATATAATGGACATTTTGTACCACTTTATAAACCACTGAGTGGACCTCTTATTTGAAGCATGTATAATGTTCGCAGAGACTATGATCAAGATGGGTTATAAACATGGATTTATCAAACTTTTTGAAATGCTGGTCTAATTTTCTACAGCTGTTGGTATAGTCCAACTAAGGACACAACAGTGGATAAATTTTTTCTTTTATCTAGATGTCGGGTTTAAGCACTCTTACCATCATGTATACTTGCAAAGAGTTATGTGAACGTTATTTAAAAGAATAAACACACACTGATTGAGTGATTAATTGATTGATTGATTGATCGATTGAGCCAATATACAAAGCATATATACTGTACCTGGAAAATAGTAGAATACAATTCAATTATAGTCAAATAATACTTAAATAATAATAAATAGCTAAATAATTTGTAATCTAAAATTTGATTAGTGATCATGCTTCATAGAAACATCTTAAAGACACTCTCAGCCTGGCCAAGCATAATGCACAATCAAACAGAAAAATACCGTACGGTTATTGCATGCTGATTGAAAAGGGACAAGGTAACAAAAAGTTTCTTTACATTACTTTACATGGTAGACAACAGAAACATTGGATCATTTTGGACAGACTAACCTGAGATAAAGTCCGAAGAGGAACAACACTCCCATACTGATTCCATTCAGTAGGAATACACTTTCAATGTAGAAATACGGCGGTTCACCCAGTCCTACAGCATGAAAACACGAGTGCCTGTGACCAGTCTGTACGTCATTGTCAGTTTTATAACAAACACAAAATATGACAGATTAAAATAAAGTGTTGATACAAATGACAGTTTAATAATAGCGTAGAGTTAATATAACAGAGTTGATATAACGTAGAGTTAATATGACATAGAGTTAATATAACATTGAGTTAATGCAACATAGAGTTAATATAACATAGAGTTAATATAACATAGTTAATATAACACAGAGCTAATAGAACACAGAGCTAATATAACATAGAGCTAATATAACATACAGTCAATAGAACATAGAGTTAATTATAGTGTACAGTTAATTATAGCATACAGTTAAATACAGCATAGGCCTACAGTTAATATAACATACAGGAGAACAGCAGCGCCGTTTGTAGAGCTCTGCTTGCAGGATGTTTCCTAACTCCATACGTTCTCCACAGTTTACACTCACTTTGACTTGCATGTTACGATGCCATATAAATTGTCATTATTATTATTACTACTGTTATTAACATACAGTGAGAACTAGTTAACGTGAAATTATTGTGGGCTAGACCCAACATGCAAATCAGGACTTGCATCAAAAGGGATAATGCTAAAAAAGATCAGTATTTAAAGTCACATGTTAAGTTAAAGCTTTGGGAAACACGACTGTATTGTGCGTCAAATTTATTGCTGTGATCCCTTCGTAAAAGACAACAATTTTCAGACTTTTCTTTACACCTCGGCTCATGTAGCTTTCCATGGAGTACAAAGCAGAGAACTATATACACATTATACAGTGTTGGTGTTGTCCACTAAGGGAGGAACTGTCTTTGTGCCGCTGACAGGATCGTTATCACCACTTCCTGCTCTTACAGCGGCATTCAACCATCACAAAAGATGTTTTTACGGCTCAGCTGAAGTCTAGTCTTCGCAGCAGACGACCGCTAGCACATTTCGTTAAGCGTTGATCGTGTCAAAGCACCCTTTTTGTTGCTGCATGCACCGTGTTATGGCACTGTAGAAATTGTCGTCGTCGTTGTCGTCGTCGTCCTCCTCCTCCTCCTTCTCATCATCATCATCATCATCATCATCATCATCGCTTCTCGGAGAGGTTGCTTAAGGCATCATACATTATGGATCGTGCCAAATAATGGATACTGCAGTCTAATGTACAGTCTCCAGTGATATATTATGCTTTAGGCTTCGTTCTGTACTGTCCTTCTTCTGGTACGACAATTCTGCTATGTTGTTTTCGATGAGAAATAAATCACAAATAAATTAAATCCGATCGTTATAATGAAAACAATTTAGCCTACATAACATCCAAACATATTAAATGGTGGGCCAAGTGCCTCTTTTCATTGTCGCAAAACCACTTTTTTCTCTGTTGGTCTAATGCACTGGGAGCGCCTCTGATTGGTGTGCACTGTGAGAGGCGCTATATAAATGTATAGATACAATATAATATACAGACACACATACATCAATGGACAAGCACCTGATGGTTGGGTTCTACTTGTGTGCAAGAGGCTGCTGACGGAGGCTCTTCTCATCATTCAAGCACCAATCACCTGCAGATGAACTATAGCTGTTCTAATTAAACTACATCTATCATTTAACCCTTAACCGACCAAAGTGTAGTAAATGGCATGGGAATCCTATACCCTCGTCAGTAAAGGGTTTATCTGCAACTCCTTCAAGAGGTTTTTAGAAGACACTGTATCATGTATAAACAATATTAAACATACATGTGTACAGCTACACACACACGCAATCGCATACAAGCATACAAACATACATCGCATTTGGAAATAGAAAGCGAAAGACGAGATACCTTCGCAGCTCTGAACTGGAGACAGGCCCTGACCGCGGTTGACCTGCCAGCACTGCATAGTAGGAATGTCAAAAGAATGCATGACCGACCCATAAACTCGGTAAGCAGCACCCAGCAAAACCTAGAACACCACCAGACTTATTTTTTAATTGACTTGTTTGGCAACATTGTCAATTAAAAGATAAGAAAAGCATTTAATGGAAGAAGTGAGTCTTAAGTCACAGCAGAATGAAACACGAAACACAATGTCAGATATTTTAGCCGAACAGATTATTACGAAACGACAGATCGCAATTTCAGAAACAATTGTATTGCATTGTATCTAAACATTTATATGGCACTTCTCACAGTGCACACTGATCAGAGGCGCTCCCAGTATCTGGCAGTCCACGTGATGCATTGGATAACACACTGGCGTGGAGATCAGCGGCGCTGAGTTCGATTCCCGGACCTCCCCCCATAGTATAGACAATTAGACATGCTTTGTAGACTGCTATTAGCGCCCTCGTATTGCAGGCCATATGTTCTATAAGGATTTGTGAAAATGTGTTCTTGTGAATTTTTTCAATTGCACAACTGTACACTGTAACCGGTTGCGGTCTGTCAACCGAATTGTTCCATTTTTTTCCTCTGAGGTACTTCATTCTCCCAGGGACTTATGGACTATTATTAATTGAAGAATGAACGTCTGGTGGGTCAGGCCTCGTCTTCAGGGTGTGAGGCAAAAGTGTTATTATTATTAAAAATTATTATTGAAACCAAGAGAGAGAGAAAAGGAATTGAGACAGCAAAACGAGGCGCTGGCAGTCTGGGTCCACCAGTTAATAAGGAGAATGAGAGGAAGCAAGAAGCTGGTTCCACAGTGCAGGGTCAATGAAAGCAAAAGCTCATGTTCTAGCCATGGCAATCCCCACGCGCAACCAAATTGCACAACAGCACTGTAATACCAACAATTGCAAAGCCATTCGCAAAGACCAGCTTAATAGGCCGTCGTCCCAGCATCTTGACGGCGGCAGCAGCAGCAGCAGCAAAGGCGCAGAGAACAATTGCAGAAAAGTTCTACAAATATGCCAGACCGACCCAGCTCAACAACTGCACACAACTGATCATCCGATGATAAAAGCCGGAGAATATTCTCCGATATCCACAGCAGACAGAACCGAAGAAGAAGAAGCCTCCTCGTCCTCCCCTCCTCCTCCTCCTCAACAAGCAGCAAGCTGCGACCGTCCGACCGACCAAGCGAGCCTTAAATAATCCGTCATTACAAAAGCGGAAAACTGTTTTCCTTTGATATCCCGTCGGTGGTCGGTCCGTCCCCCGGCCCTCCCTCCCCTCCGCCCCCCCCCAATCCCCGATGCTATCGGTCATCGTGCAAACAGTGGACACACAATATGTGCAGCGATGTGATAAGTTCAGAATAGGACGGTTATCGGCCTGTGTCACCAACCCCCAACGAGACCCAACGGACGACAACGACGACGACGACGACGCAGCACTGCAAATAGTTCGCATGACGTTCGCCAGCCACCGTCGTCGTCGCCGGTTATCGCCGAACGCAAACGGACCGTTCGGATGCATTCGGCTCCGTCCGGCTTCGTTCGGCTCCGTCCGTCGTCGGCTTAGCAACAAAACGCCGGCGACTGAACGAATGACCGCAGCGCGGCTGTAGTAGCATTTGTTGAGCCGCCTAATTTTAGACACGACGACGAGGAGGAGGAGTAGGAGGGGAGCGCAAGGCAACGTTGCCGTCATCGTCGGCGGTCGATAATCTGGTTAGGAATAAACTGGCGTATGTTTATTGATGTATCGGTCGTCTCGATGACGCGATGATGACGCGACGATGACGCGGTGATGACGCGACGATGACGCGGTGATGACGTCAATGACAGGAATAAAATGAATTATCTTCCGCCGTCTGCTGATCACCGAATGAACTCGTGATGTGATCGTGATGTGATCATGTGATGGAGGGTTTAAAATTGACCGCAACAAAATTGCGCAATTTCTTGCATTACGTTCGAGTACATTAACAGATCTGTGACGAAAACTAAATATATATCGAAAGGATGTATTTTTCCTAGTGCTTTAAAAATTGCTAAAGTCGTACCTATTTTCAAAAGAGGTGAGAGGAGTGACGTAGCTAATTATAGACCAATCTCTGTACTTCCATATTTTGCTAAGATATTTGAAAAACTAATGTATAAAAGACTGAGTAGCTTTCTTGAAAAATCTAGCATTTTATACCCATCTCAACATGGATTCCAGGCTGGTCACTCCCCCTCATTGCCTTTACTAAGTATTCAGGACAAAATATCTGAAGCAATTGAAAATAATGAATTTTCCCTTGGAGTGTTCTTTGACTTGGCCAAGGCTTTTGACACGGTGAGCCATGATATTTTACTTAAAAAACTGAATAATTATGGTATAAGAGGAGTCCAACATAAATGGTTTGCTAGTTACCTTGAAAATCGCTCACAAGTTGTTTACTGCAATGGTGCCTATTCAATGATGCATTCTGTTCTGTTTGGCGTTCCACAAGGATCGAACCTTGGACCTTTATTATTTCTTCTTTTCATTAATGACCTTCCTAACGCATCCCCACTTATGTACTTCATCCTTTTTGCAGATGACACTAATATCTTTTATTCCCACAGCTCCCTTACCAGCCTTTATCAAATAGTGAATGGCCAACTTTCTCAAATTGCTAATTGGTTTCGTGCCAACAAACTATCATTAAACCTTGATAAAACTAATTACATTCTATTTAGGTCCCATAGAAAAATTTCTTTCACCAACGAAAATAATTTGTACATTGATGGCCATTCCATTAAACAAGAAACATCAACTAAATTCTTAGGTGTTGTGTTAGACCAGCATTTGTCTTGGAAAGATCATATTAAAGCTATCTCTTCTAAAATTGCCAAGAATATCGGTATTATAAAACGAGCTTCCTCCTTGTTACCTCCCCATGTTAGGCTAACCCTTTATTATACACTCATCTACCCATATCTTACCTACTGCAATATAATATGGGCTTCAACTTATAAATCCAATTTACAAAGGCTAACAATTCTACAGAAACGTGTTATTCGTTATGTGGCTAATGTTCCATACAATTCTCATACTCATCAGCTATTTCTGGAATTTAAATTACTAAAGATTGAACAAATTAGGACGTTTCAGATAGGTGAATTTATGTTTCGATATGAGCACAACTTGTTACCAGTAGCGTATAGACAAATGTTCTTCCGTGCCTCTGATTTTCATTCCTATTCCACAAGAAGTTCAAATTTGTATAGACAACCATTTGCTCATACTAACACTCGTTTATTTTCGATCAGATATACTGGTGCTAATATTTGGAACAGTATCCCCTCAGCTATAAGTCAATTACATGGTCTTCATATCTTCAAGAAACGCCTACGTTGTTATATTATCAATCGAACTGCTTGAATTATTGTGTTGAATTGGGTGTGTTAGTTAAGTGTTAGTTAAGTGTTAGTTAAGTGGTAGTTAAGTGTTAGTTAAGTTGTGTTATCTATCCTCTATTAATAAGTTTCTGTCCTGATTATATTTCTATTTCTGCAATCGTTTAAACCGGCTGTCATGTCCTGTATATTATGCCTTGCAATTCAATGATTACTGGGTGGCCCAATTAGCGGGATTTCCATCCCTTCCGGGTCTCCCCTTGATACCACTAAATATGTACAATTCCCTGTTCACTGCCTTGATTGTTATTTTTGGTGCGTATTCAGGAAATAAACTGATTTGATTTGATTTGATTTGATGTGCCACATGAAGCATTGAGATGAAGCACAATTCTCCTGAATTTCTCTATGTCGGATAATTGTTGCAAAACTTGATGTAACTGAATGAGAACACCAGCAGGCCTATGATTGTTAGTGTATATGTCTTTAATTGATTTGCTGGCACTTTGTAAATAGTTTTATGTAACTGAAATTCTCAAGTGGTATTTCCAACTTCTTTATACCAGAAGCATTCTATAAGGAAACATGTAAAACACTACATCCATATGAATATATTGGAAGGATACAAATCAAGAGGAGTAGGAAGAAGAGGAGAAGGAGGAGGAGGAGCTGGAGGAGAACCAGGAGGACGAGGAAGAGGAGGAGGAAGAGAGACCCGCTTACCTCTGGATAGAGGTTGAATCTCTTAAGAGTGTTGATGACGAGTGGAAACTCAGTGACGTTGTCGTACATGATCAGCTGAAGACCTTGCACAAAAGATTTCGCCTCAATTATCGTCTTAAAGTACGAATAGTAGAGGCCCTGCAACACACACAAGCAAACATGAAAAAGAATAGACACATTGTCAGCTATAATTAAGATCATCTGCAAGTTTAGTTCTGTCAAAGACAGTGTTCTGAATAGCACAAGAGTTTCTTACAAGGTAATGATACATTACAGACTACATAGACATATACAATGTAGACACACGCACGCATGCATGCACATAGTCACACATAGATATACAATTATACATAATTTCACATAAATATAAAATATTCACATATACATCATACATGTATACATGCATATATTCACACACACAAACACATATACGCATACCAATAGAAGCACCTACATAATAATACATCATAGCTGATGGTTTTATGCTAACAATTGCAATCAGTTGAGATGTCGATTCAAGCATTGGAACAAATGACCACCGCACTGCGACAGCATTGTCTAGAATTATACAAGTGAGTCAGTATTATACGCATATGGAATTGAGCACTCCCCCACTCTATCACACATTGAGCAGGTTCATGCTTTCCCTCGAGGCGGTCACCATTTAGCGACTGTATATGCACCACCACCTGTGAGCATGTGATGATATTGTCAGACGGTAAGACACGTGTCTGCATTACAAGATGAGCCAGAGTCCTTTAACGCTTCAACGGTGACACTACCGTGACAGTGTAATACAAGCGACTGGGAACTAATGCAGGTCGTTATTAAAGTGTTAATGATCCAAACCAAGAGAGATACAGTCATCTGGCGCCCTCTATGGCGCAGTTCAGTTGGTTCGGATCTAGATGCAGAACATCATCAGACGTTGACATTGATCCAACAACCTGGAATGGGCTTCCCTTGACTACATGCGACCCCTCCCAAACTGTTCTCAATTTCACAAACTGTTGAAGACTGTTTTTTCAGTTTGATCTCGGCCGTGAGCGCCTCTGAGTAGATAACCTTGAATGGGCGCTATATAAATTCTGATTGATTGATTGGTTGATTGATAGGACTCTGATTTCAACATCATTCCCAAACTGGGCGCCATGTGCACTGTAAGTTGCTCGTGATTTTGGCATTCTTCTGGACAAGCTGATATAGAGTTTCAAGACTAAAACAAACGAGTCAAATATGTAAAAATGCCATATTTGCACTCAATGCTTCTGCAGAAGCCGCAAACTAAGAGACAGAGAGACAATAGAACCAGTTCAACAGATCGACAATTCACAAGAAATCTCAAAGCTAGGGTCACCTTGTTCGCAAGAAAGCAGTGCTCACTGCTCAGGTCATATCTCCATTAAACAGAATGAATACAACTACTCAAGCAAGGCCACCAAAACAGAAAGCGATTCATAAACAACACTGTCATTTACTCTCATTGTCAACCATGCAATGTGTTGATTGTGTTCTGATACAGATCTGCTAACCCATCAGCTCGCATCAATGAAGTGAAATTCCCCGTGAAACTATCTAAGTGGATCATCAATTTGCAGACATTTTAAACAGACGACCAATTTATTTCTGACTGAGGCTTTACAACTGCGATATAATCTGGCTACAATATGATTCGGCATCATTATACGCATAGTGTAGCAATTGATCCAACTCTTTCCACAAAATATGCAGCGACAGCATGTAATCAATAAAGCCACAAAGCGCTCCATAATCTAGTTCATACACCCCACAAGATACCAAATCATCCACAGATCTTCTATCACATTGCATTTATCAACCTATAAAACACGACGACACCCATCGTATGTATACCTATCCAACCGAAGTGCTTTACAAGCGTTGATGCCATCCAACCTTACAACGTGACACGGCTTCTTCTGTAATTGTGTCTAAGCCACCCGATCGGAGGACGGTACACCACCGCCGCCGCCGCACCAACGTAGAAAGCGGTAGAAAGCGGCGTGGGCGACCACCGGATGAGGAACAACGGACAAAACCGTGGCGGAACGCTGGCAACAACAGACGCCATCCGTCATGATCAACGAAACAAAACCGCCATTACAGTGCTGTGAAAAGCGCGCTGTGCAAAGTCTTGTCAGCGCGTCGACTCTCTATCAGATTTATCTCTGACCTATTATGGCTGACGAGTTTCCGACAGCCACGGGTGGGAACGCGGGGTGTGGGGGCGGGTGGGTTGGGAGGGGAGTCTGCAGAGGGAAATTGAATCCTGGGTAATTTCTCATTCATTCACGACGCATTCCCGCGACGACGATGGATACGCTGACGACGCCATCTTTCAATGATAAGCGATATGTCTAAGCGTGCTTTCGTTATCACCGATGCTTTCATAGCGTAGCACGAAAGAAACATTGGAACGAGATGATCGAAAGCCATGTCAAGCGTGACCTCTCGCACCCAGTGGTGGTAACATTATGGCGGACACCGGCAGTACTAAACACGAAGGCTTTCAATCATGAAGTCCACACTTTGAAGTTGGATTTCAATCCAAGTCCACCTCTTGAAGAGCTGGGTTTTCAAACAATTCCGCCTCTTGAAGAGCTGGTTTATCAATCCAAGTCCGCCTCTTAAAGAGCTGGTTTTTCAATCCAAGTCCGCCTCTTGAAGAGCTGGTTTTTCAAACCAAGTCCACCTCTTGAAATTGAAATTTTACTGGAAGAAGTGTAAACAGAAATTAGTGGAAAGATGGAATACACTGGAGAGAGCAAAATTGAGATTTCCGGGACTGCTGCTCTGCGAATGCTTTTCTTCAGATACACGATATTATAACTGTTCATAATAGGACGGAGTCTTTGCCGTTGCTACCTCTGAGCCGCAAGACCCACGAGGAGATTGCATCATGTCCCTCCATCACGGTGCTAGCATGACAAGACCAATGAAACAACTGAAGAAATTTACCTCAGCGAATTCCTCCCACTGCTGTTTACGGGGTGTGTGTGGGGTGAGGGGCGGGAAGAACAGAGGTGCTTTTCCAACCTGGTAAAAGAGTAAGAGCAATACTAATCAGCAGTGGTTAAAGTGGTTTGGGTGAGCAGTGGAAACGCCGAATGCGTGAGCAGTGGGAACGCTGAAGAGTTTTAATGGAATAATGGAACGCACGTGTTTACAGCGTTACAGCGTTCTGTGCAGATGAGCAAGCAGTGGGAACGCACGCCAAGAATTTTGAGAACGCCGTTCCCACGCATTCCCACTCACTTTAAACGCTGCGAATCATTCTCGTTATGGCAGCACAGTTAAACACAGAAACTCCCAACTTTCTCCTCAGAGATCGCATGAGTCATGACTTGGCCACATACTGGATGCTGTAGAGGTTAAAGGCCAACGTGTCATCATCCACATATTAAATACACTTCCAGGAGATACTACCGCAGCAGCACAGTTCACAGGAAAGACATCATCGCATCACAGAACTGCAGCACAGAGAAGAAATGCCTTTATTATCCATCTTTGCAAGCAAGTAACGACGTCGGCCATTAAATCTTGCCTGGCAAATGAACCGGTGACAGAGTGCCAAACAAAGCATCATCATCATCATCAGCAGCAGCATCAGCAGCAGTGCATAGTTATTCGATACCATTGTTCGCATATTATATGAACAGATGGACGACAGCAGCATTAGACGACAACGACGACAACGACGACGGCAAATGAGTTCGTTCATGCCTGGAAGAAGTGTAAACAGAAATTAGTGGAAAGATGGAATACACTGGAGAGAGCAGCGTGGAGGAGAAACATCAATCAGCCTCATCCTCCTCCGTATCCTCCTCTCTTCCTCTCCCAAACACAGTCCCCATAATGCAAGAAGTCAAAAGACTCACCCTTACAAACATTACAACACATATATAAATATAATATATATATGTGTGTTATATAATGTATTGTGTATGTTATACACAATACATTATATACATATATGTGTATGTGCAGACATCAAATGTGACCCGTCATTACGAAATGAGTCGGTAGTCGAAAAATGCAGAATGCTGCAAATCGATTTTAAAGGTGTTCACCCTTAAAATTATTGATTTTTCCATTTTTGGAATCTACATTATATAATGTCTCAATAAAATATTAAAACTGACTTTATTTTGCTGTGTTTAACATGCTATTTGTGCAGATTAAATGACCAATAAGATTTAAACCTTAAAAAATTCAGAAAATCGCGTTTTCCCAACATTTTCTGTTAGGGATCGATTAAAATTTTTATAACTCCACAAGCAATTGGTCGATTTTGATGCGTAATAGCTCATTTTGAAGGTAATTTAACATGGAATAACGTGGAATACATAACTCAAAGTAGGCCTACTCAAAAATGGCTTAGCAACTCATTTTTTTATGATGGGTCACAAAGAGTGCTAAAAGTTATATTCATTAAAAAATAAGATGCTGGTAAAAGGTTTGTGCATTTGACTCCCTCCCGACTTGCATATATATTATATGTACATATTAAAATGTATACATTTTTATTACATAGATAACAATAAAATATATGTTTTCAGATTACTTTTGTGACTGCACAAAGCTCTAGTTTTTCAATCTGGATTAATCACATTATGCCATTCTTGAACGTATCATATAAATCATGCTCTCAATATTTATGATATTTTTTCCAAACATTCACAAAACTACTTCAATAATAGACTGAGCCTAGATTCAATACACAACCTATCTCAAACACACCCGATCAAAATTACAACAGACTGCATGACGACAAAGCTGAATGTGCAATACAAGCAAAATGCAATAGCATATACAATGTATACATTCCTGATAATTTTGTCTAGCACAAAATGCTAAAAGCACCGTCTGCAATGCCCGAACATGTGCAGGTTTACACCAGGAAAAGGTTAGAGGCCTATAATTATCGATTCTGTAATTGGTGGGAAAATAATTGACAACAGATCTATTAGGAATGATAACTCCGACGACCGATATCGATCTCAACCCGCCGTTGGTGCCCTTTCGAAATAACCGTACATTAGTCGGCAACGAGTGACGGGGTCAGTGGCATTTGCGTCTGTCCGTCCTATTTGTCTATTCGCCGTCCGCGCTGCGCCGACCATACATTTGCCTGCTTACGGATTCCGCTGTCATAGTCCCGTTGATCATTATTATGCGCAGAGGCCGGCCTGATCGGAATCGCAAGGACAATATCGGCGCATAACTCAAAGTCCGCCGCCGCGCCGGAATAGAATATTGCGCTATCGATCACGTTAACAACAACGATGATAAATAAACGCGCAGAAATCTTGGGATCCTAATCCTCTCGACGCCGGCCTTTGCTCGTCGAGGCCTTTAATATTAACGGTGGCGGATACTCGCTCGTGCGCTAAGCCGGATAAGTTAGCCACTGCAGTTGCCGACTCCCGCCGTTCCTATTTGCAGCACATTAGCCACATCTCTTCACGCATCAGCGCGATACTTAACCCTTTCAGAACCTCGCCGCTGTGATTTACTCTCAGAGTGTGTTGTGGTCGGTTAAAACCAATGAATAGACAAACTACTGATAGCTATTGCGTAATTGCAGTCAGGTTAAGAAGTTTGTTTCTGAAAATGCACATTTTTAGATGCCATAGCGTAGAACGCCGTAGAAGGCGTAGATGTATAGACCATTAGCCACTGAAATCCTGCAGCTGATTGCAAAGCTATGGGACACTGCTAGGTAGAGATGGATACAGTGAGACGCTAAGAGACACAGGACCATAAATTTCTAGTGTGCCACGCCATATTAAAGTTGAAGAACTAGGGTCGTTTACCTGGGGTAAATGAGTTCATTAATTAACTAATTAAGAATTAATGATTAATTAATAGTCACTTGAGATTAAAATTACCATCAAGTAGACCTATACCAGCAAATACAAAACCAACATTATTCATTGTTAACCTTTTAATAGTATTATTAATATTTATTGCTAGTGATTAGTACTAACTTAGCTTAAGTGGCAGTTATTTGCTCATATAAATAGTCTTGTTTACGCTTTTCAGTTAAAAAATGTCTACCTTCAACCAATTCCGCAAATGAACCTGCAATTTAACACTGCTAGGTTCCAGCAAGTATATTAAGCATGTTTTGTTGACAATGTATTAAACCAACTAAGCAAACAAGCAAAAAAGTCTCTCACACAAACTGAAGTGGTGAATGTTACAAGCGGTCTTCAAAAAAGCATCAAAAATTTCAATTCCATCATTTAAATTAATTATTAATTAATTAATAATTTATTAATTAATTGTAAACTTCCACAACCCTGTGTAGAAATGAACAGTAGTTTCGAGATTAAAAATACAAATATATATACCAATTATTTAGAGAGACTGCGTAGTTTCAAATTCCAGCCACACATAAAGTTTAAGTCAAAAGAGAAAACGTGAATGATGTATCAAAATTTCCTAGGAGAAAAACAATATTGGAAGAAATCAACTTTAGAGAAAGAAAAAATCATAGGCAACATTTCTTAAATGGGGAGGAAAAATTTAAATGATTTCAGAGGGGGGTGGGCGAATTGGAACAATTCAAATAATGAAAGAGCGAAACAAGATTTCAATTTTAAACAGCAATCCACATTTCAATTGCCTAATATTCCTTACAATCAAACACTTGAGCATATTTGAGAACAAACCAACAATTCTTACAGAGCTCTGTAAGTAGCTCACACACTTGACTGTGTGTTCTTACTGTTCATCAAACAAAGCGAATCCAGCAGACGAGCTAAACTTCACACCACGCCTCCTGCATCGACATCCCCTCCATGGTCAGTTTAATCCGCTTTCCGAATTTCAGGGATAAGCTGATAAGAATGAAATATCCTCTCAGCAGTTGAGCACATCAGCTGGCACGGACGGACGGACAGGCAGACGGCTGCTAGTCGCATGCCAATGCAAGCACCCACCACCACCACCACCGTATAGAGAACGTCTCCATTCAGCCAAGAAATTCAATAACAGCTTACACCTAATGCCATGAAATACAGTCCACAAAGCAGATATCCAGCGATGGCGGCCATAAATTCCAGACGAGAAGGTACCCCTCGCCCCCCACTCCACCCCATTTTCATCCTTTGTTACCCTACTAGTAATGCTAAGCACACAATGTGCCTCGTGAATAATAGGGCAACGACGCAAGCGATGCCGGAAATCGCGGGCACTATACGGCGGGCCGACACACAAATCCTCACTTGCGTTTAGTTACTGCCGACACTTTCCACGCGACGATGGGACTCGTTATACGACTCGTTATAGGAACATCATCCGCTATTACTCACCACCTCCCGCTCGGAATTCCACTTATCCACCCGAAAAATCTAGCAAGTGGAATGACTTGGAAATCAGGAAGTCGTCTAACGTCAGCACATGACCTACATACATAGTTGATGCTTGATCAAAACACGGAAATCTCAGTATAATATACTTATATTATAGGCTCAGGTATTATTGACCAATTAGGCTATCGGGTATGATTTAAATTAAAGCAACTATTATGTAGTTAGGCATTTCTGTTGATGCAACTTCATTTGGCACTCTGATCTAACAACATCAGTGTACGAATGGAAGAAATATTGCATACGATTTCAATCAATCAATCAATCAAGCAATCAATCAATTCGTTATTAGAATTTTAATATTAAATTTTTTTGGGGGGGGGGTAAAAACAATATAATTGTCTCTTACAATTCATGATTTTTAAAGTTTATACACTTTCATAGAACTTCACAAATGAAAAACGCCATTCATAATTGTGCTTTTGAGATATGGTGTTGAAGTTTTTGTTTCTTCACTCCATTCTTTGATAGATTTACAATAATATAGCAAACACGATTTGTGAACAGAACAATATATTATGCATTCAATGATCTCATGCTACTCATGTCTAAGGTGATCTTTATAATAATTTTTTGCTGGAGTTGCATATTTCATTAAAAGATTGATTTTTCTTTACAAAAATGACATTTTTAGCACTTTCATTTCTTCGTTAAACACTTCTTACATTCATATCAGCAATTACTACCTGCTAAAGCAAGCACAAGGCTGTGAAAAACGATCGCTGCCTGTGCAAACCAAATCTCTCAGTGATTGAAAACGATTAATTAATATCAATAAGCCGCTGATAACCGAAGACATCAAGCTCTGTGAGTCCTGGACTCACACCATACTATAAATAAACAGTCTTGACAAGTCGAAATAAAACTAACAACAAGTAAGATTAGGAAGAGCTCATGTAAACCATCTTACCATTTCCGTTCGAAAGGTCAGTTCGCGTTCCAACGTGGAGAGATGAGAGAAGTGGCGATCACTTTCAAACATGTGAGCAATGTGATTTCTAAAAATAAAATCAAACATGTGAGCAATGTGATTTCTAAAAATAAAATCAAACATGTGAGCAATGTGATTTCTAAAAATAAAATCAAACATGTGATCAATGTGATTTCTAAAAATAAAATCAAACATGTGAGCAATGTGATTTCTAAAAATAAAATCAAACATGTGAGCAATGTGATTTCTAAAAATAAAATCAAACATGTGAGCAATGTGATTTCTAAAAATAAAATCAAACATGTGAGCAATGTGATTTCTAAAAATAAAATCAAACATGTGAGCATTGTGATTTCTAAAAATAAAATCAAACATGTGAGCAATGTGATTTCTAAAAATAAAATCATTCCAAACATTTTGTCATATTATATCCGATTGCAAATCGCAAAACAACGCATGAAATTTTTAACCGTAGAAGATGCTGCAGCAGCAGCAGCAGCAGCAGAACAATGACATCCAATCTCAATGCTTTCAGTGTAAGTCGCCATTGGCAATAATAATCGTCAAAGGCTGAGGCAGAAGACTTTGAAAGTGATCTGGATTATTAATAACCTCAGCAGCTAATGCACCTACTGCATAGCCACCAAAGACATTATTGATCAGTAGATCGTCACTTTCAGTAAATAAGTAAGTAAGTATATACTTTAATGAGCCGCCTGCAAATGCACTGTAGAAACATCGATCAGTTATGAAAAACAATGAATATATATATGTATATAACTATATATACAATTATACATATATATATATATATAACTAAATAATCAATCAATAGGCCTAATAAAGCATGTGAAAAGGCAGTCATTTTCAGAATTAATAAAGCATAGCAGAAAACAGAGATAGTTATTTATATATCATACATGTTTCAATGAACCCTATCCTAGTTAATGTATCAGTTTAAGTCACAGAGCTCTACAGTTCATATAGGCTACGTATAAGCTACGGGTTTCTAATGCCTGTAAATCGATGCTGATACACTTACTAAAAATCATTTATATCTGAATGTTTCACCATATAAAACTCCAGAAAATTGTTTAAACCTTCGTGGCATACAAGTCATTGAATCATAATAGTTTCCAGCCTCAGCCTTTATTCCCTCTTACATATATATAAGGCAGATATGACATTTGCACACTTGCAAACCTCAAGCTATACGCCTTTCCGAAGTGACTTTTAAATATTGTAAGACGTTTCTACAGCTTCAGCGATTAATCCATCTTATCTGGCAGTACCCTCCTCTCTAAGATTGGATACTTTTTGCATCATCTGCCTGTCAAAGCAACCACTCACTGGGATACCTTTGAGATGTCTCTGAAATGTATAACTGTCTCACTACAATAGTTTCTGTCTTCCAGACATTACCCTTAAGGGCATGTGTACTTCTGCCTCCCTGTAAAGGCCCTCTGCCGCTCTTCCTTCTCTTTCTGCCTTACTTTTCAGTCGTTCTGTCTCCTCGGCCATCATCTCCCTCTCATACTTCTAACGCAAATCTTAATCTAATCTGCAAACATGTCTACATAATAATCCACAGAACATCAATCGATGATTGCTTCAATCAATCAAACAATCAACCAGTCAATTAATCAGTCAGTCAATCAATCAATCAATGGTTTTACTGTAGCCACCAATGTAAAAGTAATAGCTTCTGTGGATACAAAAGGAAGGGGTCCAGACTCCAGAGAGGATTGAGGATCCACTATTTAGGGACACCCTAATACCTAAGCAAACATCATGTTCCAAAATCACATTTCATTCGACAGAACTAGTCGAGATCTACAAACTGGCATGTTGTGTTGCAAGTTTACGCAACATGGAATAGGTACAGGGTTGGAGGTAGGGTAACATGGAGAATGGAGGCAGAGATGTAGGCAAATTTTATCTTTGTAATGTAGCAGAATATTTACTTACATCCAACTGTATCCAGGTGGCAGGCAGAAAGCCTCATAATCCTTTCTAAATCTCTTAAATCGCACCTGTTTAGATGTGTTGGGTAGCTACATTAAGCGCCTTGTAAAGGTGCTATATAAATGGCCATATACAATTACACATACATACATACATGTACATACATAAGCCCACCTGTCTGCAAAACCCTTTAAGACTCTAAAACTGGTGTCCAAAAATTACCAACACGTTTAATGAAAACGTAGGAGTTTAAAATGCTCACTGCAGTCCAAATAAGACGCAATAATTGTGTAATTAAACACCTTTTTCTGGCTAACATGTTTAGAGTGGCATAGGAACGGAAGTGAAGTGATTAATTAATCCGATAAACCCGCCATCGAGGCGCTTGCGGCACGAGTCTTAATAGGTGCAAGGGGGAAAGGATTTTCACCTGCCAACGGGTAGTGCTGCAGATAATTAAACGTTATTGATTGGGGCTCTGCTGCTGTTGAAACATTGATCAGTTGGAACCAATTAGGTAAATCATTTTCCGGGTGGGGAGGGAGGATACCCAATGCCAACAACAGGCACATTGGGGTGGGAGATGACCGATCTCCACCCCTCCACCATCCCCTATCCCTGCAGCATTAGTCGCCTTCCTTCCTTCCTTCCTTCCTACAGGGACATGTCCCAGACACTGTCAGGACAAAGGAAGGCAAAATTAATGATGCGCCAAACGAACATCAGAGTGTCACGTATGCCACAGAGTGAATGATGTCAGTCATTCCCTTCTTCCGCTTGACTGACGACATCGAGTGACATCTAGTGTGGTTGTCACGCACTGCCTCATAGATACTCCACAGCGTGTTCCAAGATACATGACATTTTGTGTTATGCAAGCACATGACATATTGTGATACGCCAATGCACAACATCTTGTGTTATGCCAATGCATGACATCTTGTGGTGTTATGCCAACACATGACATCTTGTGTTACGGCAACAAATGGTATCTTGTGCTATGCCAACACATGACATCTTGTGTTACACCAACACATGACATCTTGTGTTATGCCAACGCATGACATCTTGTGGTGTTATGCCAGCACATGACATCTTGTGTTACACCAACACATGACATCTTGTGTTATGCCAACGCATGACATCTTGTGTTATGCCAACATATGGCATCTTGTGCTATGCCAACACATGACATCTTGTGATATGTCAACACATGACATCTTGTGTTAAGCCAATGCATGACATCTTGTGCTATGCCAACGCATGACATCTTGTGCTATGCCAACGCATGACATCTTGTGTTATGCCAACACATGACATCTTGTGTTACGCCAACACATGAATCTTGTGTCATATCATGCATGGTTCCTCTCTATTTTTAAACTGTAATAATTCTGGTTGCAATACAGAATCCTGCAATGTACAAAATATTCAACAGGATGAACCTGTTATAATTCGCCTCCAATTCCTTCATCTACATTAATACACATTACAACTCCATATGGACTCCCAAGACTCACGCGGTGGGTGGTTCGTGGTTCGGCCATGTGAAAAGAATGGACAACAATAGACTACCAACTGCGGCCCTGGCCGGCCACGTGGAGGGAACAAGAAGTAGAGGAAGACAGCCAAAGACAGGATGGACAACATAATGGAAGCCCTGAGGGTAAAGAACATGGATATGAAGATGGCCGTGGACACTATCAGGGACAAAGAAATGTAGGAACGTTGTCATGTAAAAGCCTCATCATTAACGCAGAACGCTTGACCGTAGAAAAGAAAGGGAAAAAAGACAATTCCATGTAGTAATCTAACTCGCTATATATATATATACTGTCTTCAAGGGCATGGAAAACACCGTGGTATCGATCACTGGAAAACTGACAATCATCCTGACTCCCATGGGCATCTTTTCAGCGTCATTGTCGTGGAGCATTGAAGTTTCTTGTGCAGTTTTTATTTCACCTTTGATGTTATATTTTATCTTTCTTGCTGGTCTTTATTTTGTAAGTTCTTTTCATTGTCAATAATCTGCTGAAGATAGCAATGTAGTCATTAATTTTGTCATCTTTGCAGTTTTTATTTGACCTCTTTTGCCAGTATCATTTTTAGATCCATTTCTGGATTTGTTTTTCATTGTCATTGCAATACTCTTTTGGATAAGAATTTTTCATGTCATTTTGCAGTCTTTATTCTTTATAGCTGGCATTCTCTGTACATTCTCTACTACTGTCCAAATAAGCCGCAATAATTATGCAATCAAACGCTTATTCATTCATTCTTATTCAGTGTTCTTCTTGTCATCCTTAATGTATCAAGAGTTGCACAAATGTGTATCATAATTTTTATCTAATTTATGCCGTTTTTGTCTTCTGTTTTCCTACTTCTTTTAGATGTTTCCTCTTTCCTACTGTTTTCTGATATCTTCTCTTCCCGGAAAAACCCAATGAACATTGTCCAATGTCTTCTTCTGTATTTTGGTGAACGGAGGTAGGATGCCATCGTCAATTCACTCCAAAGGTGACTCAATGACTGCATTCACATACTTCATTTACTCCACCTGCTTCCTACATGCAGTAAACAATTAGGTGCTGCTTCCGAGCAATGATTACAACTTCCATTTAATTGGCAAACGAACTCCATTATAAATTGATATCTTGGACCTACGCCCAAAACACAAAATAGCCTCGAAATTAGGCATATACTTGCCAACAAACTGGCATGTCGCAAACATGACGTGGAATAGGTGCAAGCACAGGACTGGAGCAAGGTTAACATGGGGAATGAGTGGGATGTACAATGTAGACAAATTTTGCCTTTGTCAGTCCTGAGTTGTTTAAAGTGCAGGAGCTCACAGCTATCATGTCACTACACAGTGCACAGCAACTTTTCATGCAGTTTCTTGTAAAAAAAGTTGTGATTAATAAATGATTGTAATAATAATAAATAATAATAATAAAATAATAGTAATAATAATAATGATACATCATGGAAATGGTTTCACATAACTTAGCAATAAAAGTGAAATACTGATTTCTCTTACATGACTCATTACAGTCACACTGAACAATGGACTTTGCTGTTAATTTGAAGTCACAGGGGCAGAATTAATGTCAGAACATAATTATATTCATTCCATAACTTTTGTTGTGACAGTGAATAGTCAGTTTCATGCCATAAGTCAAGACATTCATTTGCATAACAGTACGTCATGACATGCTTCATGACATAAGAACAGCACGTCATGACATGCTTCACGACATAAGTCATAACGACAAAAAATAACCAGGTTTCAATGACACAGGTCACTGCAATGGAACCGTACGTTCCCCGATACTATACTCCTGACGCCGGAACATCCAATGGTCTCATTCGACTTAAGTCACGACAACGGAATGCCAGCTTCACGACACAAGTCACGACATTGAAATACTGATTGGTCTCGTACGACGTAAATCACGTCAATGGAACGTCACTACGGCATCACGATTTAAGTCACGAACAACAAAAGGAGAGCTGCCGATTCGTCGCGATGTCGGGTCTGCCAATAAAAAGCATAGAACCGACACAGCACATATCCACACGACCTCTATAATGGTGTTCGTGTAGCCATAATGCCTCTTAACACTCGATCGTTGAGTGAAAGCCCGTCCACGTCCACGAGAGAGAGATACCACCCCATAGCCATTGGAAAAAGTGCCGTGTAACCGCCGACCTCTCTCTCTCCCTCTGTCTGTCTGTCTCTGTCTGTCTGTAGACCTCTCCCGCTCTCAAGTGCCCTGTGTAACCGCCAGTCTCTCTCTCTGTCTCCACCGTCATATCCCTGTCCCTCTCTCTCTCTCTCTCTCTCTGTCTCTCTCTCTGTCTGTCTGTCTCTCAAGTGCCGTGTAACCGCCAGCATCTCTCTCTCTCTCTCTCTGTCTGTCTCTCTCTCTCTCTCTCTCTCTCTGTCTCTGTCTGTCTCTCTCTCTTTCCACCATCATCACCCACTGTTCAGTGTTCGGTGTCACTCTCCAATATAATAATTGTCTGGCAGCAGACGCATCAAACATCGGATCGTATCGGATCATCGTGTGGCGAAGACGACTCGTCGAAATAACAACATGGTCTACTCACTGCTGCAAAGAGCAGTGTGGTGCATATGGCAGTCGGGCGATGATGATTGTGTGGCAGGGTCAGACGGAGACACCCACCACCGTCATCGGTAAAAATTTGAAGGAAGGAGGAGCGCCTCTTTCTCCTCTTCTCTCTTCTTCATCCTTCTCCTCCTGCTTTTCCTACTTGTCATCTTTCTCCTCTTCCAACTCCTCCGCCTCTTCCTCCACCCCTTTTCCTCCTCCGTCTCCTCCTTGTCAGCCTTCTCCTTCTCCTCTTCCTCCTACTCCTACTTCTTCTCCTCCTACTCCTCCTCCTGCATTTACTTCAGCTCTTTGTCCTCCTCCTCCTCCTCCTTGACACCCTACTCTTCCTCCTCCCCATCCGCCTTCTCCTACACTTCCTCCGTCTCCTCTTCCTCCATCTCCTCCTCCTCTTCTTCCTCCTCTTCCTCCTCTGTCAGCTCGTTGTCATCCTCCTCCTCCTCCTCCTCCTTGTAACCCTACTCCTCCTCCTCCGCTTCCACCCTGCTTCCTCCTCTTCCTCCTCTGTCTCCTCGTTGTCATCCTCCTCCTCTTCTCCCTCCGTCTCCTCCTTGTCCTCCTCCTCCTCCTCCTTGTAACCCTACTCCTCCTCCTCCGCTTCCACCCTGCTTCCTCCTCCTCCTCTTCTTCCTCCTCCGTCTCCTCCTTGTCATCCTTCTTCTTCTCGGCGGATGCGACGCAGTGCATTAGGCATGAACGTTTTAACGGCACATCGAACAAATTTGCAAATGAACTGATCAATAATCGCGCAGTCTCTCGGAAACTTCATATGCAGCACTCGCCAGAGAAACCCCCCACCCCACCCGACCTTCCCACCCCACCCACCATCCAACCCCCACCCTACCCTGGACAAGGAAGGACGACGATGAGGCCGACCCATTAGATGCAAAGCCGCTCAAACAGGGTCAACACTAAGATAAACTGCCATCAACATTCTCCTCCTCCTCCTCTTCCCTGCCTTCCCCCTAATCCTCCATTTTCTTCCTCCTCCCTCCTCCTCCCTCCTCCTCCTCCTCCTTGCATTCTAATCCACATTTCTATCTGTGCTCAGCTTCATTTATCTCCAACAACTCCTCCTTTTCTCACAACTCACTTTTTCTTCTCTCGTTTTATTTCTCCTCCTCCTCCTCTTCCCCATGCTCCTCTTCATTGTTCTTCCATCCTCCTCTTTGTATTTTCTGCCCCCCCCCCCAACACCCATTCTGTCCCTCATATTTCTACACCTCCTCCTTGTTTTCCTCTGCTGCTCCTCCTCGTTTCCCTCTCCTCCTCATTTCCTTCTCCTCCTTATTTCCTTTTCCTCCTTATTTCCTTTTCCTCCTTATTTCCTTTTCCTCCTCGTTTCCTTTTCTTCTTCTCCATTCTCTTCCTCCGCCTCCTCCTCCTCCTCCCTTTCCTCTTTCCATCTGTGGCAAAAAACGACTTCCTGACCAGACAGTATCTTCCAGAAGGCGTCTATGCTGGAAGGGGGCCAGCGGTGGTCAGCGTAATTGGGCAAGAGGAGCTGACCAGTAGAATGGTCTCAGTCGTCATCCATAGCGCCCTCTGCAGTCGGCTGAAGCTGTCAAAAGCCTCCTCCTCCTCCTTCATCCATCCCTCCCCTTCCTCCCCTCCCTCCTTCCCTCTCCATCCAACCCTCCTTCTCATCCCTCCCTCATTCCCTCCATCCATCCTTCCACCCATCCATCAACCCATCCATCCATCTACCCATCCATCTACCCATCCATCTACCCATCCATCTACCCATCCATCTACCCATCATCCATCCATCCATCCATCCATCCATCCATCTATCCATCCATCCATCCACCCACCATCCATCTAACCGTCGATGCATTAGCGTCAGATGAACTGAAACACCGACTTCCTATTCTTCTTTTTCTTCTTCTTCGTCCACGTAAAAATTACGGGCTTCAAGCAGATGTGCACTTTTGTGCAGGCCAACATTAACTGTTCCCGCAACGAACAGCATCATAATTATAGCTTGTCAATTCCGTTAAGTGGTCTTCCTTAGAATAAAACGAAACTTCCAGAGCATTTGCCAGAGAAGTAGAATTGCATTAATCCCTCTCGAAAACAGTACTTGGTACTTTCACTCCGGCAAAACTTAAACATCGCTTTTCACTGCAAGCAATTTCAAGTAAAGTAACGAAACTTGTTCTAAGAAGTTGTTTTTAAAAGTAGATAATACGCTTGTTAGTCTAACAAGCCTCTAGAAACTTCTCCAAAGTGTCGTCATTTGAAGAAGTTTTTCTCCTGACCAGGTAGATCAAGTATCTACCTGGACATAAAAAATAAAATAAAAAAGCGGAAAAAATTAGACGAAAACTAAAAATACAGACTTTTCTTAGAATAAAAAACGAATATGACTTACCGATGTAAAATGGCAATGAGCACAGCTACAATAGAAAAACAAATCATTCTGAGAATTTTTATCAAAATACTATTCAAACACTTTTAATATTAAAGCATTTTTAACTACACATAAAACTGCAGGTCCCAAAACAAGCCTCAGGAGAGACAGCTATGGGTATGAAGCACCAGCGAATTCATATTCCGAATTCATATTCCTTAGAATAGGTTTAGATAGACAATGCATAACTGAGATTGGCAGGATCTATCCCATCCCATTCAATCTTCCCGCCAACAACAGTGTACTCACAACAGCCAATATAACTAGGGGCATATAATAATTTCACCTGGGCTGGAATACTAGACCACCACTGTTTTTGGAAGCTGGTGACAAGAGCATAACGCAAGACCCTTAAATAATAATAATAATAATAATAATAATAATAATAATAATAATAATAATAATAATAATAATTACGACGATTTATATGGTGCAGTAACACAGCCATGCCGTTACAAGGGCGCCTTACAAAAACAGCTAGTAATCTTACATATACCCTTTTTGCCACAATTAATTACTTCCAATGCAGAATTGTGCAGTGCTCCACTTAAACTGAACACATGGCGTCTAATAAAATTACCATCAATTCAAATTCTAACACCTGAATTGCAGAGAAACTTTAGGTTAAAACCAGAACGAGTCCATGCAGAAATCTAATAAATATACTCAGCATCAAGGATCCCTACATCAAGTGAAAATTGTAGTCCGAAAGTAAAGGAATATTAAACGCTGCCATCATTTCCGTGGAACCCACATGTATGGACACTAAATGGGACTCATATCGGTCCTCTGTGGTTTCCATGTGAGCATGCTGGCATTGAAGCAAGCTAGATAATAGTAAAATTGGTACACCAAAGTAATTTGCAATGGCAAACAGTGTCGACATACGAATGGGACAAAGGATTACGACTGATCACATCATCCCTTGACACCTGTGGAAGAAGAAGTATCCATTAATAGATTACTTCCATCTCCATAAACACGTCGAGGACTGCATTAACCCTTTTATGATGAGCATAATACTAGTGAATGGGAAACAAACGCAGAGCTCATGATTAAAGGATTAGGTGAAAAGCTCAACGGACACCACCAACCGGTAACTACCGAGACCTCCTCGGTCTGATTTATTTATAATTTTACGCTCAGATTACACATCGACTGTCAATGCAAAACCAAAATAGACATGCAGTTCGAATGCAGATTGAATGCAAATGCTGTGTACTACAGTTCTTTGTCTACCATGTTCTGATCTTGGTTCATCAACGATATTGTATTGTAAATATTAAAACATTTATAAATATATATAGCAAATTTTTCCCAAGGACCCAAGTAGTCTGCAAGGTTGTCTGACTGCCTAATTGCGGCCCTGTTTGTAGATTTTCTATGTGACTAAGCACTAGTGCTGTTGAAAGAGCAAAAAGACTACTGTTAGGCCTGTCAGTGGGCAATCAGAAACCGGAGCAGCAGCCCAGAGGCTGACGTCCTGTCCACGTGACTGCTGGCATGATCATGCCTCCCAGACTCCCAGCAAGTTATTTACTCAAGACGCATAAGGAAGCATGACCATTACTTAATGCAGATTGCTGTGTTAGTCATCTAGGCACAGGGTTTAGCAACCCAGTTATCTGCAGCCTGCGCAGTGTGAGGCCAAGGCATTGGATTTGCCGGATGCAATATTTAGAAAGTCTTCAATAATAGGGAAGCACAGCATAACAAAATGTCTTTAGTTCCTCCTAGACGTCAACAGAAATTAATATGTAATCACATTGCAGAATTCACAAATATCCTAGCTTCACATGTAAGGTAACTGCATACAGTGCATAGTAAATTTTAAGTATTCCCCGAATATGGCATCCTGAATCTTTGACTTCAAGTGAAATAGGGACTCCACGTATTGAAGCTGTATTTCTGCAAAATTCTGACACTTCTGCATCCAATTTCTCCGCTATAAAAAAAGCAATAACACTGCCGAGTTGCACTCGCAGAACCCGGGAGAACGTGTCCTACACACATGTATATACTTGAGTCACGATGATGCTAAAAGGGCTGTTATGCAAATTGGAAGACGTTCCCACAGCCACCGTGGACCTCGGGTTCAGTGAACGAGAGCCTTCAATCGCCTCAGGACTGCTGCTGATATCCATAAGACGAGGAGGAGCTGTTACAATGGATTACAATGGATCGTGTTTAAGTCAACTTCCAGCTGCATGAGAGCATAAAGAAGACCGAAGGGTCATTGAAAGGTGACTGCTTCAACGGGGTGGGCGGGGGCGTGAATGGGTGGGCGGGGGGGGCAAATGTCAAGCCAGCCAGACGGCATCAATTCCGGTAGTTTGGATCAATTTATAGTAAGTCGATATACCAATAGTTCATATTGCTATTATAACGGCCGCGAACGCATTCACCCAAACACACTCAACGATGTTCTATAGTTTATACTAAAGTCGTATTCTCGGCACCGCTACATTCGCTTTGCGTTTCGTACATTATTTCAGACACCGTCTCTTAAGAAACGTTCAGTTCATTTTGCAATCAATTTCTCAAGGGTCCAACACTGGTCATTGAATCTGCTGCATTCATGACTCGCTTGAGCTCGAGAAAATTTCATTCAGTTTCGTCTGAAAATCAAATTGTGCACAAAGGATGTCTACAGAGCCGTTGAAAGGCCCTCGAAAGGCACCATGAAAATGTACAGATATACATGTATACAAACATCTATATTATGTTTGGTATATATATATACACATATATATATAGCCCATACATACACACATACATATATATGCATACATGTGTAATTGTGTATATAGACATAGACATACATAAAATTATATATAGATCTACATAAAATAATAAAAACACAAGCTTTAGAAATGAAAGTACAAATACTAAATTTAGCGATAATTCAACGAAATAACAATGCATATGGGCAACAGGATATCTGAAGATGAATCTGTAATATTCTGTATATTGGTCAGAATAGCTAGAAATTCAAAAAATGCAAAGACTATCCAAATAAGGCAAAGAAAACAATAAATATATTTTAAAAACTGACCTAAAAGACACTAGCCAGAGACTTCAAAGTGAATAGTTGCACATAATTAAAGAGCTGCTTTGGATGATAGGGTTGCTTTCCACATTTTCTCATAAAAAAGTTATTGAATATCCATAATGTTAAAACAGGTCATAAAATTTTTGAAGTAACAAAAATTAACAACATTCTGATAGATCATCTTTATTTCTAAGTTATCTATAGATGTTCAATGGCAGAGAAAAGTTGGTTGAAGATTTTGTGCTTTGTACATCAAACTCAATTATTCAGATTGAGATCATGAGGGAGACCTGCCTTCATTTGCTGAGGCTAAGAAAATGAAGTCGCTAACACCTCATACCCATGGCAGCCTCAGGGTTAGCTTAAGGGGTTACTCATCGTCATTGTCCTCATCATAATCCTTCTCCTTCTCTTCTTCTCCTCCTCCTCCCCTTCCCTTGCCATACCCGTCCCCTCGCCTTACACTCCCACTACCACAACCACTACTACTTCTTCCCACTCCCACTTCCTCCTCCTCTTCCTCAGGACTACTCCATTTCTTCTTCCTCTTCTTCGTCTTCATTTCTTCATCAATGATCACAGACAATAAATAATCGGCCAATTGATGCAGTCTACATAAATATCTTGAGTGCAGCTTATTTCTACCCAACCAACCGCTCACAGTTTAGAAAATTCCACTTTACGTGAAGTCTGTGCTTACACGTAATTGGTCTGACTGGTCCGTGGGTTGGTCTCACTTGGTCCTTCGAAGGCTCCATCTTAAATCCCCTAATCAATATCGTCTTTAACCCTGATATAAACCTAGACTTCCTGTTTTCATTGCAGATTGCAGCTCATCAGTATGCCAACGACATTCGGGCATATGACCATTGCCAGCCAGGCAGCTATAGACGCTCTATTTCCTAATAGAGACAGACTGAATCAGCCGTTGGCAAGATGCTTTGTGTCTGGCCAACAGCCAACTGTATCAGCAGGCACCACAGGAAAGGATCATCTGGTTGGTAAGAGTAGGCCTACCTACCGTGGTTAGATTTCTCAAACAGACTTGCAGGATATGCAGCACTGTATTGCATAAAATTGCATTGTACTGTAGTGTAATGTATTAAAACATCTAAAAAGCGCCTCTAATACGGTTAACTGTTCTGAGGTGCTCCAAGTGTGCAGGGCCATGAGAGAAGAAATAGGTTATAAGAGAAAAAATTAGGGGGGAGGGATTACCAGAGCTGGAATTTGATCAAGTAGATTGGGAACAGCGTATTCCAAAGCGTATTGCTTCCCTGTTTTATATTTCTACTACAATGTGTTACATGGAAATGACCTTTGACCTGGAATTGACCTGCTTAGAGCATGCAATCATGCACCAGATTCACACACAACATTCACCTTGCAAATCTTCAATTCACGATCCCACGTTCAATTTTCACGATTCATGCAAATCTTCGAGAATTTCTCAGCACCCACAAAAGTCACGCCAGGGAGACCAGCTTATTCATAATTCACCGGCGCTAAGGCAATGTCCTTAATCCTTATGCATGCAAAACTTCTTTCTGCACAAATCAGATGCCACTTACTGTACATGCTGACCCAGCTCAGGCAAAAAACTGGTCACCTATGCAGAATAGTGCTGAGTTTGAGAACTCAATGCTCATATGATATCATCTTGTAAGTTGTGTCCAGTCATCATTCTGGCTGAAAGTGTAATTCACCTCTTCCGTATCTGGCTGCAGACGTCTGAGGCATTACTTTTGCAGCTGTGGTAGTTCACCACAGAGCTTCTTAGAACAGCCCTGTCTCACAAAATCTTCTCTTACACAGACCAATCTAAGATAATATATTCAGGTGCTTTACCTTGGCTAATAAATACATGAACCACTATTCCCACATGAAACTGGCACATCCAAGGTGCCGTACTGAAGTACTAATTCTATTACACCACACGAAGATGCATATTTGGATCGAAGAGTACCCGTTCAGAGTTCATTCAAGAATCTAATACATTTTGTTGACTTCTAGTTGTGACTCAAGACTAGCTGGTGACTAGCCATCTGTATTATATGCAGTGCATAACAGCATGCATCTGTTTCACAGACAAATTTAAAGTATTTACCTTATGACGAAGTGATGGGTAATTACGGACTTGCTCAATAATATGGGCCTAGACAGCAGGGTCATATTCTACTAAAGTTTTGAGACTGGTCAATTAACCACTTTAGCCATAAAATAACTTCCATAGGTCAGCATAGAGTGAAAGCAGCGCAATTTATATATCTCCAGGAATTTATTTTCCCCTCAGCAGTTCAGGTATTTATTTTGATTGGAGAGTAGATTATGGGCTCCCATAAGTCTATACCGCACCGAATGTATTCAGTCTTGCAAACAGAATTTTTAAACATCCGTTTAGTCTCAGATGGAGAATCAAAGCCAGAACCTAAAATCTGGCAGCCAGTCATCATGCACTGTCTCAAACTGCATGAAATTGCACTTTCTTATTTCACTCTACCCAATAAAACCCGGCTGCCAAAGTAAAACCTAATGAATGTCAACTAACCAAACCAACTTTCTCAACATCTCATTCCCTAAAATATCGTTAGAGTACACTAGGACATGAGACTCAACGCATACAATGTCAAAGGCCCCTGGTCTAATAAAGTGCCAATCTCTGCTTGTACGCAACAATTCATGAAGTTGCACACCCAAAACCATTCAGAGGGGCCTAAATGAGCACCATAATGGCATATTTTCTAACCCTAACCTCTACCACCTCCTGCACCCTCATAGACTAGACGGGCAGCTGCACTGCTTTGTTGACCACCATGCCACAAGCGAAGACAAGCAGTGTGTCTTATCTCTGCTAAGCTAAGATATTTGTTTTTCATGTCCTATAGTATACTGCTAAGGATTTCTTCAAAGCATCTCCAACATCTCCCTCAGTGGTTTTTATCACTCTCCCTCAGGGCCACTTAGCTCCTTCTTCCTATACAACACTCAACCATACTCTTACTGATCTATTTCACTGAACACATATATATATATGCAAAGCATCAGTCTGGTTGGGTTAATAAAAAATTGCAAATCATATCCAGTTTTAGACTTTTCCAATTACATAGGCAAAAACTCTGCAAAACACAACTCTTGCCAAACAGTACATGAAGATAAGTCCGATATAACTTTTTGCCTGAAAAAGGAACTGAAAAATTATAAAGCCAGGAGAGTTGCTACAAGCACATGGAATGTCAGGCCTTGTATAACAATCATTCTTATTATTGTCATAATTTATTATCACTATTATTACAATCATTATTATTATTATTATTATCATCATTATCATTCTTATTAATATTACTATTATTATCAATTTATTTTGGCGTTGTCGTCAATCATCGTCATCATCATCGTCATCATAATCATCATCACTATCCCCATTGTCATCGTCATCACCATCAATTACTAAAATAACTAAAATAATTAATATTACTACTATTATCATGCACTTATTATTAAGTGCCATGACGTCTCATGACCATATACATTATACAACAATCGATGCTGCTGACCATTTGATAAGTGGCTCAAATCAATTTCAATACAAAACGAAAAGTATTAATTATCAACTAACCAATCAGTCACCACTTTAACAACTGCCAGAAAAACTAACAGCATTATTGTCAATTTCATCAACCCGCATTGATTTAATTCTAAAAACCATCACCAGCTGAAACAAGCATTACTACAATCAGACTATTTCGTTCAATCACTCAACCTGCTGATATGCCGTGAATCAATCAAGCAGCCGAGCAAAAAAGTCTACGGCACAATCAAACGAGAGAAACTCGATTCCACGCGATGCGTCTGTTTCTCGGCCACCTCGGCCGCGCAATCTATAATTCTGTTGCATCAAGACTCGATTTCGATTACACAGAACTTACTCGTGTTCCCAGCACTTACGAAGGAAAGGAGGCCGCACCACCTACTCTCGACGCGCACCAACAGTGTTGGGACTTCGGTGTAAATAACAGTTGCGTTAGGATTCCATCTGCACTTAACAACCCCGGAGAATAAATCAACCGCGACTGGAACAATCCATCCAACCGACTGGTGCTATTCGTGGCACTCGGCGTCATGCATGGAGAATCAACAGCGTCGTCATTGGTGTGTGCAAACAGGCTTCCCTGCTTAACAGTGTCGCGATTAGAAAAGCAAAAATTCCACTATCACCGAACGCCAACCACAGTTTGCTCGGCACACTTCGGTCGTAATGAAATTGCTTTCGACAAACACGGCACTGTGGACGAAGCTGCGGCTGAGCAGAAGATGCGACTTTTTCGTTACTTAAGCGTCCACTGTCCAGCTATATGAGACGGTTCACAAACATAGCCACGAGACTTTCAAGGGAAGTTACTCGTTCTCAAAACTGAGTAACAGAAATTCAATTTAGTGTAGGAAATTAACACAGTTCTAAAATATAAGCAGAGCTGTAACTCCTGCTTTAGAATCATCTACTGCTGAACAACCATTGTCATTCATGTACAATGGAAAATGCAGGTTCATGCATAACCAAGATTGCACAGTGTAAGAACTTTGCTGCAGGAGTGTCCAGTACCATCCAAATGATGCCAGGTCACTAGAAATTACCGTAGCATTGCAATAATCCCAGATATTTAAAGCAAAAGAAGGAATTGCGTTACAAAATGATATCACACACCGGATAGATCATAAATATACTGTACACAGTACTACACATTAGCGACAATGCACTAAGCATCAAGCCTGATTAATAACACAGGATAACCTAACAAACTGTCAGAATGAATAAGGCTCAGAACTCTAGAAGACTTTTTAAGTACCGGGTATATGTGACCCGGTCCATGAAAAGGGACCACAACGCGGGAATGGACTTATGTATACCACCATGATCAGCACAAAATTCTGAAAAGAATGATGTATTATGTGACACAGCACTATTATCTTTTCTATTTTTTTTGACTTTACAACGTGATGTACCTGAAATACGAGATCTTCGGAAAAACGCAATTGAAGTTATATCCGAATATCGCTGTTTGTTGAACCTTACACTTTATATTTAGACACATGGAAATCAAAGCGCTGCATAGACATGTAGAATGAATTATTTAGCGCATTACTATAATTATAATCATAGATTCATCATTAAAACCGTTTCCAAAAATATTCTACTGTCATAATACCCCGACATTAAGGATGCCCTTTTGCGGTCCCTTTTATGTGCTCTAATATTACAATAAGAAAACCTAATAATATCAAATGATTTCTGTGAGCCATTATGAAAATTTGATAGACAGAAGAGTCATCTAGCGAATCCCAGTGAAAACCCGATTTCGATATTTCGATGGGTGACCATGTTCTAAGGCCTGTATCTCGGTAAATAAATCCCGCGTTGTGGTCCCTTTTCATGGACCGGGTCACATATACTCTTGTCATTAAAGTGTTAATAAACCTTAACACTTTAACAATGAATAGAGTGTACCATACTAAAAGCGACCAGGAATCAAAAATGTCAAGCTAGACCTGAAGGGCATGCATGGGTAATTGGGTATTAGATGCTAGAAACTTCGATTTCATAGCAGTTGCCTGCATCCATCTTAGAAATCCACTCTTCCCACTTGACAGTGAATGGCTATAAACACCACACATCAGATCTTCTCATTGTCAGAGCTGAAGATCTGACGTTGGTCGGGTGGGCATAGTCATTGTATTCATTATAGATGCGACATTGCACTAGATCTGAAGCTTAACCTGTGCATTGTGTGCAAAGACAGTTCAGCAAGTCAATAACGAGACAATTACACAACAATCATACACGAAACACAATTTAAGTTGGTAACCTGCTGGTCGGTACTAAGCAAATCCTTTTGCAAAGCAGCCAACTGATGATTATAATTATTTAGGTCACAGAAAACCAGGCAAAGAGACAAATAACATTTTTCTCTATTCCATGAATCCACCGGTCAATTAGCTTCCACTTTCCGCTGTCTATCAACCCCACCCTAGCGACCAACAATGTCCCTAACTCAAGATTGATGTCTGGCAAGTTAATCTCGTATTAATTTACTCACGATTCATCGCTCGTTCTTGATATTAAACAGTTCAGTCAATTCACCATTTGACAATGACATAAGAAGTCAACTGATTATATTTGATCATAATCTCGAGATTTATACAGTGCCCATAAAAGCGAAGTTGCGGGAACCAGCTTATTCACAGCCCTGCTTAATCGAAACAAAATCGATAGGAAGCGGGTCAAGATTCAGAGAATCGGGCGGGCAGTATTTAGTTTATATGGAGAAAGTAACACTTGCAAGAAACAACAACATCCACAGATACTATACATGTATAAGCCTCTACCGAATTCTAGTTAAAAGATTGAATAACAGAATAAATAGCATGGTTCTACCCTGAACAAGTCTCCTCCTAGATACAGTGAAAGTCATATACCCTGGTATTACTGGAGAGTCTTGAAATTAAACCTTCGCAACTCAGTCATGCCATGAATAAACTAATTTAACTTCTGGTATAGTTTATACTCATTTATAAATTCCCACTTTATGTACCGCTCTGTTTTCATGCAAAGTGGTGTTATGTCCCCCAAAGCTGTTAGCTTAAAACATCATATTGGAAGACACACCATAAAAGAACTGCAATATGGCACTAAATATTGATTTTTCAGCATCATCCCATTTTACACATAGCATGATTTACACAATATGTCATATTAAACGCATGTCCCCTAACTGCTTCTCATTACCGAGTCCACATTGTAACAGCTTTTATTGTGAACTGATAAGATAAATGGCAGTAGTAGGCTGCATATGTGGGGTGTTTTAAGCTGTATCAAATACTTTGGACTCAAGAACGAGATTAAAGACAAAAAACCTCCACAACAACTTACATAAATACATGGAGTTGTGAGCATGCAAAAATCTGTTCCTATAGTCTTCTAAAACGCCTTACAGAATTTCTTGGACATTTCTATTTAGTTTGCTAAATGTTGCAGTTATAAAAGAATGAAAGACTGAAGTTTCTCTGTAGACAAAACATGTAGGATACCATCAGACATTAATCTACAGATGAACCACACAAATTCAGTTTCTAAAAAGTTGGAACAATCAAACGGGCTACTAGAATATTATTCTAAAAGCAACAAAAAGGTGTTATCATTGGTTAAAATTACAGGGATTAGTCAGTTAGCTAAATCACAAGTGCAAGAAGAAACGCTATAAACACAAAAGAGAACAACTAGCCAAAGAAGATAGGCTATATTGTAGATAACAGAAAGAAATGAAAAAGTAAAAATGCATAGCGAAACAAACTAATCTATGGATGTGAAGTGGTTTTCTTTCTGACTTTGTATGAATCTCGGTTAGGGCTGAAAGTGAAAAAGGAGCTGGGACCGAGTTCGGGTGGACATTTAAAAAAATTTCCGCTCAGCCAACTTTTCATTTTTCTGATGACCTTTTTTAGTAAATATATGAATTCGTTTATTTTTCACACTGCTGTCGTAGCATTAACCAGTCAGATGAAAAATTACTCTGTATTTGACTAAAATGTGATGAATGCGTAGGTCTAAAACTTAAACACACGACCACACTAAGACCCGTCAAAGGCAGGTCACAGACCTGAACAGACCCAACTCACTTTCAGCCCTGATCTCTATGTGAATTAAAAGATAATAAGGACTTAAAAAGTGCAAGATGTTCTTTGTAAGTCTGCATGTGTTCAGTGCCAAGCACAAAATTGTAGATAACAGAAAGATATGAAAGACACACAGAGAAACAAAAATTCTATGGACAGGAATAAAATCGACCAGATTAAATCAACAAGCCCCGCAACTGACTGATTTATTTTCTTTTTAAAAACCAGAATATCATTATACTCTTCAAGAACTTTCTAATCCTAGAATAACCAAACACGCTTAGCAAACATAAAAATGCATATTCTAAAATTTCTTACAAGCAGTTGTACAGGATGAAAGTAACAATCTCAGCCATGCAACAAACACTAGTAGGCCTAAATATCAGCATCAGAACAGCAACCATTAAGCTTCTGCCCAAACTTTTCTTGTGCAGGCTATGCACCGAGTTTCACATGTGCCTTGCGACTATATAGCTTTTGTGACTAAAGCCAAAGGCATGCTTACAGTAGGCTCCAATAAGCTCGTGCACACGAGGGTCTAATGACTCTAATCGGCGTTAATCCAACCCCTGGAAGCTTTCCTAGTTCCAATGGCAACGGAAAAGTTCTAAAACACTCACCCAGGCTCGCCACAAAGGCCCAGTAGGGCCATTGTTTGTGTCTGCGCTTCGACTTGGCTCCGTGATCATCCAAATGACTCTGCGAGGGATTTCCAGAAGGGTCGTAAGTCGCCTTGTAGCCCCCTCGGCCAGCCCTCATTCTCGACGGCTGCGCACTCTGGCCATGACCGGCCTTCGCCATAGTACGATCGGTCTTTTTAAGATTCTAATTCGCCTTTGAATTCTTCCGACACTAACCCTACTGCGACTTAGTGCGACACCGACTGTCGTCGACCGGTGACTGTAGTAGTTGTAGTTGTTGTTCTTGTAGTCATTCTACACTCAACTACTACTACGACCCTACTTCATATCATGTCTACCACGGTCATACGGTAACTATAGGCAGCCGCCGCTCACCGCTGATTGGTCAGCCATGGCCATTCCAAACGTGTTACGTTTCACCACAGCCCAAATTCCCTGTATGAAATCTTCAGTACCTTCGCCATCAATGACTCGATGAATATGGAATACTTTTATAGCGCTTTTAATTATTCTGCCTTTGAAGCAGCCTTACGTAATTCTTTTGGTTCGTCGCTTTACAGCGGCTAATACTCGCCTGTGTTTTCAAGGCACGAAACCATATTCTTCTGGGAAGGCCTGCTGTCAAATTTCTGCTTTAATCCAGTAGCCTAGCCTAGGTCATTATATAATTATAGTCAAACTAAATTAAAATGCGAATTAAATTACTAAGTATGCCGATGGTAGATTCTATAGGCCTACTGCTCAATTTCTGCGATAAATTTCTAAGTGAGAAGAATATTGTCTTTTGCGGGTAAAATAATATAGCGCGAATCTTTTATAGGCCTATAGGCCTAGTATTTCTCAACGTCACATAAACCCACATTAGGGCGCTTAGGTCTATAGAGGCATTATTCTATTCTTCGGTGCCATTCATGACCCATCGAATCTGCATGAGCCATGCCAGCAGTCAATCAGTTCGGTACAAGCTCAGAATTCCAATAGAGGGCGGGGCGAGTCGCAAAGCAGCGTGCCAGCGTGGTGATACCATCGATGGGTGATACCGTGAAAAATATTGATGATGCCGCCGCCGCGGTAGTCTTGGGATGGTGCCGAAGAGAAACTCCACAGAACAGGACAGTGGTCGAAAGTTCGGTTGCCAGGGTGAGAATTGTCGCGAATAATAATTGTCATTCTTAAGTAGGGTCTCATCAAGAATCCTTGAGGTCTCATAATGAAAAAAGTCATAATAATAATTATATTCACACTCCATCCCACGTGAATCATTGTCTGAACCCTCAATTATTTTTTTACACAATTCTTATACTGCCATGGTGTGCGGGGCCTATAGGCCTATTATAGGCTATCTATTATGCCTACGTAGGCGGCAGGCCTTGCTATAGCCTAGGCTATGCTTTCAGAGAGCTGTAAGTATGTACATGTATGTAGGCCTGTGTATGTGTATACGTATGTACGTATGTACGTATGTACGTATGTACGTATGTACGTATGTACGTATGTACGTACGTATGTACGTACGTACGTATGTATGTATGTATGTATGTATGTATGTATGTATGTATGTATGTATGTATGTATGTATGTATGTATGTATGTATGTAGGCCTATGTATGTACGTACGTAAGTATGTAAGCTATGTATGTATGTATGTATGTATGTATGTATGTATGTATGTATGTATGTATGTATGTATGTATGTATGTATGTATGTATGTATGTATGTATGTATGTATGTATGTATGTATGTATGTATGTATGTATGTATGTATGTATGTATGTATGTATGTATGTATGTATGTATGTATGTATGTATGTATGTATGTATGTATGTACGTATGTATGTATGTACGTATGTACGTATGTACGTATGTACGTATGTACGTATGTACGTATGTACGTATGTACGTATGTACGTATGTACGTATGTACGTATGTACGTATGTACGTATGTACGTATGTACGTATGTACGTATGTACGTATGTACGTATGTACGTATGTACGTATGTACGTATGTACGTATGTACGTATGTACGTATGTACGTATGTACGTATGTACGTACGTACGTACGTACGTACGTACGTACGTACGTACGTACGTACGTACGTACGTACGTACGTACGTACGTACGTACGTATGTATGTATGTATGTATGTATGTATGTATGTATGTATGTATGTATGTATGTAGGCCTATGTATGTACGTACGTAAGTATGTAAGCTATGTATGTATGTATGTATGTATGTATGTATCAATCAAATCAAATCAAATCAAAAATTTTTTTATTGAGCCAGAGAAAAGCACACAAGGTACATATCATCACATAAAAATAAAACATGAATGTTATTGGCAACAAAAGGAAACCCAGAAGGGACTGCAGAGTCCCGCTGGTTAGGGCCACCTAAGCACATTTTCTGGTTCTAGGCGTTAACAAATTCAGCACAATAAAATTATATTCTATTTTCCATCATATATGCAATAAATCAAAAATAAATCAAAACTTAACTACGAAAATTAAACGTTCCAAATTTTAACATCACGATATTACATAATATGAATATCTAAACATGATGTTAAGCAAACACGTCTTAATTTTAAAAAATAAATCAATACCAAACTGAAAAAAGTAAGAAAACCTTAAGTAAAAAACATAAAGCCTTAACTAAGTAGGGAGAAGGAAGTTTAAAGTATGAACCCGACTAACAGTTCTGGTTAATCAACCATAAACCCAAGCAATGCTTAAATGACTTAAGAATTGGGATACTGCGAAGGTTTAGAGGTATTCTATTCCATTCAATAGGACCTGCATACTTAATGGAGAATTTTCTTGAGTTTGTTCGGGCGCGCACAGTTCTATATGAGGCTAAGTTTCTCGTGTTGTATGAGTGTATATCTGAGGCTAGAGTAAAGAGATTGGCATGGGAGATAGGCAATGTGTTATATGTATATCGATGCATGAACTCACACATCTGCAGTTGCTTAATTTGTAAAACTTTTAGAATCCCGAGCTGCGTGAATAGCTTTTCTGAGTGTGAGTTGTAAGGAGAACCGGCTATTAATCTGACAATTCTTTTCTGCAAGACAATAATTCTGTAAAATCGAGAGTTGTAGTTAGATGCCCAAATCATGTTACAATAGGATATGTACGGGTATATCATAGAGTAGTACAAAGTGAGCAAAATGTTTCTAGGCAGTAAGTAAGATATTCGCTTAAGTATACCTATGTTTTTAGCCAGTTTTAATGCAATGTGTTCAATGTGTACACTCCAAGTGAGATGTTGGTCCACATAGACTCCAAGGAATTTTACAGATTCTACTTGTGGAATATCAATATTGTCTATGTGGACTTTTCCCTTCAGTTGTGGTGTTGCTTTCCTATGAGAGCAGAAAAGAATGTAGTTGGTTTTTGTCAAGTTAAGCGATAGCTTGCTTGCTTTAAACCAGTCAGACACTAGTACAAGTTCTTCATTAAGGATTCGGAATAATTCCTCATAGGATTTGTGAGAGAGGAAAATATTAGAATCGTCAGCGAATAGTACAAAGTGTAGGATGGGGGATACATTCGGAAGGTCGTTAATGTAAATCAGGAATAATAGAGGACCCAATATTGACCCTTGGGGTACTCCAAATTTAATCGATTTCCAACTTGATGTTATGCCATTACATTTAACTTGTTGCTGTCTACCACTAGGGTAATCCTTAAACCAAGAAAGAGGGATTCCTCTTATGCCGTAGCTTTCAAGTTTCTTAATTAATATATTATGATTTACAGTATCGAAAGCTTTGGTTAAATCTAAAAATAGTCCTATAGAAAATTCATTTTTATCAATGGCTTCTGTAATCTTATCTTGAATATTTATCAGTGACATTGCCGTCGAGTGGCCCGACCTAAAACCATGTTGAAAGGGATGCAAAATATTTAGTTTAGAGATATAATCGTATAGTCGCTGATACATCACTTTTTCTAATAGTTTCGAAAAAAAAGGCAGTATAGAGATCGGTCTATAATTTGCTACATCATCTCTATTGCCTTGTTTAAATATAGGTGTAATTGAGGATTTTTTCAGTTTATCAGGTATTATTCCTGTTGATAATGAGCAATTAATTATGTCAGTCAGAGGGATAGCAATAAGGTCTAAGTTTGGACTAACTATACTAGGATCAAGTTGATCGGGTCCCGGACTGTGAGTGCGCTTCAGAGTCAGATTAAATTCCATCAGTTCCTGAGGCGATGTTGGGTTGACAGCAAAAGAGTTAAGGGGTGGCGGTTTAAGATACTGCATAAACGAAGTACTTGGGTCCAAGATTTTATCAGATAAATTCTGAGCAATTCCAGCAAAATAACTGTTGAACTTTTCTGCCATTAATTTATTATCAGTTATAGGCTTCCCATTAATTGTTAACGATTCAATTATATTATCTTCAGTTTTCGAATTGACTATAGATTTTATCACGTTCCAGGTTTTTTTAATATCTTTATTATATTTTAAGAACTCGGCAGCATAGTAATTACGTTCAGCTTTAATTTTGATTGATTTGAATTTGTTTCTATATGCAATAAACCTATTTTTATTTGTTGGAGTTGGGTTTTTTATATATTTACGGTACAAATTAGCTTTTTTTCTACATGATTTTAACAGCCCCTTAGTCATCCATGGATGATCGAAAGACCGTGGGTTACGCTTCTTAACTGTTATGAGTGGGAAGGCTGTGTTGTATACATTCGTGTACATATCGAGAAAAGTTTCATAAGCTTTTTGTGGGTCACCTACAATGCACAGGTCTGAGACCGGGGTGAAATCTAGTTGTGATAGAAGGAATCTAAATTGTTCCATCGCCTGATCATTCACTATTCGTGTAGTATAAGAAGTTGGCTTGTCTTGTTTAGTGGGTTGCGTATGATACCAACCCATAATAGGTAAATGATCTGCAATGTCAATAGGTAAATGATCTGCAATGTCAGTAACAATAATCGAGGAGTTCATAATCCTAGGCCATGTATTTGTGAATATGTTGTCAATTAGTGTGGCTGAAGTGTCAGTTATACGTGTAGGCTGTAGTATGGCAGGTAGAAAGTGATGAGATGAGATGCAGTCGAGAAAATTGCTAGTGAGCGCATGATCACTATGTTTCAACAAATCAATGTATGTATGTATGTATGTATGTATGTATGTATGTATGTATGTATGTATGTATGTATGTATGTATGTATGTATGTATGTATGTATGTATGTATGTATGTATGTATGTATGTATGTATGTATGTATGTATGTATGTATGTATGTATGTATGTATGTATGTATGTATGTATGTATGTATGTATGTATGTATGTATGTATGTATGTATGTATGTATGTATGTATGTATGTATGTATGTATGTATGTATGTATGTATGTATGTATGTATGTATGTATGTATGTATGTATGTATGTATGTATGTATGTATGTATGTATGTATGTATGTATGTATGTATGTATGTATGTATGTATGTATGTATGAATGTATGAATGTATGTATGTATGTATGTATGTATGTATGTATGTATGTATGTATGTATGTATGTATGTATGTATGTATGTATGTATGTATGTATGTATGTATGTATGTATGTATGTATGTATGTATGTATGTATGTATGTATGTATGTATGTATGTATGTATGTATGTATGTATGTATGTATGTATGTATGTATGTATGTATGTATGTATGTATGTATGTATGTATGTATGTATGTATGTATGTATGTATGTATGTATGTATGTATGTATGTATGTATGTATGTATGTATGTATGTATGTATGTATGTATGTATGTATGTATGTATGTATGTATGTATGTATGTATGTATGTATGTATGTATGTATGTATGTATGTATGTATGTATGTATGTATGTATGTATGTATGTATGTATGTAGTATGTATGTATGTATGTATGTATGTATGTATGTATGTATGTATGTATGTATGTATGTATGTATGTATGTATGTATGTATGTATGTATGTATGTATGTATGTACGTACGTACGTACGTACGTACGTACGTATGTATGTATGTATGTATGTATGTATGTATGTATGTATGTATGTAGCTATAACAATATTATAAGCACTTACTGTAGCGTAGCCAAGGGAGGTTTCGGGGGTTAATCCCCCCCCATTGGTTATATTTATCCACTTCATGGGCGGAGACCTAGGGGTGACAGAGGGGACGGTCCCTCCAATAAAAGTGTTAGGGGACGGCCCATGCATTGGTCCCCCCCAATTGTTGAGCGTCAAGACTAAAAAAAGGAATTGAATTTTTGGGGCGGTAAAAAAAAAAAATTTCTAGATCGTTGGTTCTGAAAAGTGAAGAAAGGTGTCAACTTGAAAAATTTTTCGGAGCAGATGACTAAAGAAAAAGAAAAAAGGTCATCAACTTTTTTGGCGGTGAAAGTAGGCTACAAAAATTTTCCTCGGAAAAAGGTCGGTCAGAAATGTTTCGTCCGTCAAAAAATCTCACGTCTTTCCTTCGGCCGCTCGTTCGTCCCCCAAATTTCTGCCCAGGTCTCCGCCCATGATCCAATTAAATGAGAAAAGAAAACAATTGTTTGTGATACCGGTAACAATTGTTTTCTTACATTATTCCATTTGTTATTGTAGGCCTATTCTTTTGTTATTTACTGTAGCCTAACAATGCCGGGTTGGCGTCAGGAAGGGCATCCGGCCAGGCCATAAAAAACGCAACCTCCCCTTCCATCAAAAATTCCTGGCTACGCCACTGAGCACTTAATAATATATAGGATAAGCTGACTTTTCAGCACTGGAATCAGCTTATGCCTGTGGCCCAAGACGGTCCTGAGCAACTGACCAGGACACAATTAGCAGAAATCATAAGAAATGGTAGGCTACAGCCATAGATTGAATATTCGTGACTTTAGGTTTTAATATTCGTAAATATTCGTGAATATTAAGATTTTTTAATATTCGTAAATATTCGTAAATATTCGTTAACGAATTAAGGTGAACGATCGAAACCGCAATGTTACTCGGTATTAAGCAGTTTAAGCTTCTGTATGTCTCTATGACATTCACTCGCATCCAGGGCACGGTTGAATTAAAATATGCATTGCGCTTAATATGCTGAGATCAGGATACATTTTGCTTGTAATCTGGCACTATTATTTTTTGCGTTGGCATTTATATTTACTCATCCTGCTACACTGATATAAAACTACTTTATCAATATACAGTTACTATTAAGCTTATAGGCATAATAGGCAGTTAAAGTTTATTTATAATTTAGCCTACTATTGCTGCTACTATAGTCTAGTCTTTCCAACTGCCATCGGTGAGGCAGTTCGGGGGGGGGCGGAAGTCAGACAAAGTGACTTACATTAAGTATTGAATGTGATATGAATGCCGCATGGCCACATTGACCATACTCAGCAGAGACCTTGAAGGTTTTTTACAATTATTTTGCAGTTATTGTCACTTACTGATAGGTCTATGCGTAGACTAACTCAATTTTGTACAATTCATTAAGTAAAAGTTAAACATTTTCATAAATAACAAAATAAGAATTAAGAATTAAGAATTTCTTGAAAGAACAAGAATAAATAATTTTTTGAATATTATGAATATTAAGTTGGCAGTTTTAATATTCGTTAATATTCGTGAATATTTGAAAATCTTAATATTCATAATATTCGAATACTCAATCTATGGCTACAGCCCTACACAAAACCACCAACCAGGGGCGCAACCGCGCAACTAGAACATTTTCCTGGAGGTGCTCAGAATTAGGCCTATTATTAAAAGCACGGAAGGCACGAAGCCAATGCCCAGTTTGTAGTTAACCATAACACTAAATAGCTACTTGATTTACACTAGCTGGGGTACCCGGCGCTGCCAGGAAATTTAGGATTCTACCCGCTCCGGCCACAACCGCACCACATCCCACCCCACCTCCACCCCAACCCCCAAACCTTCTCAAACACCCACCCCGAGCAGGGGCGGGTCCAGGGGGCCAATCTGGCCATACCCCATTTAGAAATGCCCATGTATCGTGTCTGCCCCCTTCTGCACATTTGGTTTCAACAAGCTTTCGAATCGAAATATTTACCAGATGACTAAAAAGGTCATCAGTTTTGGCGGATGTGAAGACAAAAATTTCCAGACCCAAGGCCAAGAATTTTGGGGCCCCGTTTCAAAAATTTCTATATCCGCCCCTGATGCCGAGACCTACTGTTACCTAGGCTACACAGTAGTGAAGGTGTGGAGTGAAAATCTCAAAGGCTGTCGAAATGCATCCCCGTCAAAGAGACACACGGAATCTTCTCTTTATTTATATAGATTTTTCTTTTGCTGCCATTACGAATATAAACTCACTCAAAGTGAGTGTGACACACATGTGACATCTACCGAATTATAGGAACGAGAGCAGAAATAGACACTCTAGACTTGCATAGAAGCCGAATGTTGTACCTAGGCCTATTCAAATAAGCTGATCAAAGAATCGCCTATAATTATTTGAGATGTAGACGTTGGCTATATTAATAATTATCAGGGCCTGTGTAAACACAGTTCTAGGTCTTAGGTTCTGCAGATCGACGGTTGCGACACTGTAGGCTACAAAATTACTCTATAGGTTCTTGAACCAAGATAAAACGCTGCAGCAAAAACTTTGCTTAAGGTAATTAACCGTCTGACGTAGGCCTATGAACATTCTTGGGTGGTCTGTAGGCCTAGGCCTATAATGGCCTACGCGTTAGCCAATCAATCAACGTCGTTGTAGTTTTTTAACGTCTCGAGAATAAAGTCCATTCTCTGCCTTTGACATCGACAACGGTTACCGTTGGGCGAAGGTCGCTTGGCAAATGCATCCTAGAAGTAGCTTGCTACCGACGATGCTATATATTATAAATTGTCTTGATTGCAATTACAATTATTACAATTGCTTCATTTGTCTAGCAGCTTCGTCTGTGAAGGCAGGATAGGATATCATCCTAAACGATACGGACTTCCTCAGATCATTAGATATGAGGTTCTGTAGGTTTTGCAGATCGAGAAAAGCATAAGACGTCAAAATCTGTCTCTAGGCCCTTATAAGTAGCCTAGGTCTATCGAGAGAGCATATTATGGTGTTCAAAATGTCCTTCTTGTTCACGAACACACGATCGTAGGCTACACGTAGGTCTATAGTAGGCTAGTTGTCCCGGTAGACACTCGGCTTCATATCCCGCACTGTGGCCGCCCAGCAGTCCATACCTCGATCCGGAGTGTCAGGTAGCCTACATTTACTGGATGAGCGCTTTTTTTGTTCACACGTATTCGTGACATCGGTAATTAACCGTTGGGCGAAGGTCGCATCTGATTGAAGTGTGGCAGATGTTTGACCAGGTGATCATCGACCGGACCATCAAACAGTAGCGTCTACAACTCTACATGACTACATCTATTCTACGATCGTGTGTTCGTGAACAAGGAGGACAGTTTGAACACCATATTGACCTATAGCTGAATTTCACTTCCTTTCAGCTTTTCCATGCTGGAAAGTTTTATTTTCTGCATTTTAGACTCTCATAAACTTGACAAACTCATGAATATTTATAATTGGCTTTAGGAGTTGGTAGTAGTTAAGTAGTATCATCAATTCAGGGCTTAGAGTGTGCCTGGACGGTCATGGACGGCGTCCAGGCACTTATTTTAAAATCTGTACACCGTCCTGCCACTTATTTGGCCCGCACAGTAGGGAAAGGCAAGGAGCGTCCAGGCACTTCTTTTTCGACACTTTAAGCACTACGTCACTTCAGTGGTTGCGTTTAAAATTTCAGACAAATCCCGAAAGTTTTGTGTCAACCCCCTTTTCCTTAGTTGACCACCAGTCTCCTCGGTAGCTTTTCTATATCGTTCTTCAGTAGCCTAAGCCTATCCCTACTGACTTAACTGACTTTAATCTACTGGCTAGTTAAAGTTTCTACAGTCTTTTACTTGTTTTACTTCAACGACAACGACGACAGGTTTAATAGTATTATTATAATCAAATCCAACGTAAAATGAAACAGCAGCAACGACACGATAATGTCTATCCTTGCATTATCACAGCAACTACAACTCTTCTCCACAACTCTAGTCAACTACTACTACTACACTTATCACAGCCTATCTCGCCACTCTTCCTTCTGACGCTCACTCCTTCTCTCTATCTCTCATTCGTACGCGCAACCCTCGATCGGCTGTCTAGACACGCGCGCCAAAAACGCAGCTGGTCTGTCTGGCACGCTCGCGAGTGTACAAACAATCAACTGACCGCTGCAGGCCCTACACTATATTAAATTAGCTTACATTTTGACTGAATTATTATACTTTTGTAGGGTTCTTCTTTGCATCGGGACACCGTGTAGATCAATTGCGCAGTCAGCCGGACGATTCTTAGACCATAGCCATTGTCCCAGAAATCCCATTGTCCCAGAAATACCATTGTCCCAGAAATACCATTGTCCCAGAAATACCATTGTCCGAAAGGTAACACTAGTCTTCTACTCACCGCATTATTAAATAACGAAATAAATTATTACATAAAGCAAAACAATTGGAACTCCATCATCCATTATTTGTAGTAAGCCAGACTGTTCATAGGCTATGCCGTGATGTTTCAGTGCTGAACAGGCCTAGACCCGATTGTAGTGGATGCTTTCTATAGTTGCGGTTCTGTCTATGACAACGCACAGTAGGCTAGTTCAGTTGGGATTTCAAGCTCAGTTCGAACACATCTCTTATAGGTTAAGAAAGTGTTCTGTCGTACATTGTACCTCGTCTAACTGAAGCTCAGTTATTAAGCTCGGGTTATTAACATCCTTTACTATGCAAGGATCACTTGGACCTTATTTGATTGCTGTTCATTGTTCCCTTCTGCAGATTCTGCCTGGTAAGCCGAATTTTCTTTACCGTTTGACTTTTGCTGTGCAGTGAAAACGCTGGAATTAACCGGCTGAATCGTAATCTCCAAACTTCTAAAACGCCACTCGAAAGCCTACGACTGCGGCGTTACCTAAAGGGCCGTCCTAGGCTATAAATAACAAACAGTAGGTCCTATGTTGAATCCGGCCATTCAGGCCTCTGCTGCAGTCAGAAGAAACACTAGTCAACAGGCAGCAGTGCGAGTCGACGTAGGGTTGGCTATTTACAGCTTACTGTGGCTTCGTTGAAAGTCCGAACGTTTACTGTAAATAAACATACAATAAGCGTAACTCTTTTAAAACATTTCACATTGCGTTCAGTAAGGCTGGTTACGACTTACGACTATCGCTAGAGTTCAAAGGACTGACGGTGCAAGGTGACAAGGTACAAAATAATGTGCTACGCAATTTTCTAGACACTTAAATTTGAATTTTCTTTGCTAAACCATGCACATCAATTGATTGATTGATTGATTGATTGATTGATTGATTGATTGATTGATTGATTGATTGATTGATTGATTGATTGATTGATTGATTGATTGATCGAAACATAATATTGATAGCCCTTTCCTCATTAGGCTATAGCCTAAACAGATTTTAATGCGCGCATCTAAAACTGCTCCCTAACCTTATTGAATGCGTATGCTTAGTTATAGGGTCTACATGTAAGTCTAAAATTGTGTGTGCTATTAATTTGTCCACAGTTAACTCAGCAGACGTCAATGTTGCCCTTGGTCATCCAGCGACGCAAAGTTCAACCTATCAGTCCTTTACGGCAGATAAGGCCGTCGACGGAAACAATGATACGATTTTATATAATAGTCGCTCTTGCTCCCATGGAAACGACGCTGCAGGTTTGCCAAATTGGTGGCGTGTTGACCTTGGCCGGCCAATGCACATTAAGAACACAGTCATTACCAATCGAGGCGAAAATACCGGTAGGTATAATTAATTATGGCCCTATTCACATAAATCTCTCTTGCACAAAATAAAATCAGACTATCGGAGCATATTTTAGTAGGCCTATTTAGTTCCACGCAAAAAAGTTCTAAATGAACTTGTGCTGCTGTAAAGCATTTTTGGCGAAACAATAGAATCGGGGACCGACGTGTTGGTCAGGTTAAGCGTCGTGAAGGTCGGTTAGGGCTCAGGTTAGTTGTCGTGAGCAGTGGTGTAGTCCTAAAACAATGAAGTGGGGGAACGCTTGGAAATTGAAGTAGGCCTAGCAACTGTAGCAAAAGTGCAATCTTGCAAGAATTTTGCATAGTGTGAGCGCTGCTATTTTTGAAACTGTTGAATGTAAAAAAATTAAAAATTAATAAATGTATTAGGCTACGTGAATTTATACATAGGAATTTGTTATTTGTAACATATTGTATTCAAGTATTCAAACATTTTCCATACGGACCATACCTGCACATACGGACCATACCTGCTTAATGCTAAAGTAGCCTACAGTGACTGTCAGTCTGTCAGCGAGCCAGTAGCTACAGTCAGAGGAATTGCCACGGCTGCAGACTGCCGATATGTAGATTGTTCGGTGAGAACAGATGGTGACTGTGCCTTTGACTTCTTGCTGAAGAAGCTTGTAAGTTTACCTTCCTGTGGCATCTGTTTCCGCTTCATAATTATTAGGCTTACAACTTTTTTCTCAATTATTAATTTATTGTTATTGCAATACTACTGTACTATTTTCATTTATCATTAGCTTTTATTTACAAATTACAACAGACAGACGCTGAGACGCCATTTACATAGAATATTTAGTATAAAGCCAGCAGCCCAACACTTATAAGCGCCATAAGCGGTGCGCCGACAAAACGGCGCAGGACAAAACGGCGCCGACATAACGGCGCCGACAAAACGGCGCACCCACAAAACGGCGCGGTACCAAAACGGCGCCGACAAAACGGCGCCGTATCAAAGGAATTTTTTTTATTAGTACTTTGTTTAATTGGTAGAAACACTCAGATAATATATGCAATAGTCCATCAAAACTAGAATCAACGGATCATCTTCATTAACAGACGTTTTTATAGCAGTAATAGTCAAAATTAACTAAACTAGGAAATAGAATAAACTGATCATCTTCATCAAGTCCTGAAGTTAAAATACGAACGGTATAGTAGTAGAAGTAGTATAAAAAATATAATAACCTACTAAGTTTGTGAACCGACGGATGATGGCAATCGACGGTCTGCCAGTAACTTCTGTGTACCTTGGGTGCTTACCAGGGGAGAAGTTCTTCTTTATAATTATAATACCGCCGGTTTGTTAAATCAACAAACGGGAGTTGCAGATTTTCAAAGGCGAGTAACATCAAAAGATCGCAGTGCGATAAGCGATAACACCGTTTGTAAGTTCTGTGGACGTTGTGTGCATACCATGTGAGAAGTTCTTCTTTTTTTATAGAATTGGTAGAAACACTCAGATAATATATGCAATAGTCCATCAAAACTAGAATCAACGGATCATCTTCATTAACAGACGTTTTTATAGCAGTAATAGTCAAAATTAAGGCGCGAAGCTGCGAGTGCCGAAGGCCCTTCGGCACTCGCAGCTTCGCGCCTTCGGCGCTTCATAAAAAATGTTCTAATTTGGCTTAGGGCTTCAGCCCCCCCCCCCAAACCTGATATCCTGGCGCCGCCACTGAGCCTCTCGTCAAAAGTGGAGAGGACCATCCCATTAATGGTCCCAAACCTCTCAAAAGTTGGGGTTCTACCGGGGGTTGGGGGGCTGTAGCCCCCAGATGGAAAGTTAGCCCCCCTGGTTTTTCCTAGCCCCCTTAGGCACATTTTAGCCCCCCAGTTTAACATTTAGTTAGTTAAACAATACATTGATTTCAATGTTTGTTGTCAACATAGCTCCTAATCCTTTATAACGGTACTTCCCATAGATCAATTGACATGAATGATTTTCATCTGACACATGTTTCGCAGATGCTGCTCTGTATCATCACATATTTCATGTACTCCTCAACTGTTTCTCCAATCAGAGTGCTTGCTTAGATACTGGCACATGGATATCTGTACTAATAGCTGTCCTGCGACTGCAGAAGACCCCATGGGATGTTTAAGAAGAAAGTGATGGCCACCACCATCAGCAGCATGGATGAACAGACAAGGGCAGGCTAGGTCTCAGTCCCGTGTACACTTACAAGGTGTACACAATATACTGTATGTGTAATTGTATACTAGGGTGGAGTGAAGAAATGAAATTTATATTTCAGAATCGGCTGGGTGTGCAAAAGTTGTGTACTGGGCACAGTGGTTTGGGTGCAAAATATTATTGGATTTTGTTTAGCTTCTTGGGGTGCCCCAAAGCCCCTCAAATTTACGAAATGGCTCAATTTCGCATTTTCGTCTTAATTTTGTTTATATTAACAATGTTTTATTTCTTGCTACTATGATTTTATTATGGTGATATCTTTAGCTAGTACTTTACATATTGAAGGGTAACTCCAAGAATGGCAGCCAAAAAGTCATCTGAGCAAACCCTAGTCACAAGACAATTACGGTAACCCATTTCATACATTGATTTAAAATGTTTGAAATTCGTGTCCACTAAGAAAAATAATGATGCTTTAAATCACAGTAGGCCTACAGTAACTGTTGTAGACAACCGTTGAAACGTTTTGGGTTTTACTATTGTTTTCTTTCCTAGAAAGCTTCGTTTGTTTCTTAGTTTTATCGTGTTTTCAGTTTTCTTTATATTTTTATGCAACCTTTATTTCTAGCTTAGGCCTGGGCCTACTCTCTGACAGACATACAATTGCTATAAATTTATTTATTCCTTAATTTTTAAAAATTCATTTGTAATTTATAAATTATTCTTAGTTAGGCCTATGAAATGTCAGCCAGATAATATCAATTTTTACGTTAATAGAATGCTGAAACGGGCGACGGGAGGGGTATAGACTCAGCTGTATTAACATAGGCCCTAATATTATATAGGGTGTCTCGATAGGTCGTGAACGATTTTGAATGCAGACAAATATATGTTATACACAATATAATGTGGAAAGTTTTATACTGGCGGATAGGTTATTCAAATGAAAATGTTAATATAAAAAAATTAGATCACTAGACAACTCAATAAATATGTAGCGCCAATATTCGTGACGTCGTCAAATTCGTGCCAAGTAAACGTCAAATTAAGCCGCAAACAATATTGTACGACCGTCATTGTTAATCCACACAAAAATTAATTAATACAAATTAGCATTTAGTATTTAATAACGTTTCCTTTACTCTTTATTACAGCCTCAAGTCGATTAGTCATCGAGCAAATATATTTTTCAGAGTTGTCTGAGGTAGGCCTATTGATGTCCATGCCTTACAAAGCCGACGTTTTAAGGTCGTTTGAGTTCGGTATCGGCATAAACAGTTGCCCGCATAATACTCCAAACATTTTCCATGGGTGACAAATCCGACGAATTAGGCGGCCAGTCCCTCGGTGAGATGTAGGCTATCCATTGATATTCTTGTTCAACCATTCGACTGAGGCCTTTGATCTGTGTGCACGTGCACCGTCTTGTTGAAATAATCCTTCGCCGTTAATACGAAACATTTTTGTGGCTGTGAACTGAGCGCATAGGCTACTGCACTTCGCTGGAATGCGGGTTTGACCTCTTTCTCCTGTATCTCATTGATGTAATAAGTCGAAGTGACTGAAGTTTTATTTGGAATGATATGAGGTTTTGTTAATCCAACTGTTTATACCGAACCCGAACCCCAGGCACTGAACACATTAAAATGACGTCTTTGTAAGGCATGGACATCAATAGGCCTACCTCTGACAACTCAAAAAATCTATTTGCTCGATGACTAATCGACCTGAGGCTGTAATAAAGAGTAAAGGAAACGTTATTAAATACTAAATGCTAATTTGCATTAATTAATTATGTGTGGATTAACAATGATGGTCGTACAATATTGTTTGCGGCTTAATTTGACGTTTACTTGGCACGAATTTGATGACGTCACGAATATTGGCGCTACATATTTATTAAGTGATCTAGTGATCTAATTTTTTTATATTAACATTTTCATTTGAATAACCTATCCGCCAGTATAAAACTTTCCACATTATATTGTGTATAACATATATTTGTCTGCATTCAAAATCGTTCACGACCTATCGAGACACCCTATATAATATTATACACCTTTGAGGAGGGAGGGGCTAAAGCAACTTTTAGCCCCCCCCCCCCCAGTTGAAAAACTCTAGAACCGCCACTGCCGAAGGCACGAAGCCCATACCGACTAGGGGGTCTGGAGGAGCGTCGTAAGCTCCCCAGCGGGGTCCCCCAGCCGCCAACGCATTTTTAGCTCTGTTGACCTCAACTTGAGCCCTTTTAAGGCTCTTTTTGACAGCTATTTATGAACGATAAAATCATGAAAACTGAAATAAGAAGTCGTTTTGCAGAGTCGCAGACTAGCTACCAGTATCAGAATGTCGAAATTTTATTGTAAAAGAAATGGGCTTAGTCTTTACTATAATCACAGAAGTTAAGAGTTTAGGCCTATAGCCTAACAAGTTTATGAGTATAGGGCCTACTATCATTATGGGTAGGCCTACTATATAGAAAAACCCTAGGGACATGTCATATGTAAGAGATTTTACGGGTACAACCAGTGGCGGCGCCACGATTTCAGGTTTGGGGGCTGAAACCCCAAGCCCTTCCTCCTAGAAATGCACGTAGAATATTTTTCTTAACCCTTTCCAGCCGGAATTGTTTTGATACCTATCCTGTTAATCGGGTCACGACTCACGGGTGATCCGTTCCGGCGGGAAAAGGTTAAGGGCGGTAATTTTGCATGCGCTGGAGACCCGAAGCTGCGAGTGCCGAATGCACGAAGCTCATACCGACTAGGGGGTATGGGGGAGAGTCGTAAGCTCCCCCAGCGGGGTCTGGGGCGGAGCCCCATAAACCAGCGCGTTTTTCGCTGTTGACATCGACAGGAGCACGTTTCAGGCTCTAAAGTCATGAAAAATGTTTGAATTTCCACAATGCATTAATAGCATTTTGGGCTGTCATTTTTACTACATAGCTAATCATTTCAATGCTGAGAGTTGTGGATTATGACTTTACAAGTGTCAACAGTTACTTGTAGGCCATTGTTTAAATTTTTTGGTTATCAGCACTTTACTGGGAACATTTTAAGCTGTCATCTCAACAAATTTCTCATAATTATTTCATTGCTGAAAGAAATGGTTTATGAGTTCAATAATGTTCCTCCACGTTGTATAGGCTAAATTATCGAATTCCACACTGCAAGGATATACCATTTTTGAACACCCCATTACCCTATATATGTATAGTTGTGTAGGACTACCGGCGTAGCCCACTAGCCACCCCCCTCCCCCCAAGAGGCCGGCGGGCCGGACATGGTGCACATAACCTCATCACGGTCTGCGGCGCATTCTATTAGCATAAGCATCAACGCGCTATTGTAGAGAAATTCAAAATTGCTGTCCTTGTGAATCTCATCCCCTTCTTCCGCCAACTCGGACTCAAAACCCTTCTCCCCGCAAGCCCGGACTCACACCGGACCAAACCTTAGCCCCCTTTCTCCGCCAGCCCGGACTCACACCGGACCAAACCTCAGCCCCTTTCTCCGCCAGCCCGGACTCACACCGGGTCGAACCTCAGCCCCCGTCCACCGCGAGCCCGGACTCACACCGGGCCAAACCTCAGCCCCGTTCCACCGCCAGCCCGCGGACTCACACTGGTCCGGACCTCAGTTCCCTTGCCTCCCGCGCAGACCTCAGTCCCCTTTCTCCGCCAGCCCGGACTCACACCCTGACACACCGGTCCGGACCTCAGTCCCCTTGCCCCCGCGCAGACCTCAGCCCCCTTTCCCCCGCCGCCTCGGACCTCCAGCCCCCTTCCCTCGCTAGCCCGCGCTCAGACTGGTCCGGATCTCAGTCACTTCTCCCGCCAGTTCAAACCCCCCAGTCCTCTTCCCTCGTCCAGACCCGTCCGGACCTCAGACCGTTCGGTACCTCAACCCTCTGCCCCGCTATCGCGGATCTCTGCTCCTTCCCCCCGCCAGACCGGTTCGGACCTCAGACCAGCCCGGACCTCAGCCCTTTGTTCCTTGCAGCTCCATTAGGGTATAAATAAGAGGACTGTGTGCATGCTAAATTGCTAATATTGAGTCGCAGAGAGAGTCGATGTCCGGGAGTCGAGCTCAGTCGCAATTGATGTCTCACATGTGAGTCGATGTATGACCGTCCGCCGCAGTTGAGGTCCGAAAAATAAAATAATAATAATAATAATAACTTTTAAACCGATACATGGACATTCATTGCTTTCTGCTTTGGGATGAGACTGAGTCACATTTAGGGGCTTAGCCCCCTAACCCCTCTCTTGGTGCCGCCAATGGCATAAGCATCTACACTATGATAGTAGGCCTATAGTTGATTTCGTTGCCGTTGGTCATTGTCAAGTTTCCTTATTACGAAGTAAGCCGTTTTAGACATTTTCAGCTTTTTGCTTTGGGGGGGGGGCTGAGCCACGTTTAGGGGGTCTTATCCCCCTAGCGCCCCCTTAGCGCCGCCACTGGAGAGGCTCGGGTCGGTCCCTCCATACTTTTGCCACTGACTGCTGCTAATCATCGACGTCTATTGAGCTAATAGCCGTTTGAATACAGATTGGCATATTAAAAACATATAGTTTCTCAGCATTAAGGCTGAGTCAAGAACGTTTTTATCTGGATTACCCCGACAGTGTTTGCGTCCCACAGATTGCAGGTGAGTGTATTGCTAAGTGGGAATCACGGATACTTAATTTGGTTATATTAAGTGACTCTTCAGTCTTGACTTTCTTTCATAAGGCCTTTTTCGTGTCTGGTTTTAATGTTTTTGCTTTTTTAAATGCAAAATACCAGGTCTTTTGCAGTCAAATGTGCCGGAAATTATCATATTATAATGTACATAGGATTCATTTAGTTAGGTTTCTCAATTACTCTTTTTATTCTTACTTATTTAATTAATTCTGTGGTAATGTATGTCTACACCGTGGTCGTAGACTCAGGGGCACAACGAGGACGGTCCCCTCCAGCGTTTGTGACGGGTCACGGGGGAAGGAGGTGCTATACAGAAACATACCTTATTAGGCCCACATAGGTTCTAAAATATGCATAATGCACCATCAGCACAGATTTATTTATAGAATAAATTCGTTTTAGGTGCTCGCTTAGACTACTTCATTGTCGGAGTGACGAACAATACCGTAGCACCGCAGAGAGGATGCTACGCTCTTTGTGGTCAATATCCATCGCCAGCTGCCGATGGAGGTAGGCTCTATCTCCAGTGCAATCCAAGCATCACATCCGGTCAATACGTCATTGTTCAGCAACCGATCAACGGAATTGGTTACTTGACATTCTGCGAAGTGGAAGTCTATGCTGGACAAGTGAGACAAAGTAAGAAATTGCAGGCCTAACTGTCGCTATAAATGCTTATCAAATAAATTGCTTCTTTAATTAATTTTGTTTCATTATTAATTTAAGTAAGAGAATAATCTAGTCAATTCTAAAGTTGTGAGTATTCCAATTGGACATGATGATGATGATGACGACGACGACGATGACGATGATGATGATGATGAGTTCTCTGCCCGTAGGCAGGTTCATTGGCTTTAGGCCTACGCCTCTGAGGATGAGATGAGTGTGGTGGTTTCCCGTTGCCTCCCCACAGACAATGATGGGTAAGCAACTTGCCCAAGGTCACTCCGCAGCAGCTTGCACCACTGCGTCCCACAGTGCTAGCCCGAGATATCTAAATCTCTGCCTGACCGGATGCCTTTCCTGACACCAACCCAACAGTGTTAGGGGCCGTCCATAAAGTATGTCACGCTATTTTTGACCCTTTTTGACCCCCTCCCTCCTGTCACAAACTGTCACAAATCTCGGACCCCCCCCCTAAAGTACGTCACACTTTCAATTTAAGAAATTAACACCGCAAGTCTATACATATATGGCCTAAAACAAGGCTTCGCAACAGCATTACTAGCGCGCCTAGCGAGAGGAATCGTGAACAACACATTCAGGGATACGCATTTCATGCTATTTTGACATAAAACTATTCAAACGTTTCACAAAATTTTTGAAAATTATTTTTAAAGCTATTAAATTCTACTAGCAAATATAAAAAAGAATTACAAATAAAATTTTAAAAATAAATGTGTGACGTCACACATGGCCTGACGCCCCTCCCCCTGTCACAAACTGTCACACTTTCTTACACCCCCTCCTCTGGAGCGTGACGTAATTTATGGACGGCCCCCAACAGTAAATAAGAAGGGAATAAAGTAACAATGGGTGTAAATTAAGAAAAACAATTGTTACTATATACACACAATTGTTTTGTTTTTCTTATTTATGTGGATAAATAACCTTTAAAGAAAACTTTTTCCGAGGCCAATGGGGGGTTTTAACCCCGAAACTCTCTGGCTACGCCACTTATAAGCAACGTTTGTACTCTGATAAACAGTGAGAGCGCAGAAATTAAGAATTAAGCTGGGATTTAAAAGATTTGCCGTGAATGAAAGGAGATCGGCTCAGTGTCGATTGTTCTGGTTTCATTGAGAAAGTCATTAAGTCAATGATCCCAAATCTCCAGATTTGAACCCGATGGATTGTCAGGATTGATAATCAATTGTGGAGAGCTTAACTGGAGAAATATCACAATCTGCAACCAAAACCAAGAGCGGTAAGAGAATAATTGATGAGCGCATTGGAGTTGATATGGGAAGATTTTCCTTTGGAACGCATCAACATTCAACAGGTCCATCAAGAACTTTGCAAAGAGACCAAGGCCGTAGACAGGGGGGGGTGTTTTGGGTGTTTGAACACCCCCCGAAATGGAAAATGCAGAAAAAATCTATTGCATTTTCTAGTTCGTGATGCAAAAAACCACGAAAAAGCCATGAAAACACCCCCCGAAATGAAGTAATATAAATTTGATGACGAATATGAAACTTTGACGGCGAAAATGAATGGGAAATATTTAAAAGATTTCGACCGGATGACTAAAAAAAGGTCATCACAAATTTTGGCGGCGAAAATGTAAACTTAAAATCCTGGCCGCCACTGAAAACACCCCCCGAAATAAAATCCTGGCTACGGCCTTGCTAACTTAGCAGGGCTTAAAGTGGGCCTGGACGATCATGGACGGCGTCCATGCACTTGTTCTAAAATCTGAACGCCGTCCAGCCACTTAGCCTATTGGTGAGCACAGACTGGAAAGGTAAAGGGCGTCCAGGCACTTCTTTTGGAGAGGTAAGGAACGTCCAAGCACTTATTTTCCCACACTTACACTGGGTCTAAGCACCATGCCGAAAACAAACTTAGTCTCAAGTGTTTTTCGCTTTTCACCACAGCTGATCGATGGGCGAAAAACAAGGACCAGAGACTGATGACAAACGGAACAGTCGTCCTGCAGAGGAAACGCTCCGCTCTGCAATGCATCGGTTCGTGTAACTCAGCAACAGGTTGCGATTCGGTGAATTACTTCTCAAAGGGGCAGACGTGTGAGATGAATTATCTTCCACGTGGAACCATCAACTGCGACCTGCAGTTCAACGCAACTGGATGGGATTGGTGGACGCGCGTCAACGAATTCGTGTGAACCAGAACGAAACAGCCACGAACTCTGCACAATGACTAGATAGGCCTACCATTAGGGTTTACTGCTACAACTGCACACACCGCTATGCCAGACAAAAAAAGCACCGTATGTTATTATACCGGTTTTTTACTAATGCGACTTTCATCGTCAGAATACTGTCTAGCACACGCCATTCGGATTGTGGATTAATAGGGAAATAGCCTATCTGGTTTTCCTTCAACCCTATCCCAGGCTCAGTTAATTATCAGCAGATCTGTGGATTTTGAATGTAGCCTAATGGATGGATGATTAACACCATCATGTCAGCTTTAACTGATTTCGTTTATTTTAAAAGATCCCTAGTCCAGCAGAGAAGTTTAAACATATTTTTCATATCCACAAGTTTCTCATGTAGCCTATCTACTTAGGAAATGAGTTTCCTAAATAAAATCTCATTAGGTATTTTATAAAGGCCTACATGTAGATCTATTTTAGTTTGAAAGAATGCATGAAACACAAAACAATGGTTTGACCTCTTTGTTTCAGTAAGTGGGTTCGAAGGCCTACCGAAAGACAATACGAGTCGTAGTTGCATTGAGGGACCATAATGGGTAGCTAAGATAGCTGACAGTGATCGCCATCTCGAAATATCTACTCTACAGACTATGTTTACAGCAACAGAAAGCCCAGGTAGCAGGAACCGGCTTATTTACAGGACTGGTGCCAATCGTAATCGTAATAGTAATCTCCAAATTTCTAAAGCGCTACTTGAAAGTCAAGTGCAGGGCACCAGTTTATTCACGAGTGCTGCGTAAAACATGGTAATTATTTTCGTTCGGTGCTTTGTTGAAACGTGGATTTTTGTAGGTTGCAGTAGCCTAGTAGGCCTACTTTGTTTAGTTCTCTTTTGTTTATATAATAAATTATGCAATAGGCCTACACGACAAGGACAATGCTGAACAACCAGTCACTGGTATACGCCCTATAGGCCTATCGATGAGCAACATTTCTATCGTCACCAATCTATCATGGCAGCATTTGTCATCCTCGTCGGTCTATTCATTGATGCTCATTTGCTCACAATGAACAGCAGGTTACTATATATATACTATAACACGTATATACCGGGTGTCTGCATTTATCCTAACTATATATCGTCATAAAAACTACACAATTTAGAATTATAATAAATATTCAGTTCCTCGTATTTCCTTCATTCGTCCTTTTCTCTATTCATTCATCATCTAATTAATTATTTTAGTTCATAACTTCGTTCGTTACCATCATTCATCCGTATGTATAGGCCAGGTATAGGCGTAGTAGGCCTACGCCAACAGTTTAATTATTAATACACAATATACGTCTATACGATATACGCCTGCAGGCCTATACGCTTCAAATGACTCCTTCCGCCAAAACCCCATTCATGCAGCGATACATCCATCTATATATAATTATATATATAGTATGGAATCTATACCGTACACTATATATATATATAAATATATATATATTATAACACCTATAACACACCTGTCAATCATCCCAATCCATTATTCCACCTGCTTGTAGAAACCCATCTGAGAGCCAGAAGCTTCTATCCCTATACTTGGCGGGCGCAACTTGCGCCCAGTGAAAAACGGGAGGGAGGGTAATAAAAGAGCCAAAACTAACGTCTGTATGGGTAGGAGGCTGGCCAAGGAGGTCAGTGTTCAATGTAGGCATCTCCAGAGGGACGTTCATCATAATTAAATTACTTCCCCCATAGAAAATGTTTCATCATCATCATCAATGTCCATGGGTTCAACGCCCGTTGGTGCTTGATGCTCTTTCGATCATCTCCTTCCATTTGTCTCTTTCTCTTGCTGTGTGGCTCAACTGCTGCAGTGATCTGTCTCCACACCATTCCGTGATGTCATCCTTTCATTCTCTGAAGGGACGTCTCCTTTTGTTCGTCCCTTCCATAATACCAAACACCAATGTCTTGAGTTCCTGGAGTCGTCCATTCTGCATATTATATTATATTATATTATATTATATTATATTATATTATATTATATTATATTGTATTGTATTGTATTGTATTGTATTGTATTGTATTGTATTGTATTGTATTGTATTATATTATATTATATTATATTATATTATATTATATTATATTATGCATTATATGTCCAAACAGTTGCGATTTCCTGTGGATTACTTTTTGTAGCAGAGTGCCTTTTAGCCCAATTCGACTGTAGGCTATAGTTCCTCATTCGTCATCTTTCTTCTCCATCCGACTCTTAATACTTTCCGATAACATATTCTTTAAAAAGTCAGTATTCGTCTTTCAATTTCCTTGGTTATTACCCACGTTTCACATGCGTAATGTTTACCAAATCGTAATATTTTTAGTTACTAGACCTATCTACATTTCTGCATCACATGAACTGTAATAGTAGGCCTATACCATAATAAAACAGAGCGGAGTGGAGAAGGCTGATCATGACGGATTGACCGTCCCCAGAGTTCCTCGAACTGACGGCACAAGGTGACCATAATAATTATTTATTTTATATGATTATAATAATATTATTTGCTATTTTAATATAACTATTGCGCCCAGTGAAAAACGGGGGGGGGGGGGGGTAATAAAAGAGCCAAAACTAACGTCTGTAGGGGGGGAAGGCAATGTATACAATCCTATTATAATGAATACGATTTAATGTTAATACTTATACAAAAAATATTATTTTGTGACACTAAATGGCTTCTCTCCAGTGTTGTCTTTCAAATTTCAGACTGTCAAATTTAAAAATGTTTTGTTCCTTGAACACTTAGTAAAACAACATTACTATTATGTAGGCCTACATGTATATTGCATTTTATTTATTGCATTGTAGGCCTACTCTATCTAAAAAGTCGAATCACACGAAACATTTACACAGATGGAGCAAGATGGATCACAGGGTTCGTCTTACCCTGTCGATGACTGATCCAACTCGCTTCCGTGCATAGTGTATAAACTTTTTACCAATAAAATATTAAATCTACTGGGTATCCAGCCAATATTGCATTCGTTAATACCGTAATACGGTACAGTAAAAGTTATGTTTAATCCAGTGATTCCCAACCTGTGTGCCGCGGCACACTAGTGTGTCGCGAGAACTTTGCAAGTGTGCCACGGGGGAAAATCTATTATGTTAGTAATTAATAATTAAACTTCGAATCCAGCTGTATAGGATAAACCAAAAAATAACAAAAGAATATTTTGAGAATCTTGCGACACAGCAAAATCAGCAATCAAAAAACTTACGATCTAAACTAAATTGCCAGAAAAGGGATTGGCTACAAGCTTTAACACTCGCTCAATTGTTGGGAAAACGCAAAAAATCTTTAAAAAATTGGTTATTCTTGTTAAGTGTGCCGCGACAATTTTCATTCGTTCTTAGTGTGCCGCAAGCCGAAAAAGGTTGGGAATCACTGGTTTAATCGGATAGTATAATTTATCAAAAGCCTTTCACAATGTGCACTTAAATACTTAGCAGATAACTGTCTCCAGAAAATAGGATCGGACAGGTCCAAAAGCAGCTTTTCATCATAAAAAAACGATAAAAAGATGTCTTTTCGGTCGTTTAGTTTGGACAAATCACCAAAGCGCTAACAGTATTACAGTAATTAAGTTTAATTCGGAAGGTGGCGACATCATAGACACCTTATATTGACGGAATCAATCATGCCCCAAGTTCCCCTATTTATTAAAATCTTAAACCAATCTCATCAGCACTGAAGTTTTTGAGTAATTTTGGCAAGATCATGTCTCTTAAACTGCTACCATTGCACCGTGGAACTCAAAAAGAAATTATTATTGTAAGTAGGTCTAGTCATAGAGTGTTAGACCACTCTTTTCGGCCATTTCTCCACTGAAATAGTAGAGAAATGTTGTTGAGATTAGGACTACAGCTTAAAATGTCCCCATTGCAAAATTTCCTATTGGTAGGAGCACATCTCTCCCCAAGCCCTTCTCCGTCTCGACGCTAGTGTTTCGCAATATGAAAATGGTTAAGTGTTCAACAAAATGTGTCTCCGCGTTGTATAAATGTTTCAATTTCAATTTCCACGCTCCAAGGGTAGCATTTTTCGGTGTCGTCTTATCAAATTGTTCATTATGGATAAACAATAAAAAAAATACTCTAGAAATTTACAATGATATTTCTGAGATATTTCTGAAACAATGGGGGGGGGGATGGATATGAGCATCTCCGTCCCCAACCACAAATTGCGGTTTCTCTGGGACCGTCCTCTGGTCTCTCTATCTCTGCCCATGAGTGCTGATGCAAATTTAGCACCCCATTTTTCAATGTAGTCAAGGGCGTATCCAGAGGGGTAAGCCGGCCATAGTCCCCCACCCGCCATTGAGAGATTTTTCACAACAATGCACGGGACGTGACCTCCACATTAAGTTTAAAATCAATGCAGAGGAGGAAAAGGAGAGACAGACAGACAGACAGACAGACAGACAGACAGACAGACAGACAGACAGACAGACAGACAGACAGACAGACAGACAGACAGACACACACACACACACACACACACACACAGACACACAGACACACAGACACACAGACACACAGACACACAGACATACAGACACAGACAGACACAGACAGACAGGCACAAACACACACACAGACAGAGACAGACGGACAGACAGGCACAGACACACACACACACAGATATATATATATATATATATATCTATATATATAAAAATGAACTTTCCAAATGTTCGTCGCATTTTCACGCTGAAAGTGACCCACCGATTGTTTTGAAAATTTTACAACACCTTCCATTCCCATTCAACCGCATGTTAAGATGTTTTCACCCGAAAAAACGCAACCGTTTCCACAAAAAGTGAACTTTGCAATCCGTTCGCCCGCCATTTTCAACTTCAACGAAACCATGCGCTTGGAAATTTTCGAATTGTCCTCACCCGTAAAACACAGTGACGATACATCAATGAGGTTTAGTCCCATGACGTCATAAGCGAGTGGAATATTACGAAAGCGGCCTAAAATTACGAAAGCGGCCTAAAATTCTTGGGCTCTATCCGCTGTCAGTAAAGGACGGTGTGAGGGAGGGGGAGGGGGAGGGGAAGGGGGAGGGGGAGGGGGAGGGGGAGGGGAGGGGGAGGGGGAGGGGGAGGGGGAGGGGGAGGGGAGGAGGAGGGGGAGGGGAGGGGGAGGGAGAGGGGGAGGGGGAGAAGAGGGGGAGGGGGAGAAGGCGGGGGGAGGGGGAGGGGGAAGGGGGGAGGGGGAGGGAGAGGGGGAGGGGAGGGGGAGGGAGAGGGGGAGGGGAGGTCTTTTTTGCCACAGCAACGCGTGGCTGGGTACAGCTAGTAATATATATATATATATATGTCGGATTAAGGGGCCGCGCGGTGGCTGAGTCCTGCTGCTGCTGCTGCGTGAGGCTGGTAGATCTATAAAGATATTAAAAGCCAACTAGTGCGGAGGATGGAGCTGCGACTTCAAATCGGCAGCAGCAGCAGCAGAAGTAGGCGCATGTGCTAGATTCGGATGCTGCTGATCGTCAATCGCCGTCTAACGATAGAGAGGAGGGGAGGGGTGTCTGAGTAGGAATAAAGTTCGTTGGTACGCACCCTCCCTCACCCCCTCACTCGACGCCCACCGCAAGCCGCTGCAAGTCACTCGAGGGGGACACGTCGTAGTTTCTCTGGTCGGGGTCGTTAAGGTCATATAGGTTCGTCGACCGTATTGTGAAGAAGGACTGACCTCGTCGCTTGGGGTCAGTTTCCACTTCTTGCACCCCCCCCCTTGGCATTTCCGGTGGACGGAAATTGAGCGCGAGTCGTAGGAAGAGGAAGATAACAGAGAAGGGGTGGTTGTTGCGATCCGATTCTATCAAAGGATTTAAAGTTTTCAGGTTGTCGGCGAACTCTACAAATCCGTAAGGTAGGAGAAATTTAAGATGTTATTTTTCCTTATCTTCGATTCCTCTAAAAAAATCCGTGGCCTTCAACTAATGGCAGGTGCCGTGCGCGTTCTCGGACGGGCGCCTGAGCGCTCAAACATGGCTATGTTGGCGCAGTAAGTCTTACTAATTTGCTGCACGTGCTGAAATTTTCTAACTTTGTTTGATTCAGACATCTGCCAGTAACCAATAAGAGTAACCAATAAGTTGGCAATAACTCTCAGTAGTACAGAACTTTTAGCTTTGCAAGCTTTATGGAATTCATGGACCCTGCTCTAGCCACTTGTCCTCTTAATAGCTCACTCCGATCACTCGTATTTAGTGCATGATATTTAAAATGAATTTGATTATTCAGGTTCATAGTAAATTATGAATTGGTGAGATAGGTTTAGAGAAGAAATTCTTCCATGCAAGAGTTGTGAATTTGTGTAAGACTTAATGGTTTGATGGTGGTACGACTGGTAGGCTACGACGGTACGTGGTACTGACTCAGTGGAAATAGTCACAGCCTTTTAGAGGAAGCTTAGATAGATTGATTATTAAGCATTAGAGTCTACAGGTTGACTTGCAGTTGTTATAACGACGACCACACACGTTCTCTGAGCCACTTAAAACTTTTGGTCTTGTATGTTATGTGTAATTACAACTGTAATAACAGATTTATGTGGAAACTTCGAAACCTTTGGCAGTGCTACCAACTCAATTGATGAAAAACAGGATTAAGAGAAAGCAGTTTTCAGATGCTTACGGAATGGAGGTGAAGAAAAATTTAAGAAGCTCACATCATTAAGACAGCCTTTTGCTGCACAGTGGGTGTTCTAGGTGTGAGGGGAAGTACAGGGTCAATGTGTGGAGCAGAATGACGAAATTTATGGCTTGGAATGTATTAGATACATGCATGCACACAGTTTCCTAAGACAAGATGGGAATATAGCCCTTGAGACAATTATTACTCATATCAATTAAGATCTTTACACTCCATAGTACCTCCCTTGTGCATCGCAACTAGTGCTATTTCCTCCAACTCATAAGCTGGATGCATGCCAGCCAGCTCATAGATATTGAGCCGGTAGGCTAATACAGGCCATTGCATCAACCATAGAGTAGTTTGGAGACCTTGGTTTATGCCACGATCAAGTAGACCAACTGTTGAGCATATGATTACATCATGAACGAAGGTCATGATGGCAGCTTGAACAAAAAACAATTCGTGAAGTGATGAGAGCTTTAGAAAAATTAATATTGATGTTTCCTAGATCTAATATAGATGTTTTATTTTTCAAAAATAAATGTTTTACTTTATCAAACATAGAAGTTTTACTTTATCAAAATGAGATGTTTTACATGAAAAAATAGATTTTTTAATCAAGAATAGATGTTTTATTTGATCAATAAAGTAAGTAGATTATTTTACTTGATTAAATTCAGATAAGCTTTACTTTATCAAACTAGATTTTTATCTTGATCAAAAATTAATGTTTGGCTTGATCAAAAACTGTCAATGCTTTACTCAGGTGATCAAAATTTATGTTTGACTTGATGAAATATAGATGTTTTACTTGATCATTATGTTCTGATACAAAGTGATTAAAGTGGTTCGCTTGAGCAGTGGGAATGCTGAAGAAGAGTTTTATTTGTAATGCATGTGTTTCCAGGGTTCCATCATGATGAGGAGTGGGAATGCAATTAAAGAATTTCGAGAGCAGTGGGAACGCCGTTCCCACGCGTTCCCACCCACTTATAGAAACTGGTGATACAGCATAGGTCTCTAAGTGTTTATTACATCACTGTACATTACATCGTGTCATGCTGCCTTGCAGACTGTGCTTTTACGATTACGATGGCTGCCATGGATGATGGTCTGATGGCGCCAAGTGATGCTGAACTGGATTCGGATGTTGACGATATGGATGTGGAGCTTGATCAGCATCGCTCTTGGGCTACACAAGCCAGCGCAGGGGTCTGTACGAGTTGTCCTTGATGTTTAAACAATGCAGATAAAATATATCTTAAATGTCTTTTGTCTGTGCAGCCATTTGCTGTGTGTGTGTGTGTGTGTCTGTGTGTACGTGTGTGCGTGTGCATGTTTGCATGTGTGATGATGTTGTTATATCACGTGTTGTTGTCAGAGTCACGAAAGTGGTTGTGTAGTTGTTGCAATCGTCATTATGATTATTTTGTCGTTGTGGTAGTGGTGGTGGTGATGATCATAGAAGCTGCCAAGAAAGTTATTATAGACAGGTTGTTGGTGAAAGTGAGATGTATATAGAAAGTAGTGTATGTGAAACCTTTGGCCATTCATGAGGCAGAAAGAGACAGAGGTGGGGGAGGAGAGAGAGAATGCATTTGTTGGATCTGTAGGAATGAGTTACAGTTTTGATTGGAAAGCAGACGTATTCTTTTCCATGTTGGCAATTGGACAAATTGTTTCGAACTTGGCTACAGGTTAAATGTCTGTCAAGTCTTTGGCTTCATTCAAAATTAGTGAAGCCAGACTAGTTAAATTGACTTTCAATTGGGTTAATTGTGTTTTTGTTAAAGGGGCTTCATAAGTGTGTGTGGGTGTGGGTGTAGGTGTTTGATTATGTGGGTGTCTGACACAAGATATCTTTATTGTAATGAATAAATAGAAGTTTTTCTTCAATAAGGGACTTGCTGTATGTCAGAATAGGCTGAATTAATCTGGGCACAAGTAGAATAACAATGAATTAGATTAATGTATTTGCTTGCATCATGATAAAAACACCAGGTGAACTTTTAAAATAACGAAGTGCAATTTGTATTAATTGAACAAATGAAAAATGGAATTGAATAATCAATTGCATGAAGTAGCCTACGCATAGTTGATTAAGTCGACATTTATGTCTCCAATGCTGGACGTTCTGTTATGTTTTGAATCTGGAGTAATGAGTGCCATCCTCTCTCCATCTCTCTCCAAGAATTCCCACTCCATTCATCTGATCTTCCACCTTCCAATGCCTCTTCCTCCTTCTATGGTCTCTCTGACAACCGGACCTAATCTCCCTTTGAAAGTTGCTTCGTTAATGAGCTACCCTGTGCTGCTTTAGAACTTTTAGAAAGTTTGCAATTACAACTAGTGCAAAATGAAATTTTACAAAATTTTATTGCTGTCAGTCATGCCTTCAAGTTGCGAAGAATAGGATAATTTAAAAAAATAGTAAAAAATTAATTTATTTACCAATTAAAAAATTAATTAATTTACAACAGAATAAGAATAATAAAGTGAATCTCATGGCATTGTGTGATTTACTAAATTGGACTTTAATTTTTTAGCAATATGTAACACATTTTACTCAGAGTGGTTTGTTAGTGGTATAAAACTAACTTTGATGTCTTCTAACTTTAGGTGACTTACAACAATTTAAGAACTGTAATGCCCTAATCTTATTCCCAGGACTAGAGATAACCATGGATTTGTGCATAGTTTTGTTGACCTGGTTAGTTGGTTTTTCAATTCAGAATTATCATTGGCAGTCGTGGCATTCCCGCTGTTTTATCACGCTGCTGTTTCTGCCTTCACATAATGACGGTGATAAAAAGCATGTAAACTACACTGCTCTGGACCGATAATCCAGTCAGGGCTCACATTTTCTGAACTTTCGGCTTGTCGTTTAAGCTTTGCAGAGTCGCTATCATGAATGGGTAAATGGGTTTCCATGCATTTGCTATAAATGCTGTTTGGGTAATCGGTTAAGGCTGTCTCCAGTTATCTAAATGTCTATGCCGTTTGGCTGTGGTAGTTGTTGCCCTTCCTAGCTTAAATTGGCTGTGTAAAAAATGTCATTATCATAATCGTTGTCGTCGTCATCATCATCATCATCAACATTGTTGTCGTCATTGTCACCACTACCACCCTCACCAACACCACCACCGTAACGACACCAACACTACCACAACCTTTGCCACCATCATCATCATAATCGTCATCATCGTCTTTGACATCATCATTATCATCAGGAAGTTCCTGGCAATTTATCATTTGGCAGTAATTAGCGCAAATCAATAATCTTTATATTGTTGATCATTTGTCCGGTTTATTGCTCCTGTCATGTTCATTCCAATATTTTCTTGTCCCTCCACAGTGCAGTTTTGGTCTTCCTTCCTCTGTCTTTCAGGACTTCCAATCAAGCATGCAGTGCACTCTAAAGTGATTCATCCTATTGACTTTCTTTCCACATAGTCGTCACCATTGCAGTCCTATTGCAGGCTACCTGTCCTGTTAGTGGCTAAGATTGATGTTCATTAAGATTGTTTCATGTACGGTAATCATTCTTCATTGTGTCAGCTTGAAAAATAAACGAATATTAATTATAGCTAGCCTTGCCAGAATGTTTTAGTTTGAAATATAATTTAACATATTTGATCTGCTTTTATGTTTGTTTGCATCATATACATCACGCTACATGATGAATGCTACTAACACTTTATTGATGATCTGCATCATTTCCCAAGTCTCTTTTAGTAGTCCTTCTCTCTTGTCTGAAAGTGTTAATTGTGTCTGTAATCTGTATCCGTTTTGAAACGTAAGGTGATTAGGTCAAAGTAGGTCAGGTAAGGGAAGGTAACATTAGCATAGGGTAGTGACTTGATCATTGCAACTGAGTTAGAAACTGAAAGTCGTGCAAGCAGGTCAAGTATAAAATGAATTTGAAAGTAGGACAGCTTATAGTTATGGGTTACATGTATCATGATGATTTTGATTTGATTTGAATTGATTTGATAAACTACAGTTGCATATATATGCGCTAGGGTTTCTACCTTGCAAGGCTTTAGCGATCAGCAGGCAATTCAGTGGATGGGTGTGGGTGTCATATTATAAGTAGACAGGTTTGTGTGATTTATAAGAAATGTTTGGACATATTTGACAATTGAATTGATTTTTAATTAACTAATTGAGTTAACTAATTGAATTAGTTGTGATTTCCCCTCCCCTCCAATTGTGTTGGTGTTATGTGCACTGTTGGTCTGTTTAGGATTTGTTTATGGTTGATGTTTTGTCTGTGATCCATGAAACGTCGACCACTGTCAGATGATTTAGATCTATTTCTGGATTATGTCTGTCTATCTCTGCCTCGTGTATCTGTGTGTTTGTGCTTCTGGTGTCTCTTTCTGTGTCTGCTTTCTGTTTGTTATCCATTATCTGTCTGTCTGTCTGTCTGTTTGTCTGTCTGTCTGTCTGTCTGTCTGTCTGTCTGTTTGTCTTTCTGTACAAGCCATATGTATCTATGCATTTATGACTGTGTATCTACATGTATGTGTTACTGTGTGTAGGATTTTGTGTATGTGTGTCTGTGTGTTTTAGTAGGTGTAGTTCTTAATGTAAGTTTGTTTCTTGTCTTGTGTCTTTGTCTGTATTTGTGTGTCTGTCTGTGTCTGTGTATTCTTGGACATGTATGTGCTTTTGCATCTATGTGTATGTGCCTGTGTGTTTGTGTGCTGCGATGCAATGGCTGGTATTTGCTTCCTGTAGTTTTGGTCGAAATGCATTTTTCACTCCATCTGTTTGTTTCTCGTTGGTATGTGTATTTAACGAAAGATATATCAACGCTATTTGTACACATGAATCCATCTGGCACACCCCCCCCAACATGTCTTCATTTCCTATGAAGAAGTCTATGGGAAGAGACTTACAATTACAATTATTATTACAATGGATACATGATGGCTGATTGGTCAACAATGGCACTCAGTCTGTAATTTTGATTTGATTTTGATTTGATTTGTTTATTTATTGCACACACACACACAAGTCAAGCAGAATAAACATGACTCACTAAACAGAGTGGTTTGTAATTAATTGATTAATTATTTAGTTATTTTTTTAATCAATTGCCATGGTAAGTATTCACTGATATTTATTACAGGGGTTCTCAACCTGTTTTGGCGTGCGATACACCTAAACTTGCAACCAAATTTCGCGACACACCATGCAATTGTCATGTGAATATCGCAAAAAAAGTTATATTAGGCCTAAGTCAGCTTACCTAGAGGCCTATATTTGAAATTTCTACAAATTTTAATAAATGAATGTTGATAGGCCTACAGTACTGAATGCTCTCTATTTTCTAATTATTCTAACATTCAAAATTTTACTAATCTAAATTTTACGATTTTACGACGCTTTATGACTCTTCATTAATTGTATGTCCTAACGGTTAGGCCTAGGCCTAATGAGATTTGTGTTCCTGGATTTTCCTTGGATCATAGTTAGATGAGGATCCACAGGCTTTGTGAGTACAACACGTATACTATGTCATGCAGGCCTACATATAGGCAGTGCATGTGGGCTTATAAGGCAAACATTGTGACTGCTCTCGATTGAGATCAAATGTAATAGATAAATGAAGTCCTTCGAATTGCCTATATTCTCACAGTCTACGCCTGCCAAACTGCTAAAGTGAACAAGTCAGTGTAATGCAAGAACGACGGTTGTATGCTGTGAGAATTCGCGACACACCAATTCTTCGCGACACACCAGCGACACACCACTTTTACGCGACACACCTCCGGTCGCTTCGCGACACACTAGTGTGTCGCGACACACCGGATGAGAACCCCTGATTTATTAAGTGCTCAATACTCATCATTATCTAGGCTATGACCTTGCGTCGATGGACCTGAGCATTTGTGAATGAATGTCGCTACACAGTAACCAACTAACCATGTCATGAGAGGCACACACGACTATTCTCTTCAGGGGGACAAGACAAGTGCTCACACCAGTCGACTGACTACCGTATTTGCTTAGCATCCTCAGGAGCCTCTCAGTGGTACAGTTCATTATTAACTCCATTGCCACCAAAACCTTTCGGCTGAAGAGCGTATAACCACGGCCACTCAAACCACCGTCGTTAAACCCCAGAAGTAATAAACCACTTAAAACGAACACCACTGCCAAAACCATCACTAACTATTAATGCTGCCACTGGTTGCACTCTGCCAGTGCCAGTCCCAAGCCTAGATAAGGGAGGAGGGAAACGCTAAGGGTCTCTGTTACAACACAGTGTCATTAAACTGAAAACACCTAACCCAAAACCATCACAACTGGAAAGGCAACCTTGGGTTCCACCAAAAAATTAATACCTTCCGAGAAGGAGGTTTGCCAGAACTATCCTAAGACAAATCAATCAGTCAGAGAGGAACGACCATTTGAAAATGGCATCAATCGAAACCACCAATGTTGCCTAAGTAAACAATCTGAAGCATATTGCCCAACGTCGTAATAAACTTTTGACAAACTACATTTTTTAACCTAACGAGCATAGATCAATTAATATTAATTCAAGCAAAATATTTATTTATGTTGCATAATATGTAAACTGAACTTATACATAAAACCTTTGTTCAAATTAGTTGTATGTAACATGCTGCGTTCTGCCAGCCTTAAGTGTCGATTAAACGAAAATTGATTGATTGATTTATTGATTTATTTATTTTCCAGTTATTTTTTTTAACTTTGTGGCCATACAAGATGAAGCTAATTAGAGCATCTCTGATATGAAAATTATCATCATTACATTACATTACATTAAGATGTATGATTGCCTGGAAATGATGCGTTTACAAATGTCTCATGGCTATGCGATTGAGATTACTAGGACATACGGCCAATTCTCTCTCACTTCCAAAGCAGATTATATTAAAATATGGCAGATGAGGCTTATCAATAACTTCTATGGAAGATATGTTGTTAAACATTTTATCAGACCTTATCAGGAATTCCAAATCCTGTTCTCCCAGAGGGGCTTCTGCCTTCTAAGGGTCTTTCTTGGTGACAAGTGGAGTCTGTTTTTATCTGTTTATAAGTTCGAACAGTCTAGGTCAGGTTAGGCCAGAGGTCAAGTCAGATCAGTGGCTGAGAGCACATTCTCAGGTATGGCCTGTGGATATGAGTTGGCTGATAAGTGTGGGATTTATCAATGAATGCTTTGACACGGCTTAGAACTGTGTTGACGGTCCATGAAGCTCACTCAACAAGGGCGTGGCCTCTTACTGGAGCTGTTGAATGCCTTTGTGGAACTTCTTTTCTGCCCAATCATCCAGAAACGGATCTCAGAATGCATGGGATTTAGAGTAGTAATACTAAGCCAGACTGTTAACCCCTCCATGTAATCATAATTTGTTAACTTTACTTGAAGCCTAGTTAAAGCTGATTTGAGAATACATTTAAAAAAGATATTTTAGAAATACCTGGAGATGCACTATCATAGGGTGACCATACGTCCCAGTTTTCCGGGACACGTCCCGGTTTTTTGTGGTGCGTCCCGGTGTCCCGACAACTTTGGCAAAAGGGCAAAAATGTCCCGGTTTTTCACAAGAAGCAAAATAAATTGTAAACTTGGATATTGGAAACGTCAGTTCTTTCTTTGTAAAGGACATAGTAGAACAAAGTATAATTAAATGTAACCAAAGAAGAAGTCAAAGCGAAAGAGAAGTTGTTGATTCATTTGAAATAACTATTAGGTATTTAGCAGTGTTTAGTTAACAGTTTGCAAGAATTATCAAAGTCTAACGAGAAAGTTTTCAGAAAAACCTGCAATAGGGCCTATTTCAGTGGCGTCGTCAGATATCGATTTCAGTAGGTCGCATTAGGGTAATAATGATTAATGAGAGTTATTCATCAGGTTGAAGGAATTAAATGTCGACCTAAAAAGTTATGAAGAACTCCAGGTCATAAGACAGGTAAAGGGTAAAATGAGCAGGACAAATGACCTGCCACTATCCGTGACCGTCGAACAATTTTTGTAAAAGAGTAATTAGTGCGAGAAAATTTCAGAGAACTGGCCTACAGAAAACATAATGGAAAATTAAGGGTTGAACTGTATTGTATGCCTATATAACAACTGTGCGTGTATTTACTATTTATTTTCAAATTTACCAAATGGGTCCCTTTTTATCCGGGCACAGTGTAGATTGTTACTTTTCCGAAAAAGCGTCCCGGTTTTTGATGGCCAAAAAATGGTCACCCTACACTATCACCTCTGAGGATGAAGATTGCGATAAAAATTACCACTGAAATCTCTGTGGCTAGGCTATGTAGATTGCAGTACTTAGTGATGTATTATTTAGGCCCCCCAGAAATTTGCGCCAAGAAACTGAAAAAATTGCGCACCAAAAACGATAAATTTGCGCCAATTTTGCGCAAGTTAAAATTGATAATTTTTGTTAGTTTTTCATTGAATCAGTGTACCAAAGTATCTATCTAACAGTATTTTTTCATTTAGTGTAAAGCTTTGGCGTTCTAGAAATTAGAAAATCAAGCAAAAATGCAGTTATAAAGTTTCTAAAATCTATAACCATGAGATTAATGTATTCACATGATTGCAAAGAATTTTAATATTGCAAAATTTACGCCCACCGAAATCTACGCTCATTGCAAATAGGCCTACAACTTCAAGATGGTATTAATTATATATCATATGCCTATATTATAATGAATCACCAATTTTACAAAACGTGTTGAATAGTAGCCTTCCGTTTTCGTGTGCACGCCAGACGCCTATATAGATTAAATTCGTTCGTTCTGTCATAAGCTGAGACAGCACGCGACGCTGCCGTGTGATGGCTTTGTGAAACTTCGTCTAAAATATTTTATTGTGTGGCCGTGAAGTTCAGGAATTTTTATACTTAAGTTTTGTGCATTACTACTAAAAATAACGATCTTTAACTAAAAATTCCGAAAAAATTTCGTCCCATTCGGCGGCCGCCATTTTGATTATCGCCCATCGGTTTCGTTGCTATGTTGAACTGCCGCGCGCTGAAGTGATTTTTAAGTCAATCAAAGCCCAATTTATATAAATTAGCAAGATCTTGTAAAAAATTGCGCCAAAATCGCGCGGATTGGCAATTTTTGCGCTGTTGCGCGAAACCTGAAAATTTGCGGAAAAGTTGCGTTGCGCAAGATCGCGAATTTCTGGGGGCCCTAATTATTAAAGGCGTATGCAAGCAAAGAAAGTGCGGCTAAATGAAATTATGAGGCACTATATATTTTTTACAAGATATTTTTCTTGTGAGGCTATGCATGCAAAACCTTGTGAGGCTATGCAAAGCTATACTCTGGTATGTGACTATGTTAGGCTAGTCGGCATGTAATCTACAACACATGACATATTAAAACTCCATGTAAAACACTATTAGGCTACACTAGAGTCGAGCAATTTGCACTTCACTGCGAGCTGCATTAGTTTTCTGGTGTCTTCAGTACCACTCTCATCGCGCTTGGTGCTGTACAAACACTTTGTCATATTGAAAATGATTAGTGTCGCCCTCCTCCTTTCTCCAGGCTTGGGACTGGCACTGCCAAATTAAGAGCATGGATTGTTGCTAAAAGTATTAGTAAGGCATATGGCCTGGCACAGACATTGCAAATGGATGGGTGGGTGGGTGGGTGGATGGGTGAGCGGATGGATGGATGGATGGGTGGGTGGATGGGTGAGCGGATGGATGGATGGGTGGATGGATGGAAGGATGGATGGACAGATGGGTGGATGGATGGACAGATGGATGGATGGATAGATGTTTGGATGGACGCAGTGGTCATGGAGTGATGGGTCCATTGTTCTGAGATGTAGTGAGTGGACTGAAGTGGTTGGAGTGGTGGTCATCTGATAAGATCTTCTTCCAGTGGACCAGTGTGTTTGGATGATTGTCCATGTGTTGGGCGTGGTCACTTGAGAGGAATGACCTTTCTGTCCATCCTTCTTTCCTGCCCTGTCCAGCTGGACGATAAGGGATGGAGAAGGAAAATGGGAGGGGGGTTTGGGGGGTGGGTAATGGAAACACATTGGAGTTGATCAGAGGGAGGAATATCAAAGGAAGGGGAAGATTTTCTCTCTGTCTCTGTGTGTGTCTGTCTATCTGTCTCTGTCTGTCTGTCTGTCTGTCTGTCTGTCTGTCTCTTTCTCTGTCTTCATCTCTGTCACTCACTGTCCACCAAGCCAAGTTTCTATGGATGCATTGCTACTATATTTAGCCGTTCATTGGGTTAACTCCATTGGGGTGAACTCAATTGGGGTGAGTGAGTTCACCCCAGTGTGATTTTCTTAATTGGCCACAGGGTCAACCTGCAGGTCATGATAAATGACCCTGTGCAGACCTAAAAGGCTCATTAACCATAAATACTGTTGTCCAGGGTTTTGGTGTCTTGGCCTATTTTAGGTAAGATTAAATTCACTTTCATTTTGTGCATGGCCAGAGGCTGAGGACGTTTCTGAGCACTCAAAAGTGCAGACAGACAGACAAACAGACAGGCAGACAGACAGGCAGACAGTCAGGCAGACAGACAGGCAGACAGAAATAAATACAGGTAGACAGTGAAAGAAAGTATCAAAGTGGGCTGTAATACTGTCCTGTCCACTTTATTCCTTTTTTTTATTATTTATTAAGTTGAAAGTGGTGAAGTTTTCGAGTTCATTTTAGAATGTTTACTCACAGGCATTTTTATATTTGTATTCTCCCAGAACCTATATGATAGTGGTCATCAAATTCAGAGGTGCTTACCGGTAGTTGAAAACCAAAGTTGGAGATGCAGGTCTGTTTTCAAGTCAGAATTTGAGACTGACGGTCTTTTCCGGGCACTGAAATATTCACAATAATTGTTGAAACGGGTGCTGCCAGTTTGTCACTGAAAAGAAGGATCCAACGTCTGCCAACGGGTGTTCTAAAACTCAGGTTACATGATTATTTGGAATGATTATACTGGTGCAATATGATCTCGTATGCTAAGCTTGCATCCCAGGAGGTGTCAAGAAGTTCAGAAGACTGTTTCCACCCTCCCCCTCCACAGTCCCCACCCCCTCATTAAACGACCCCCAGACATGTGCCATGTGTGATTCAGAGTCAAAGTTTGGGCATAAGGCCAAAAGGCATAAATTTCTTTCTGACCTAGTTTAAGATGACATGGTTATGAATGCAAGTGCATATTTGGCCGATCTTCTTTAAGGCAATCTCTTATTACGTATGACATATAAAGTTGGTCTGTCTTAAACTCTGCATTGCTTTGCTTAACGGATCTCAATTGGATTGCAAACTTTAGAATTTCTCAAAAATATGAATACTCATATTTCCTTGATTTTTATATAAGTTCTTCGGTGCAATCGCATTTCCCAATTCCATCTCTAAATTAAGTTTATGCAAGACAGTGAGTGACACTGGTTTGATTGCAATTTATTCAGTCAATGCCAAAATTAAACCATACTGAAATTGGTACAGATGCAGTGAAATTGATGTATACCAAAACACAAATAATATAATAAGGTCTTGAGTAAGGAAATAAACTAGTTATCAAGCAACAGTTTTTTTTATATAGTTTTGTTTTTAATTAGCATTGCAAGTTAGCATATTAGTTCCAGGTAGAGTTTTAGCCTACTTTTGAGTTATAGTTATTCGTACTCGTAATCTTCTAACTTCTATTGTGCTCCTAGACATCCAGGCGCAGAGCACCAGCTTATTCACGAGTGCTGCCTTGAGTCAAAAGGGTTGTCTGTAAGAGTAGTGAAAGGTTATTAATTCATTATCATTATTGTAAGGTTTCTAGGTTGCTTTTAGTTTTGGTTGACCATAGTTATTAATTATCATACGGTTAGCATGAATGAATCTAAGGTCATGCACCTAGGACAATGGGAATAGAGAGCCTAATGGAGTGTGAAGCTATTTGTCACTCCCTATGCAGGCCTGTCAGCCTGTCTGTGTCTCTCTGTCTGTGTGTGTGTGTGTGTGTGTCTCTCTCTGTCTATTTGTGTTTCCATCTCAGTTATGACAGGCTGGAATGCAGAGCAATGAATTGCTTTTGCTAATCAGGTCGAGCTGCTGATAATCAAATATTGCACTTGAGGAGGTCGCGCATCAGTTTGTGCTCGATATTATGGTTACACCCTGAAGGCCATTATCTCCCACGGCGGCGGCGGTAGGGCATGGCGGCTCTTCTTGGTCTTCTTCACTTTGGCGGAATCTTCAATAAATCCATTGGCCCTGCAGGGTTGGAAGTGTGGGGGCCAAAGGGCAAACATTTGCCAGTCAATTAAACTGGGCCCAGTTCTTGCTGGTGTCCACTCCACTGCTTCGCTGTCAATCAAGCGGCTGATGTATTGATTGAACTGGACAGTTCCGGATTGGCATTTGATTGACAATTTGTAAGCGAGCAAATATGAGAATCGAGAAATTTGAGACGTGAAATCCGAGATGCATCTCTCTTCTTCGATTGCCATCGTTAGTCATTCGCAGTGGACCTCGCAAATAAAAACTTCTGCCGCTTGCAGATCAGTCAAAAGTCGGTCGCAGATGTAGAAATGAGCTAATAAAAATCAGCTGAAATTGGTTTAACTGGAATAATTTCCAATTAGACTATTTGATATTTGACATAATTATTCAAATGGGAGATGGAGCCTTATGATATGCCAAGTGCCAACCCCGGACGTCTAGATAACCCTATTATTACACAGGTGGATCATCTCACCAACTGTATGCTGATTATAGCTGAGTTGATTAGAGGAGTTGATTGGGTGAGTTGATTAGGGGAGTTGAATAGGGGAGTTGATTTGGGGAGTAGTTGATTTGGGGAGTAGTTTATTTGGGAAGTAGTTTATTTGGGGAGTTGATTAGGAGAGTTGATTAGAGGAGTTGATTAGGGGAGCTGATTAGGGGAGTTGATTAGGGGAGTTGATTAGGGATGCAGATGGAGCAGAAAGATCAAACCAAAATTTTTGCGCTGTCAGGAATTTGAAGCCTCAACCTTTTTACAGATGGTCTAGTAAAATAACCAATGTGAGCACCTCATAATGAGTCATGAGCTGCTAATAGTGTCAGATGAAAATGTGTGTGGCCACTGAACTGTTTCTTTGCTACTTTGGAATCGACCAATTATTCTGGTTGATATCATGTTTTGCTTGACTTTTGAGTTGTAACTAATCCTTTCTCATCTTAATGCACAGTACCTGCTGAACCTGTATACATAGCACTAATGTCTGCTCTGGTTAATTTACATATAACAGTGCTTTGAACATAGAAGGCAGAACTTTATAAGTGAGTCAGTGTTGGATTGGACATTTATGCCTGACGAAGTGGATTAATGACTTACTCATTTGAAGTATTTTGGCTCATCTGAGTAACAACGTCTAACTCATTCAAATCAAATCAAATTTATTGGGTTCACTTTTCGCTTAGCAATAGCTGAGTTTACTTTTTCCTTGAGCAACATTAGTTTTGAGCTGCTACGAAGCTCATTGATTTAGTTGCTTGAGCATAAGAAGTGGTGTTAAAAACCACTTTTAACTGTATAGCTTTAGGCGAGGTTGGATTGAATTGTTTCATAGTGGAGACAGGGGCAGAAGTACTAAGACAAGAACAGACAGACAGACAGCTATATCTATCCACCATCAGATAGAGTATACTTCAAGAAATTTTTATCAAATATGTGATCCCTAAAACCAATCCTATTCTGTCCTCGCTGTATAGCTCTGCAAGTCTGCATGCTTTTTACATTGCCCCTGTTTCCAAATGGTTTATGGTGATCAGTTAAAAAGTCCATTTGTACAATCCCAGACTGATATACAGTAGACCGACCTTCCGGTCAGACAGCCGCCCGCTCCACACACAGACCGACGATAAATAGTAAACGGAGGAGAGACGTGTGTTATCTGAAGCGAGTCTATCCATTCGCCGTCGTCTGTTTAGATCGTGTGCTACATTGAATTATTGCCGTTTAACTTTTTCTGCTCAAATGCAACCTTCGTCGTTGCTGGCGCCAGACCACGGATGCCTCTCTAATAGCACGGCGATTATAGAGGCATCGCCCATGGCCAGATGCTAGTAGCATTACTGGGGCGCAAGGGCGTAGTGGGTATGTTCGTTGCCTTGCAGCCAGACGGCTGCAGGTTCGAATCCACCACGTTGGGACATTGGGCAAGTCGCAAGGTTCGATTACCGAAGGTGGCTATTTCATAAATTCAAAATTTCGGGCTAGCACGGTCCGTCCTAAATGGGGTGGCGACACTAATCATCTTTGAAAAGGCAGTGTCGTTAAACATGTAGCAGCCAGATGAAATGGTGGGGGTGTGGGGATGGAAGACTGGAAACCCGCCCGCTTATGATAAGGTGAAGAAAATGAGGTTGATATCACTGCATAGCTTGAGGGAAGGCCGTCTTGGATTCGCCAGATGTTCGTGTCCTAAATACATAATTGGGTCAATTTTATTTCCTTGGATTGGCCAGCTGTTCTTAGGGATGGGAGGAGGACTTCCATGTGGTGTGATAATGACAGACAATTGGAACCAAGTGATCGGTTGCTGGTGCATTGGCTGAACCGGATGACCCTTATGATGGAATGACCCCGGAAATGGTGTGGAAATGGCTCATCCTCACTCACGTAGGACACCTTCCATGTGGAAGAATTCTCATATTGCTGGGAAGATTTGTCTTCTGCAAGACTAGTGAGATATGCAAAGCAGACGGCACTCTGGGGTAATGGGATGGGGCAAGGGGTGATGGGGGAATTGGGGAGGTTGATGTGGTGGGGTGGGATTGTCCATAATCTCTGTTTATGTCTGATTCAGAGGATTCTCAGCCAGTGGAGAAATTGCTTGTATGGCTGATTAGACCATGTGACCTCACCCAGTTTGAAATGCCTGACATCTGACCTTCTCCAACCCATTTTGGTGTAACTGCCTTGGCAACTGTTTGTGTTTTTTGAAAGCAACAGAATGATAAATCGCTTAAAAATAAGACTCCGATTTGTGCTTTGATTAATCGACAACTATTTACTGTTGAAAAATTACTGTTCACTTTTTGCAAACTGTCTGCTCTCGAACGTTTGTTAGTGTGTGTGTGTGTGTGTGTGAGTGTGTGTGTGTGTGTGTAAGTGTGTGTGTTTGTGCACATGTAGTATGTATGTATAATGTATGTGTAATTACTGACAGGAAATGGAGCAATGGACTTGACAAATGACAGAGGACATTGTACTCATCGCTGCCAAATGGTATATCTGAATTTATCAATATTGTAGAAGCACTTTTTAAATGTTAGGATGCAATACAATGCAGTGTGCTGGCATCGCTATTTCATAGGAAACATGTAAGACTTGCATGTGTGAAAAGTTGACAACAATTTATTATTTAGATGTATCGCATTGTATCGTATCCATAGATTTATATAGCACCTCTCGCAGAGATTGACTTATTATTTAGAGCAGGGGTTCTCAGCATGAAAACTCGGGTTAAACGATAGATAGGGTAAAAAAATTGCTTCCAGGTCAAGATCCAATGGGTGTGGTTTCTGGCCAAAAAGATGTGTCTTGTCTTTTCATCAATTGCCACGGAGTATCGAGAGAGGCCAATTATTCATCTCTAGATGTGTTATCTGAGTTTTTTTCCAATTCCCAATTGTCATTCTGAAGATGATCGAAAGCACTAAGATATATAATAATTATATCCACGAGGATGTTTCCCAATGGAAGTGACTCCGGCAAAGGATACACTCTGCCAGATGAGATGATGGAGGTCAATGACGATTTGTACTTTATGCTCCATAGATGATAGAAATATTCCTCCTCCTCCTCCTACTGCTCCTCCTTCTCCTCCTCCTCCTCCTCCTCTCCCTGCTTTTTCTCTTCTGGTCTTTGTCTGGTCCAAAAGACACGGTGGCGCCGATTCTACTGCCGCCTGCCGTTCTACTGAGACAATTTGTGCCCCTGTTGGTTGGTTGGTCTGCCCCTCCTCCTTGAGCAGCAGTAGGAAACGGAAAGGAAGAGGAGGAGGAGGAGGAGGAGGAGGAGGAGGCAGAGGAGGGAAGAGGAGGAGGGGTAGTTGATGGCCGAGTTATAATCGATTGAATTCTGTCTGGCTTTGTTTCAAAGTCTCTTGTCCTGTATTGTATCTTGGTTGTCACAAGTATTGTGGTGTATTGTAGTTCTGGCCTGCCACTTGCTGGAAAATATTGGCCTCCGGCCGGCCATTAAAGAGACTTGATACTTCTGTTGTAAAAGACAGGTGTTGAGCAGTGATTGGAACTGTCTCTCAGAATGGCACATTCTTCACACAATTCTAATGATAGCTTAAGCTGGTGCCGCACACTTGATGATACCTGGCGTCATCCAGATGCGATGATACCTTTGAATCTGCATTATAGATGGCCTAATCTAGTGCAATTTTATTTATGTCCTGAGCTTTGCTTTTGAGTAGCGCTTTAGAAGTTTGGAGATTATAATTATATAACCTGTGGGTTCGATGGTTAATATATTGACCATTCCAGAAGAGATTGTGCAATAGCAGCAATGTATAGTAAAGCTGTTTTTTGATGCTTCCAACATCTTTACTACCAATAAGCTCACAGTAGACTGAGTAGACTCAGTAGAGATAGGTCTGGAGTAGCTCCAAGTCAAAAATCGTTCAAGATCTCTGCTGCAGAGGAATGATGTATGGGAGTGGAAGAGGAGGAAGAAGAGGAGGAGGAGGAGGAAGAAGAGGAAGAGGAGGAGTAAGAGTAGCTGAGGAGGAGGAAGAAGAGAAAGAGGAGGAGGAAGAGTAGTTGGAGGAGGAGGAAGAAGAGGAAGAGGAGGAAGAGTAGCTGGAGGAGGAGGAAGAAGAGGAAGAGGAGGAGGAAGAGTAGCTGGAGGAGGAGAAAGAAGAGGAAGAGGAGGAGGAAGAGTAGCTGGAGGAGGAGAAAGAAGAGGAAGAGGAAGAGGTGGAGGTGGATGTGCCTGGAGCTGGCAACTTGCTCAGAAATGTTTCTTCTCATTAATTATGTTGACAGGAGAAGTAAAAAGGTTGTCATAGATAAGACCAGATGGTAGAAAAAGCTGAATAGTTTAGTTTAGAAGACACAGTTGGTTGACTAGTTGCCGGTGAGAGCACAGCTGGTGGAATCGTAAGGAATGCCTTGGCTTAAAGGTTTTACTGTTAGTGTGCAAGCTGTAAGTGTGGCCCAGGCAGAAATGGCAAGTTCTAGACACTATGGCAGGCTTGCATGCAGGTCTTAGGACTTCAAACCTGGACACTTGAGCTCCAAGACAAAAAGACCGAGACAATGGGTACCAAGATCGAGACCAAAACACAGGCTCCAAGGCAGTTTTAAAGAAGATCAAGACTGAGGCTGTTGACACTTGACCTTCCATTCTACCGGATAGGAAGGTCAAGTGGACGTTTGGGAATTGAGAGGGTAGTGGGAAGCGATCGTACATCTATGCGCTCTTTGTGCCAGAGCGCCTATACCATGGAGGTTTAAAGTAAAGGTTAGAGTGGGTTAGTTTAGAAACTTTAGAGTAATGGTTAGAGTGGTTTAGTTTAGAGTAATGGTTAGAGAGTGTTAGTTTAAGATCAGTTATACAAGATTCAGTCAAGGTCCGAAATGTTAGGACTTCAGGCAAGACTGTCTTGGCGATTTGGAAAATACGAATTCTATTCTAGGATGCCGTGCATTCATATGAGAGGTTAAGAGTATAAGTTCTATTCTGGAATACTGAGTGGAATCTGGTTCATTTTATGAAGTGCGTTGATAAGGGAAGGCATTGAGTCAGTCACACCTCCAAGAGAAGGATCCAAATGACCCCATCCAAATCCAGGCTAGTCTTTAGGGCAGAAAAGGAAATGGACAACCTCTTGGGAGTATCTGTATGTCTTGAGAGTTTTCCTACACTTGACCATGCATGCAGCCTGGCCTAATCTTAACTGTGTAGCGTCCTTATCAGCCTTATCCATAATTGTTATATCCTTTTCTTGGCCGTTTCCTAGGCTCTTCACACCGACCCTCCCTGTAGAGGGTGCACAGCCATCACATGGGAATGCGACGCCCTTTATACCGGGGTCCTCGATGGAAATGATACATTGATATGAAGTGAAGGAAATCCTTACGCCCTGTGATGCATCCTGAAGCACTTGTGACCAGGACCTCTCCCCATCGTCGTCCTCCTCCTTTCCCCATCTTCTGCCCCCCCCCCCCCGTCCCCCTGTGAGTCAGGATGGGAACCAGAGGCAGAGGATGAGTCATTATCAGCAGTTGCTTAATCTTTGACTTTGATGACAACAGTTTAGAGGCCGTTTGAGGCAGTCATCTGGTTGCATGGCAGGACAGCAGCTATTCTCAGCTAGGTTCAGTTGATCATCTGGTGGAGTGGGTGGGGGTGGGGTGAGGAAGGGGTGGGGGAAGTTGCTGAAGTGTAGAGGTCACTTCAGAAAGAATTCACTTTTTAATTAGGTTATACTGCATATATGCATACAAGCCATAGAAACTATACATACATACATACATACATACATACATACATACATACATACATACATACATACATACATGCATGCATGCATGCATGCATGCATGCATGCATGCATACATACATACATACATACATACATACATACATACATACATACATACATACATACATACATACATACATACATACATACATCAATCATCTTTAGGATTGGGGTGGGGGGCGTGGTGGTGTGGGAGGTAAGTGGCTGAAATATAGAGGTCACTTCAGAATTCTCTTGATTAATGGGTTTATATACATGCACAATTGCACATTGCACACACATGCAAGCACAGCACATACATGCAATGCATGCATACATACATACATATTACGTACACATTACACAAAACTTGAAACTGTTCCTTTTGGGTGTGCTGGAGTCGTGAGCACCTCTGAGTAGTTTTCTTGAAGAGGCGCTATATAAATTCCCGAATGAAGGAATAAATGCACGTGCAATTATGTATTTTTGTATGTACTGTACTGACTTTATATTTTGACCAGCCCAAGTCAATCAATCAATCATTGAAATTTGTTTTAGACTCTGTTAAAGGTCACACACCGTTCATTAAATGCTGCTGTCTCTGAGGCAGCAGAAGAAGTTACACTTAATGTATTACTACCCACATAAATCTAATACTTGACTTATCAGGGAAATTTTGGCATTCTGGTCTGTCCTGTAGCTTTAGGAAGCAATTGTTACAAGCAGTCTATGGTTACCTTGCATACTTTGCCAACCTATAGGAAATTTTCCATGGGTAATTCTCCATTTCAATCAAGTCATTTAGCTGATTAGTGTTCTGTTAACTCCCTATTTACAGCATTTCTTCATAGCTTAGATTCTTGTACTGGTGAATCATAGTCACGTTTTACTCCTAAGCTTAGCTGATATCTCCATGATCTGTTTCTAGGTCTGATTCTGCAGCTGAATGGATTGGGTTACCTTCTTACCATTTTACAACTTAATTAAAGATATATGTTTTTATATGTCGTCTCTCTCATAGACCTATTTAATGTGCTAGAGGTCTGAATATCACAGCTGCTTAAAAAGTACTCTGAGATGCCTAGGTTCTTCCTGTACACTTATAAAAAAAATGTAAGAGACTGTTTATCTTTTGATGAGAGTGGCAATTTGACCTGAGAAAAGACGATGTAGACTGCTCAACCTTTGCAAAATGTCAGATGAATTTGCTTCTGACCTGTGTGCAGGGTATTATATATCTACTACTCTTATGGTGTATGGCTGTAACGTAACATGACATTTTCAAAGTACTGTAATGTGGATTAGCCTTGTGGTGTTGTAATTACCAGTTTGCTGAATGATGAAACAGAAAGTGCAGGGCTTTAAACTCTTCTTCCTGCACATCCTCCTCCTCATCCTCTTCCTCCTCGCATTGCAACAGCTTTTAACCCTTTCGTTACGGGAACAGACCCCGATCCTGGGTTAATAACCTGTCGCCGCAACGGGTTCCGTAGCGAAAGGGTTAACCTGTGATATAATATTGACTTTTTAAATATTTTTGAATATTTACTTTCGTTTCGAAGGAACTTAAAAGCTGCTTATCTTCTGACTTAGGCACTATACAAATTTAGATCTTCTTATTCAATTTTGCAGATTGCCCACACTATTATTGTCGTAATATTTTTTTTGAGTTCAGTGTCAGAATTTGGTTTGCAATTAAAAATAACAGCACTTGCTTGCTTTTAGCCGCAAGTCCGATGTATTAACTACTAGCAGTTGCACTCTGATGCAATAATATTTTAGCACTACGATCTGGAGAATGTTGACTGCGAGCTCGTCGTTATTATTGGACCAGCTTCAAAACAACGCTGTATCCAGTGTCTATCAGATATGTCTTTGTATAAATAACAGGGATACAAACACATCACATTACATTACACCACATCACATTACATCACATCACTTCACATAGCATCACATTACATCACATTACAACACATTGCATCACATTACAATTACATCACATTACATCACGTTACATTACATCACATCACATTACATCACGTTACATTACATCACATTACATCATGGCCGCGGTTGCAGGGAGTTTTGGTACAAACGAGCAGTTAATGGAGGGTGTGTGATGCTGGCAGGCCAAATGGAACTGCAGAGGAAGGCCTGGTTGCAGAGGATGGTAGTTTGGCCCATGACTTAGTTGATTGTTGATGCGTTCCTGCTAGGGCCTGTCTCACTGTCTGCCTCACTGTCTGGCTGATTGTCTGGCTGATTGTCTGGCTGATTGTCTGGCTGATTGTCTGGCTGTGTGCCTGAATCTACCTATCTATCTAAATCTGTCTGTGCTGTGTTTATGCTGTTTTGAGGAGAGACAATTTATCTCCAGATTTGGAAGCGGAGGACTGCGGTAGAATCAAGATACACCATCTATAATGCAGATATTCAAAGCAAGCACACCATGTGACGCTTTTCCAGCTTGTTTGCTGCTCGAGTCTTGTGTTGACGTTGTTGGGTGCCATGTTGGGACAGCAGCCCCAGCATTTACAGATAGTTTTGCTGTTGAATTCGATGCCGTTGGGACAATATTTACAAACGGGGGGGGGGGAGGCCGGGAGGGGGTGTTTAGTTGAAGTTAGCCATAAGCAGTACAATCGTAATCGTTCAATAAAGTGTTATGAGAGTTAACTCTGGATGAATATCGTTTGATCCTCTGTTGAATGGATAACTACAAGATTTATATAGCGGCTGACATTTCACTCATATAACATTGATTCTTTCTGGTCGTGGGGTGGTGGTGGTAGTGGTGGTGATGATGATGATGATGATGATGAAGACGACGACGATTATGATGATGATGATCTGATGATGATGATGATGACGATGATGATGATGATGACGACGACGGCGGCGACGACGACGACGATGATGATGATAATCTGATGATGATCTGATGATGATGATGATGACGATGATAATGACGACGACGACAATGACGATGATGATTGCAGTGGTGTCCAATGCACAGAGCATCCATAACTAGGCTGTGTTAACCATGTAAGGCCTTGCATTGCTATTTCTACAGCCACATTATCCAACAGGCATAGAGCCAGCTGCCCCTGGTTATAACTGTAAAAACTTTGTTCAGGATAATTCAAATGCCAGTCGAAACTGATACTACACCCTTAAAAAGGTATATGCCTACGAGGCAGTATGTTTATAGAAGGCTGTGAGGCACAGAGGAATCTTTTCGCAACGATGTTATTAATCAAGAAAAGAACATTTAGATTTATTCAGTTGTGCTCAGACATAAATGGTTTGTTCCCAGTTTAATTTATTTCAGACTTGGGGGGGGGGGGTTACCTCTTATCTGTTTGTTTGGGCTGTAAATTTTGCTTTTTGTTAACGGAAGTTGTACTCTGTCTCCATCTACTCGGTCTCAACTTCTAATTAGTAATCCCTCCTCCTCATTTTCTTTCCTCAAAACATTTCTTCTCTTGTGGCCTTGTGCACTGAGAGCGCCTCTGAACGGTTCACCCTAGTAGAGGTGCTTTATAAATGTTTTAATACAATACAATACAATAAAAAATACTGTGAATAAGTAAGTCATTAAGTTTTGTCTGCTTATTTGAACATTGAGGAAATAGAAATTTCATTATCACGACTAATTAATTACTTACTTAATTTATTTATTTATTTGTTTGTTTGTTCAAGGTCTTGGTCTTTATGTCTTTAGTCATGGTCATACTCTTGGTCTTTATCCTTGATTTTGGTCTTTATGTCTTTAGTCATGGTCTCAGGGTTTTTGTATTGAGATTGGTATTATTAAAAACCTCTTGACCTTGAATCTCGATCTTCATGTCTTTGCTAAGCCTTAGAATGGTCTTTGTTCGCTGTCTTAGTCTTTCGGTCTTTGGTCACAGTTTTGGCATTGTATTGTGTATTTGACCATGCATTTATAAAGTGTTTCATGCAGCAATAGCCTTTCAGATGCGCAAGTCTTGGTCTTGATGAGAGGGATTTTCTGTGACCATCACGTGGTTTAGAACACAGGTGCTTGCTGCTGCTGATGCTGCTGCTGCTGCTGATGCTGCTGCTGTTGCTGATGCTGCTGCACTCATGTAACCCTGCAACCAATGTCGGACACTTTGCATTGCTAAAGCAATCTCTGGCTTCGGCTTTTACTGCTCCTGCTTCACCCGCAGATGACCAGTAGTGACCAGTAGTGACCACTGGCCTGCACTAACTCTGCCGTCCATCCATCGTCCATCGGGGCCAATAGAGCAATCAGTTAAGCACCCTGGTAACGAAGCTACCTCCCTTGGGTCCCAGTGTCCAGCATTACAAGCAGACAAACAACTCAGCCTCCAATCACCTTTACCCAGCTATATCCAACCATCCTCTGATTCATTCGAGATTTTATACCCACCCCGTCTGCATGCCTGCCTGTCTACCTGTGTGTGTGTGTGCCTGCCTGCTTGCCAGCCTGCCTACCTGTGTGTGTGTGCCTGCCTTCCTGCCTGCTTGCCAGCCTGCCTGCCTGTGTGCCTGTCTTACTGCCTACCTGCCTGCCTGCCCGACTTCCTGCATGCCTGCCTGCCTACCTGTGTGCCTGCGTCCCTTCCCTCCTGCCTGCCTACCTTCCTGCCTGCCTGCCTCCCTTTATGCCTGCCTGTCTGCCTACCTGTGTGCCTTTCTGTCTGACTTCCTGCCTGCTTTCCTGTCTTCCTGTCTGTGCTGATGGGTGCTTGTCTGCCTCACCTGTTAGTCTCAGTAGGTTCCAGATGTAAGATCTAAGAAGGTGCTGAAGATTAAGAGACTCTAGTAAAGACTTAAATAGCAAAGGTGTCTGACCTATCAGAAGTTCTCCCACCTCCGCACCCTACCACCCACACCCGCAACCCTGCTCTCATGAATGTCTATCTCTGCTTGCAGTTATGACTTCCTTGGCTGCTTGGTTCCAAGTGGATGATTTTAGTGATGTCGATCTCAATGGTTTCAGTTAATGGTATATGCTTTTAGTTATCACTCAGGAAGTACTTCCAATATCCTCAACTCGTGTGAGAAGCACTTCCCATGTCTCCCAGCTGGCCATTGGCAGTCTTGAGAATAATCTAGGATTGGTGGAGGAGGGTTTAGAAGGAGATGGATTGTACCAAAGGCAAGACAGGATCATGAGAGACAATTCTTGACTTCATTAAATTTATACAAAAGAGCCATGCAACTGCTGTGAGATCTGATATAAGTTTATTTAGGTGAGGTGGCTTGGCCTGGATTGGGACACTTTTGAGTACTAAAGAAAATTCTAAACTTTTTGTGGTTTATTCTTGTGATAAGTTTGCCATGATAATTATGACCATTTTCGCTTCATGAAAAACATTGCTGTTACGGACAATGCCAACAGCATACATGTAGCCTATTAGGCCTACAACTAACACAGATTGTATGCTTTGAAATGTAAAAACTGACCCAATTCAGAACATTCTACCTCCTGCAGGAGATCGCTGAGCATTATAGGAAAATCATAGGGATAAAGAATTTACTTAGCGGCAATAAACTGCTTACACGGGATGAACATCAAATAGAGATGCGTTGCCACACATATTTATAGGCCTACGATCGAAGAACATGACCGTTTGCTGTCGAGTTGATATCTTTGTGTGGATTCAGCCGTGCACGAGAGATGCGTTGTATATATAGACATAATTATTACATTTACTATATATATAATTATATATAATGTCTATGGTTGTATATATATAGTCTGCGGTGGTTTATACCGGATGTGCACAGACGCTGGTCAATCACTTCCTGTAGCACGACAGTAAATTCGATTGATAAATGGACGCGCAAGTGCTTGACCCGCATCTCAATGCGTGTGAACGTGCAGGGTGAGAGAGGGGAAACGGGTCCAACGTGGTGCACGGTGAAAGGGGAGAGGGGGCCGCAGTTGTCCGTCTGTCGAAGTGACGGACGTTGTAATGCTAATCGTCTTATTTCGAGTGGATGCGCAGGCGCAGCAATGAATCGTCTGCTTGCCGAGCACTTTCGCAGACGATAGATGGCGCTAGAGATAAAGTGCATCGTCGTCGTTGTCGTCGTCGTTGTAGGGGAATTTATAGACTTCCATCATAATTCCATAGAATTCATTGGAGGCGACTGCATTTCAATGCACCACTGCCTATGGATATTAAAAGATGCCGAAGATTTGCCGTATGTTGGAGTCTAATTGACAGAGTTGTGTTGTTCCCTCCTCTTCCCACCCCACCCCGTAGCTAGGGGGGTGGGTGTGTTTTGGGTGTTTGAGCACCCCCCCCCCAAATGGAAATGTAGAAACTAATGTGATGCATTTACTGGTATATTATGATGTAAAGACCATGAAGTAAAACCATGAAAACACCCCCGAATGAAAAGTGTAAAAAATAATAGAATGCATTCACTAGCACATCATGAAAAAACATTAATTTAGGCGAAAAATGGCAAGAAAACCATTTCTGACGACTAAAAAAGGTCATCAGAAATTCTCACCGAAGAAACACCCACCCCCACCCCAAAAATCAAATCCTGGCTACGGCCTTGTGCTCACGAGTAAGCTGATGCACTGCGTTTGGATTTCACGTGGTAGGCCTACTTTTGAAATCTGGAGATTACGATTACGAACTGCAACCATTACCACTTGAACTGCTGGTAGCATCCTAATGGACGATTGTGACCGTGTCCAGCTGTGGGTCACTGCAGACAATGAAAGGGAGCTGATTGTAGTAGTGACCCTTAGCCACGGTTGCAGTCTCCATTGTGGTGGTCAGTTGATCCATTGTTCTGCGAAAATCTCAGCGCCGCCATGCCAGACCGGTTTGTACCTTGGTCCATCTCTGTCTTACTCACTCACAAGGATGACAATGCACTGAGGATGAAGAACAATCCCTTCCCATTTAGCAGACGACAACAGAGGAGGAGGAGGAGGAGGAGGAGGAAGAAGAAGAAGAGGAGGACAAGAAGGAGGAGGAGTAGGAGTAGGAGTAGGAGGAGGAGACCGTTTCTCATCATCCTCATTGATGCCAATGAAAACATTGATTTCATCGCTCAGTAGAGATGACGTGGATTTGACAGAAGCACGCACGACTCAACAATAGTATCTAGAGAGACGAGTCATTGATGTATCTGTGTCTGATGATACTCATCAATTGTGGACTGCAGTGACGGGTTGTCTAACTTCTATTTGTATCCTAACATGCGTCTGTGCATCACTATTCGCACATTGCCTTCTGGGACGTGCTTGCACTGTGCTGCTGCTCAGCCAATTCCACTCTTTCTTTGCTGTGTGCAGAATGTTGATGAGGAGCTTTAGAAGTTGGCTGCGGGTCTCTGCGTCATGCAAGACTGCTTCTGTTTCTGTCATGCATGTCCGTAAGATGGCGCTTTCTGGGATATAGATAGGAAAAGTGGAGATTTTCTTATTCAACATCCGTGACCTATTGGATAGAGCACTCGGCCTACAGTGTGGAGAGTATGGGTTAGAGTCTTGTCCAAGGCAGTTGCTGTGTAGAGACCAGGAGCAAGTACTTTGTGCACAATTCTGAGTAGTTGCTTGACGGGGTGATATATAAATGCTTGTAATATATGGATGGATGGATGGATGGATGGATGGATGGATGGATGGATGGATGGGTGGATTGATGGATATTTGCTCTGTGCCAATGATGTTCTGTCATATGGTTTGCTCATTTTTGGGCTTTAGAAGTAGTGCAATTGATGTAAAATACACGTGTACTGTGTAGGTACAACTGTATTTTGTACTATTGTTGTATTGACATATAGCATTTGATAGTGATATTTTGATTGCAGATAATTTATTATGTGTGTCATTCATTTTCTCATGCACTCGGTCTGTTGATATTTTTCTGTCCAAGGTTTGCCTAGATGTGAATGTTCCTCTGTGTGCCTGTGTTTGCCTCTGTACGTTTGTCTGTTTGTATATACACAATTATTTCTGTGTATTTGGTGTGTGTGCGCGTGTGTGTATATATTCGGTGTGTGTCTGTGTGTGTTTCTCTGTGTGTGTGTGTCTGTTCTTCTGCCTGTCTGTCATTTTTGCATTCTGTTTATCTTGTTTTGCTTCTCGTTCTAATCCAGTGACTTCTGTAGTAAGAATGTCTAATCGAATTTATATTGAGCAAATTATTTATCCTCTGTCCCAATTCGATCAAAGAAATATTAGTCATAATCCAGGATGTTTTTGCACCCAACAATGAGGTCGGACTTTCATGGATGTCCAGAGGCTCACTATCATATTCAATATGTATCATTCTATTTTTTAATATCATTATCTTTCTCTTATCATTGATATCATTCTCTTATCATTATTATCATTTTCTTATCGTTATTATCATTTTCTATCATGGGGATGATGGTGGTTATATTCAAATTTTCATTTAAGTTCATCTGGGCTTTTTTGTGACAAACAGAGCTTGACATTTTTTACAGGCAATTAGGATGTAACAATGTAATACATAATTATATTTGTGAAAAAATGGAACTATTTGTCCATCACATATATCAATAGACTTTCATAATTGATTTTGTTATCATACAAGTCGGTAAATAAAAAGGATTTATTCTGCTGAGATTTGTGTTCCAAGATATGAAATATTGAATCCTAATATTTTGCATTCTGAACGTAATTCTCAAATTACTTGCCTTCTTTCATAGGCATCTTCTTGCGTTAGGAACTGATGATCTTCTTGGCATTGACTAAGGTCAGAGCTGATGAGAGAAATTTCGGGCCCCCTAGGCAGAGCAGTCACGGGCCTATCTTAGGGCATAATGAAAAGAAATTTGGTATAATCAAATTGAAGTGATAAAAAAGTGCAAGTACGAATTACAATTCTGTATTCACACATAAAATATGATTTTATTTGGTCGTTAAATTGAAGTTTGAACTGATCGTAGTTACTTTTTCTACACAATAATATATTTTAGAAGGCATAAATCATAAAACTTTTATGTATTGATACCTAACCCGGGCCCCCTAAAATTCGCCAGGCCTCAGGCATTTGTCCCCTGCTCCCCCCCCCAACCCTGTTTGGTGTGCCAGCGGTTGATGCCTTGTGTGTTAGATGATGGCACAATAGAAGTTACTAATAAAAAATTATAATACAGAACAGTGCAGAAAATTCTTTTGTTGTAAAAAGAAATTTAATTTCTAGTGTTTTGTTTTGTAGCCGAGCTGTTTCAGAAGAGAACCACCGTCTGCATCTAGGATGTCTTCTACTGCTTCTGCTGCTGCGAATTCACAAGGTGCCTTTCAGCCGAGTCTCGACGACAATGGTAATAACTATACAATACAATACAATTAGTTAATGTTTATTGCGCTTTAACAAAACTTGTAAGTCTTGCACAAAAGCGCGCTTCACTACAAATCTAGTTATATTGCATTGAAAACAAATGAGTTGAGGATTACTTTATTTTGCCGCACCCTGTATATTAGAGACTTATTATACTCCTCACATTGTTAAAGCCTAAAATCTTTGTTAGGAAATAAAATCCGATTATAAGGTTGCTAAAACAGATCCCAATTTTTTTAAGGACCTTGTTTATATGATAGTCTATTTACGTATAATTGGGATTCTTGACATAGCTCCTAATCAATATATCGATCAATCAATCAATCAAAATTTCAGTAGCACCCATCCAAGGCTTCTCTATTCAGTATTACTCATGACTAGGTCCAGTGGAGAAAAAAACCCAATCTTGAGCAGCTGATAAAATGGAGAACGCAAGGAGGAGACGGTATTGTAGAGAATATCTAATGTTTTATTGATAATATTTTAATTAATAATATTAACCCATAATGTGCTTAAAATGAACTTTCAGGAGTTCTTACGATCGACTTTGACAGCATTCTCAGCGAGTTGTGCGACTTGGAGCATCAACTGAAGAACGAACAATCTATTCTCAACGCTGCTTCCACCTCCGCCTCCTCCTTCTCTCCCGATCCCATTGCTTCCATTCTTCCTGCACCGTCATCAACTCTCAAGAAATCAGCAGACAATTCTCTCATCTTCAAAGACTACACCAACCTCAAATCAACGTCACCGCACAAAGTTCCATGTAACAATGCTGCTGGCGCTGCAGCCAACCGGAGACAGACTCAAACGGATATCGGCAGCGAACTTGATTTCGCATTGTCCGAGTTGAGCTCTTTGGTCGGGACTACTTTCGATGTTGACGGGAATTCTCAGCCGTGGTCGACGAACCACAATGGTCGACCACACGGTGGTCAACCAAATGGTGGTCAACCAAATGGTGGTCAACCAAATGGTAGTCAACCAAATGGTGGTCAAACAAACGGTGGTCGACCGAAGAGTGGTCAACCGAACGGTGGTGCACCAAGTGACCTTAAGGACACGTCGTACAAGAACAATCACTTCCAGAGTGCAAGGGAGTCGAATCACGCCAACAACAACGTCCACGCTCGCTCGAACTCAGAGCATTCCGCTCATCCGCGGAAAAGTTCCTCGACGATCTTCTGCGGTGGCGCTGGTGGAATCGGTCCGAACCACTGGCAGGAACATCTTTCCGACGGCGGTCAAAACGACTCGGCGTTCGACGACAACTTGTCGTTGCCGTCGTCAGGGTCGCGTGTTTCCATGGCAACGTCGAGTCGCAGCAGCGGGTCATCCATAACAAACAGCGTGCTGGGATCGTCGAATGAGGTAGGAAATCGCTTTCTTGAAAATTGATTTCAAAGTTTATTTGTAAGATCTTAAACTCAGAAGTTTCAAGAAATTTACGTGTTTGTATTGTATTGTATTGCATCTGGCCATTTATAAAGCCCTTTTCGCATTAGGAGCCTTTCAGAAGCGCTCCCAGTGCATTGAACCCTAGAAAAAAAGTTTTTTAGACAAGAGAAAGACGAGGATACACTACCAGAGAGGATGGCAGAGATGTGTGTGATCGTTGGACACTGTGCTGTGGTTTACTAAGAATGATGGTATGTAAGACTTTGTGTTGTAGCTATTTAGATGTAGAAGATGTTCAGTGGCTAACAAGGAATTAGCAGTGTTGTTGAAAGTATCGGGCAAATGTACTTAAGTAAAAGTAAAAGTAAAGTGGATTTTAATTACTTAAGTAAAAGTAAAAGTACGCATCACAAATTTTACTTAAGTAAAAGTAAAAAGTATCCCCTTCCAATAATACTTTTAAAGTAAAAAGTAAAAGTACCGAGCCTTTCTATAACTCAATTGATTATTAACCCTCAAAAATACTAAATTCTCGAAATGGTTATCATTGAGTCTAGTACGCACGCTTCTGATTCATTTTAGCACAATGCACAGCCGAAGAACATTTCTGCTGCAGAAATGGCAGTGCATCCAGCGTGCACCACCATCGAAAATCTATTTTTAGGCATGCAAATTTGAATAAGCTGTCTTAGCTTAGCGAAACGAAATGTTAATTAACGCTTTGAAGTAACGAACATTGTAACGAGTGTCGCATAAATTGTAACGAAGTAAAAGTACTGAAATATGGGAAAAATGTTACTTCGTTGAAAGTAAAAGTATTTTATTTTTTCGATACTTCGTTACATGTGAAAGTACTCAAACTTTTACTTAAGTACAGTAACGCGTTACTTTTACTTCGTTACTGTACAACACTGGGAATTAGACATTGTTTACAGACTAACAGGAAATGAGTCAATGTTGAGTGGCTGACGAGGATAATAGAATAATGTTGAGTGGCTGACGAGGATAATAGAATGGTCAGGGGCTAACATCCATAGAGGCTGTGTAATAACTAGAAGAGTTAGGTACAAGTGAAATTTGAATGCACACGTGCTGCTAGATAGCGACCATAGACCCTTGATCAGGACTGTTGCTTTTTTTCAGTCAATGTATTGCGTGAGATTCTTCAACATCACTGCCTGTTTGAATGGCCCAGTCAGTGTAAGAATTGTGGAAAAATAACTGGGGTGGGGGTGTTGGACCATTATCCACTTGGAATTGAGGTGTAAAAAACAGACTTTACTGTGAAACTCTAATAAAGACTGGGGGGGTTGAAAAAAAAACCAACCCCTGGCAATTCTCACCCTGGGCCCAGTGTAGACTATGTGAAGACCAAATATTGATTCATATATCTGAATGTAGTCACTGACATTAATACGTACTTAGTGCCTTTACAAAGGTCTTTAACAATAACCAATGTAGCTAATCGTATTCGTAAAGTTGGAACTTCTACAATGTCCACAAAAGTGAAGGTGTGGGAACCAGCTTATTCACAGGCACTCAATCAAAACAAAGTCGATAGTCAGTTGTTGCAGATCAAATAAGCAGAGTATCGTTAAGCATGTAGCTTAGGCATTCTTCTCGCACTCGCATATTATGCATCTCTTGCATTATCTGCTATGACGTAATGCTTTTTTATCGTCTGCTGAGCTAGAAGTCTGGCAAGATTAGCGACAGTGTGGCGCCGCTTAATAACCGCAATTACCCTCCAAGTCTTGCAATTAACTGGCAATGGAGTCTGGATCAATACAGACCACTTGACCGCTTGACCATTTGTCTGTCTGTTCTGGTGGTCAGTGGCACCCACCAGGACAAAATGATGTCCACTGCCCACAAAGAGGCACTGAACTAATGAATTCAAAATTGCGAATTACGTATCCCTTGAAATTGTGGGTCTTGACAAACGGTTAACTGCCATTCGGGTGACACTTTATGTCCCCCCCCTCCCCCCGTCCAGCCGGCAATGGCTCTAAAAATAATGCCTGAAGCGATGCCACAAGTGGCGCCAGCTATGCGAGGAGCGAGGCCACAGGAGACGCGGCAAATGGCATGACGCGCGAGCCACCGAGACTCGAAGCGTGTCTCGCTTGTTAGATAGATTGCGAATTGGATTGACTGGCGATAGGACGCAGTTTATCATGTGATCACTAAAAAGTGTCAGAAATCCTCTTTCTGGCATCGTTTTTATTATTGGGTTAGTACTTTGGCTGTGTTTTCCAATGCTGCAGACAACGCTGGAGCCGGCTGAGTGGGGTTGTGTGCATTGGATGGGTTCAAAACCCCAGACTGATTGCTTGTGTTCTAGTGCAGACTGGAGATATATTATTATTATTATTTTTTGAGTCTGTGCAGACACCATTTATACATATTACACTGTATCGATAGGTACATGAGCAGTTGCCATGCTCAGAGTTGTAGGTCTGAACATTTCAACTACTACTGCATTCTGCTACTACTGCTTGCCTTACGATTAAACTGACCAGACAATTATGTCACCTGTAAACATATTTCTGGCTTTTGAACTTCCTATGAAGCTGGTATTATTCAATGTTGTACGTATGATGTGAGAGCACAGCATGGTTTTCTTCTAAGTTTTGGGCAAGCCAACGTGATTTTAAGCTGTCTTTGCTTTCTTAGACACCTTTATCATAAACAGGTTTAGGGCATTTCTATTTTCCACCTCCCATTGGGGAAGTTTCACTCTTGTAATGTACAATCCCCAGACATTTCAGCGATCACAGTTGATTGTTTTTAAGACATGCATAGTAGCCTACTTGTGTAGGCCTATACACCAGGGTGCCTATACATGCAAATGGTTTAGTAAAGATTACACTTACATGTTTATGTGTGATTATGCAAACCACTTTTGACTGTGTTGTAATGTCGTGTGGCTTGTCATTGTGACAATGGTAAATGGCGTCATGCTAGCCTGAAATGTTCTTCTTAAGCGCTGTCTTGTACCATACATTGTAATGTAATGTTTCGCATGTAACAGTTGTAACACAAATATTTAGTGTGATGTAAGTGCAACTTATGTAAACAATAATTGCCGGGGTCTGTAAACAGTTTATGTCTAGAGTACAGATATTACATAATTTTGAAGAATGCAGGATGTTTTTGCTTAAATGTTGGCTGATTAGTTGTGCCAAAATATTTGAGAACCAGCAGAAGACAGATTGTTGTTAAAGATATATGAAATTTCCTATTTCCTATATTTATACATAGACTTATTTAGCATCTAAAGATATCGGAGCCCTTGATTCATAATATAACCAGTTGACAATGATGTCATGCAATGGAATGCAAGGCCATATTTAGAGTGGAGCTCACCAGCATCCTGTGTCAAGATAAGATAGACTTCCATTATATATTATGCTGTATTATGCAAATACACACAAACTCACTGGCATTGCAATACAATACAACACAATAAATGCAATAGAACGAATGTCGTAATGTCAGCAGTTGAAAATTTCAAACAATCAGACAAAAAAAACTGAAATTGATGTGACACTGTGGACTGGTGGACAGAGGCCTAAAAACACCAAATCCACCTCTTATGGGAAACAAAACAGAGAGGCGGGAACAGTAAAACCATTGCCTGCCCACAGCTGCATTGATGTATCAGCATTGATATGTATCAGTGAGAACATTATGTTTGCCAAGGGAAAACATTTGCTGATAACTTGTATAACATTCTGTACGACATTGCATGACATTCTGAAATGTCACATTCGTATTAATAGCACTGAATTAGAGCTTCTAATGGGAATTCTATGCAGCAGCTAAGACTGCCTACTCAATGGCAAAATCATCATCATCATCATTGTTGTCGTCATCATCATCATCATCGTTGTCGTCATCTTCATCACCATCATCATCGTCTTGGTTGCTAAATAAATATTATGTTATTGTTATCATCATAATTGTCATCATAATCGTAGTTGTTGCCATCGTTGTCGTCACCATCATCATCATCATCATTGTTATTATTACTAGATCAGATTGGAATGGATTGGCTTGCACAGAATTCCCTGAGATTAATAGAGTCAAATCATTCAGATAAGATATCTGCAGTAATTAACATATTGGATCTTATCCATCAGATTTTTACTGCTACAGAAAATGATAAGAACTGGCCAAATAAAACATGAAAGGATGGCACAGAGTATGTCTCCATCAATTTGACGGTTCGCCTAGCGTGTAAATATAGGAGTGTTTGGGCCCTTGGGGTGTTTGAACACACGTACACACCCCAAAATGAATTGATGGTATGATGAAATAATGAATTTATCCGTACTAACACAATCATGATGTTAGGTCTTGGGGGATTTCATTTTGAAGCTTTTATTTCTATGTGACATTTTGCAATAGACTAAAATCCTCCTCCAAATAAAATCTTGGCTACACCATTGTTGTATCTATAAATTTATAAAGTGCCTCTCGCAGTGCACACTAATCAGAGGCACTCCCGGTGTGAAAGACCCAGGGAAGTGAAAGTAGTTTTGAGAAGGTGAAAAGATGTGTCTCTATAATACCAGTTAACAGCAAAGAATTGTCCATCCCTTTCAATTATTCACCCTGTTTTAACTAGCTCATGAATTTGAGGGCAACTGAATATCACGAGTCTGTTATGCTTATTTGCATTAGCCAATGCTATGCAGCCTGCGCTGTTCGATGTCTTGCTAGCCAGGACAAATAAACCATAACATTGCTTACTTTGCACTTATAAAAAGTGAGTTTTAATGAAGGACTTACTGCAGTGGTCTCGTCATTTTGAGTCATTATAACCTACGACAAATGTGCCGGACATTGATGTCCAATTATGTTTGCTGTCGTATCTCAGACATTTGTGTTTTCTGTGTCCACACTGCATGCCATAACGCCCTCTTGCGCCATCTTCTTGACTGCAGTGTGGGATTACGGGAAATTCCCTCAATTTCCTGAGAGAGTTTTGTGATCGGAGTTCAATAGTGAGTTGTGATGGGTGATAATGGTGCGTGCTTTCGCTGTACAATTGCGATTGTGAGGTTTGGGAAGTGATGCCTTTGTTTGCCAATTTGAGAGTGTACGAGCAATGCAACCGTTGAAGTATTTGAAGGGATTTTGGTCAGATTATTGACCTACTCTGACAGATTGGCCGTTGTCTGGTGGTTAGAATGTCGAACAGAGAGGTCGGGAGTTCAAAATCCCAAGTACGCAAAGAAATATTGTGAGGTTTCAGCTTCACTTGTACCCACCGTGGAAACTTGCTATGAAATGAGTACATTGACTGTACACTTTGGGGGAGGAGATGATTGAGCAGCTATGGAGATGACAAGCCACTTGTGCAGCTACACATGTTAAGGTTAATATTAATTAAGATGAAATCACTAAATGCTTTATATTCAGGTATGTGTATGCCTTAATTGGAGGTTAGCTGTAGCGCTGCTCTTTTCATTTTGCTTCTTCTGTGGGAGAACTTAGTTGAGTTCATAAAAGTTACTATGACTGGAATGGTGTGGTGCTAGGTACAGTGGTTTTAGGGTCAGTACAGACTGGATGTATAGTGTGAAATTATCAATATTATGGTTTAAACTTAGTGTTTTTGAATTTTAGGTCAGTGTTCTAAATGATTAATAACTTCTATTTTGAACTCTCTTTTGAAGTTGACTGTTTCAAAAGATCTATAAATCTGGAACATATTATTGAAATAAAGTCTTTTGTGGAGCTACTTTTTAGGAGCAAGTCCTGCAGTGACTGAGAAAGGCAGTCACCTAGTTTATATGAACTGCTATAATTATGTGAAATTACATCAAAAACTTACGGTAGGTAATCGGCGTGGGAGTTAGCCGCAGAGAGGTCTTCGGGAAGTGGTACTGACAGGATCTGTTCTTTTTTGAGTGCCCTGCGGTAATTGGTGGCAGAATCTTTGATGGTAGGAACAGCAACAGCTGAGTTGGGTGCGGTTTGTGGTGACGCTACTTTATTTATTCTATGACTACCGTTGAACGGTTGCGGTTTTTTTTAGCGGTGCTATTTTGTTTATTGTATTGAATGAGTTGATGATTTGTGTTTCTTGGGTGGGTTTGGTCTTTTTCTTGTGGATATTGTATATTATATATTTATACATTATCATATATATATATATATATATATATATATATGTAATATATATTTTTACATATTATCATATATAAATATATATGTAATATATATTGCATTTAATTATAGGTATATATACTAGTGTACCTGTGTGCTTCGATTTGATATGTTTATTTGATGTTGGATGATGCTGTAATTGCTGTATATCTGTCCACTGGTCGTGTGAAATGGTTCTACACTGGTCTATTTCGAGCTGTATGTCTTGTCTTTATTACAACTTGATGAGCTGCATTGGCTTCCCACTCACTTTTAGTGTAATTATGCTCGTCGTTAAAGGGTTAAAGATCTTCTAGCCTTTGCTGATAAATGCTGTATCTTTGAGCAGCTTGAGCAGCACTTATGTAGCTCCACTATGTGAAGTCTCATCAATCAGTCTTTGATCAGCCTATGTGATTGACGGTTTCCTTCTTTCTAGCCAAAAGCACAGTTTGTTCTTTGTCCAAGTTGTACATTTCTGTTGGAGCCTGTCTCCATTAATGTCTGCGTCTAAACTACTTTAGGGGCAACATTTTATCTATTTGTGTTGTTTTATATGTGTGATTAAATCAGACATTGTAACCTTGACTTGCTAAAATAGTAGGACTAACTTGTAATTAGCTTAGGCATTATGTAATTATTGTTATTTCTTTAGTTTCTGAAACATAGCTTCTTGTAATATATCTGTATGTATGTATGTATGTATGTATTGGAGCACTTGTTATCCCAACACCCATTCAATATTACTACTCAGAGACCCTCCAACTACAGCATGGCCACTGAAACGGAGTTTCACACGAAAGCGCATGAGCAATTGCGAGTAAAGGACTTACTGAAGGTCCCTGCATGGGCAGCGTGGTGGCTTGTGGTGGATTCGAACCCGCAGCCTTCCGGCTCCAAGGCACAGAACATACCCCTACACCACTGCACCCCTTATGTTGTTTATCTTGACCTGCATCTGTAGTATGTACTTCTAAAATCAGTATTTGCTTAGTTCCTGAAAAGCATATCTTCTTGTAATATATCTATAGTATCAGATCGTGTGGTCAGATAGAACTTTCTCCAATTATTGCGATAGTTATGTTTCCATGGCAGCATTGAAGAATGTTTGCTGAGATTTGTTACAAGATCTACGACACATAAGATCTGCACTTGTGTTTGTCTTGGACTAAAACAAGACAAATAGCCTACTGTTTTTCAAAGAATATCTACATTGCATATATTGACCTACATGAGGAAACACTGATTCGGATGATGCATGTTTTTTCATGGTTTCCCATACACCTATACCTATACACTATTATACACTAGACCTATACACTGAGTTTGAAATCTTAATTTACAAGAAAATGGGTGATGACATGATTGTTCAGAGTCCATTACTGCAATGACATGGATGTTGTTATTTAAGTAAGTAAGTAAGTAAGTATACCCTTTATTAAACCAATTGCATATCTGCACCCTGGTGTACATGTATACATTTATATAGAGCCTATGGCATTAGGAATAACGTGTGTAAATGAGAACACTGCACTAAGTGATCTTTACTTATTTGGATTTCATTTCTAATGCAGCATTACGGCATATCACCCCAAATGAAATAGCTACAATTAAGTTTAACTTTTACTCTGATTGGAAATGTCGGGCAAAGCGGTTGATGTCTTAGGATAACATCATTAAGGAATTGATAGGATTACTCTAGTTCAGATGACAGTGGGGAGGGGAGCCAATGAGGGAAAGCTATTGTTGTGGTTCCTTCGGGCTTTCTGTCTTGTCCTAGGGCTTCCTCTATTGAATTTGGTGGCAGTTACTCCTGGCCATTGTAACAAGGTTAATCTGATGCCTCGTCCCTAGGTGGCAGTAGAAGGAAATTCCTCTTTCTGATCAATGACCAACATTCTATTTTTAATTGGGATGCAGCTGATAGCCATGGATTTATGGCGGTTGCTGCTTTTGGAAACTCCGATTCAGCATGTTGTACTCAGATTGGAAAGACCAAAACAGGAGACTCAGTGTTAATTCTATCGATTTCAATTGATCATTCAAAATAAAATGTTGTTAGCACTGATGGATTGATTATTTTTGCTTGATTTTCTTGGATTTCTCTGTCTTTAATGGTTGATTTTATTGACTGGTCGATTGATTTTATGGTTGATTTTAGTGATTGACTGGTAAATTTTTTCACTAATTGACTGATAAATTTGACTGATTGACAGATTTAGATGACTAACAAGATGATTTCTCCAGCTGACTGATTGATTTGAGTTGTTGCTTGCTGATTAACTCTTCTTTGCAGTATGATAATTGTAGAAAACTAACAGGGTGGGGTGGGGTGGGGGTGGAGATATGTTGCGTAATAAAGAATTTACTATGGGGTCCTAAGAAAGACTAGTGTGGAGGTTAAACCCATCAACCACCACGGTGATTCTGAGTAGATACTCTTTAAGAGGCCCTATATAAATGTCTGAAATGAATGATTGATTCTCTCTCTGCTCCATTGACTCGATTGATTATCAAGCTCATTTTATCTGAGTGATTGGTTTTCTCCTTAGCATGACCATTGACCAGTTCACTTGTCGATTTGATTGATTGTCCGATTGATTTACTGACTGGTTTGTTGGTTGGCTGGCTGAGTTTGGCTGGCTTAGTTTGGCTGGTTTGATTCATTGACTGATTTCATAATTGATTGGTGGTAGGTCATTGCCCTACAAAAAATCATCAGAATGTAAAAGTAGATAATTGGATATTATTTGTTCATTGCTTGCATTGTGCATCTATTTGATTGGAATAGCCTACTAATCAATTGCTTTGTATGACCTCCTCGTTGTTGCTTCTGCTGTTGCTTTATGACAACTGCAACCATGCAAGCAACAGCAGAATAGCATCAGCAGCAGCAGCAACAGGTCATAGCAATGGCAGCAGCATTCAATAAAATGCTAATATCGTATTTTCAGATGTCTCTTTTAGCAGTGTGTTTGTTGAAAGATTTTTTCCATTGGAGAATGCCAGCATTTGATTTAATAGCATTTGCATAATTTTAATATGTTTATGTTTTTATGTAAGTTTTCTTATCTTACAATCTAGGAAGCATGAGTTCACTATATTCAGAAAAGCTGCAGTGTGATAATTCAAGCGCAGCTATAAGCTATTTTTAGAATTCAAATGGAGGGAACTTGCGTAGGTGTTGCAAATCCTTCATGTGGACCTTCTTTCATTTCTATGATCCTCATATCCATATAGAAGGTTTATCATCTATTAGTTCCACAATTTGGTTGACCTAATGTCCATCTCATATGTCCGGTAGTGGATTCCATTGAGATGGAAAAGAAGCTTAATGGAGCGAAGGGGGAGTGTGAGGAGAGACCTGTACAAAGCTAATCGCCTGCTTGCATGACAGGTCTGCCCCTTAAATTGCTCGTGGCATTATGGGATTATGAATGAAGAGAAACATTGAGGGGGCAGTTTTACGACCTGCCATGGAAGTCTATGACACCCCGTGGTGGGTCGGGGGAGGAGGTCTGACCATTTACTCCATTTAAATGCAAATTATTAATGCCTATTTTATGCCCCCTTGGTTTTTATGTGAGTGATGTGTGTGTGGGGAGGGGGGGTTGAGAGGGGGTTTGGGGGGGGCTTGCGGGAGGGGCAGAGATTGAATTGTTTTAAGCCATCATTAGCGTCAGCTTAGTGATGGACTTAGAGCGGATAAACAATGAAAAGTAGAGGGACTGGTGTGTATTGTGCGGTGATGGTAAATGTTGTGTGATGGTCTTGGTAAGGATTGTTATTTAAATGATGGTGGATTAGTTCATTGTTATGCATGTATTCAATGCCAGCTGTTGATTAATTGTGGGCAAAGAAATGCATTGAGTCCAAAGATTTCACTTCAAGCATGTGGGAGGAGGAGGACGAGTAGAAAGAGTAGTAGAAGAGGATAAGGACGAGGAGAAGTATGGAAAGCTGGCAGCAAAGTAGACACACAGTTGAAGGTTAAGGACAATTTTTATAATAGTCAACGCCTTTTTAAATATACAGTTGACATACCCGGTACTCATTTTATTGGACACTGATACCACAGAAGATGCTAATTAATATTGATGATAATGACAGTGATGATAATGATGTGATGGTGATGATCAGAATCACGATCAAGATGACGACGATGATGATGGTGATAATGACATGATGATCATGATGGTGGCATGAAAACATATATCATGATGCACATCAATAATTAGATTATGGGAGTTCAGTAAATAAATCAGTCAATCTGGCACAAAACTTAAATTTAAAATTAATTGGTTGTGGGCTTCTCATAATAGGAACATGACAATTGTCAATAGGCGCTTTTATAAAGGAGTTGGGATATGCAATTACAATCAGCGGCGCCGCCAGGATTTTATTTCTGTACGCACAACTTGCACAAAATAATATGAAGCGAACAGCGATCGATACGAGCTTATATTCAGGGGCGGGTCCAGGATTTCTGGTTAGGGGAGGGGGGCGTAAATACTACCAATCCAATCCCATATATATATATATATATATATATATATATATATATATATATATATACAGTGCTTAACACTCGAGTGCCCAAGGTATTTTTTGGTACACGAAGGCCCAAGGGGGGGGGGGTCCGCGCGGACCCCAGCGTTTTATGTTAATATCTTGAGAAGGGATTGGAATATCGTCATAGAATTTAGTTCTATATATATGTGATCCCAAATGAATTTCCAATCGATTGGCGTATCTTATATGACAATAACGCCACTTGGTGTTAAATAATAGTGTAAAATCTCGTGATACACATTTTACGCTTGCTTGCGTTATTGACCAAAGGAAGCCCAGCGTTTTCACGCCAATATCTTGAGAAGGGATTGGAATATCGTTATAGAATTTATTTCAATGTAATCCCAAATGAATTTGCAATCGATTGATGTATCTCATAGCACAATAACACCACCTGGTGTAAACTAATAGTGTAAAAATCTCGTAATACATACATGTTATGCTTGCATGTTTGCGTTATTTATCGAAGGAAAGCCTATACGTCCGGCGCGGACCCCAGCGTGTTCATGTTAATATCTTGAGAAGGGATTGGAATATCGTTATATAATTTAGTTGTAATTAATCCCAACTAAATTTGCAATCGATTGATATATATTATATCACAATAGCACCACCTGGTATAAAATAATAGTTATTGACCAGTAACCATGCGCTTGTATGAATATCAGCCGCATATCATGGGGTACCCTTAGTATATGCTGTGGTTGTGGGGTGCAGGGTTGGACAATACTCATGCAAAAATACCATTCTATGCCCAAATGGTTGCTCTAGGAATACCTAAAAGCATTTATGCAGATCCCTAGCCTTTAAAAAGTTATCCGGAAAAAGCAGGCCTGGGGTCCGGTCGGACCCCCCCCCCCCCCTTGGGCACTCGAGTGTTAAAGTGTAAAAAAGTGCCAGGACGCTGTATTGTAGACCTAATTGGTCGTCAGTGGCGGCGCCGAAGGCGGGAAGTTGCGAGTGCCGAAGGCACGAAGCCCATCCCGACTAGGGGGTCTGGGGAGCGTCGTAAGCTCCCCCAGCGGGGTCTGGGGCGGAGCCCCAGCGACCAGCGCATTTTTGGCTGTTTCGACCTTAAATGGAGCCATTTTTAGACTCTTGTTTGCCAGCTATTTGTGAACGACAAAGTTGCGAAATTTTTAAGAAAAAATCGTTTTTCAGTGTCGCAAGCTACCAGGATAAGAATAAAAATCAAAATGTTATTGTAAAAGAGAAAGGTTTTGTCTTTACAGTAAGCTCCCCCAGGGCCCAGCGGGGTCTGGGGGCGGAGACCCAGCGACCAGCGCATTTTTGGCTGTTTCGACCTTAAATGGAGCCATTTTTAGACTCTTGTTTGCCAGCTATTTGTGAACGACAAAGTTGCGAAATTTTTAAGAAAAAATCGTTTTTCAGTGTCGCAAGCTACCAGGATAAGAATAAAAATCAAAATGTTATTGTAAAAGAGAAAGGTTTTGTCTTTACAGTAAGCTCCCCCAGGGCCCAGCGGGGTCTGGGGGCAGAGACCCAGCGACCAGCGCATTTTTGGCTGTGTCGACCTCAAATGGAGCCATTTTTAGGCAGTCATGGCCGGTCGTCCGTAACTGCATGGACGCCGTCCATGCAATCATGGACGACCGTCCTGGTAGTGCTGGCCAAATAAGTCATATAGGACGGCGCCCTGCTTCGAATATAAGTGCCAGGACGCCGTCCATGACCGTCCTAGCACACTTTAAGCCCTGTATATATATGAAATTAGATCACGCCACACTATAATGATCCTTTTTATAGAAAATGTTGTGGAACTTAAAAAAATATATAGTTTCTCATATAAAACCACTGGTCTCCACTGAAGGTTAACAGTGAAACGATTATAAATCAGTTATCGGTTTTGATCACGCCGCCCTTGATCCAAAAAGGAAATAATTAAGTGTCACATGCCAGTGGATTAAGTAGTGTCATTCTCCTTGGATGCTTTCTGGCGTAGGCCCCTGGCCTTGATAATGACATCCGGGAATCCCAGGATCCATAGACCTCTAGGGCCTAAGCGGCTATAAGACGCTCAATGCCAAGATGGCTCTCTATTAGAGTGTAAGTAAGTAAGGAAGTAAGTATATTCTGTAGATTATAAAATTTCAATAGAATTTCATCGCTTCTAATAAATGTACAATTTGTAAAAAAAATATTTTTGCCTTTCCGCGCTGTACGCACTTGCGTAAGTGCGTACGCCTAACGGCGCCCCTGATTACAATGATCTTTCTCAGGTACCGCAGAGTTATTTGATCTCGCTCTGAGGTTATGTCTGGTATTGAAGTGACCAATGATAATTGTCTGTGACTAAACGGACCAAAGGTATAGAAGTTGCCAATTCATTCATTCTGAGAATTTATATAGTGCCCCTTAAATGACGGAAGTTGCCAGAACTAGTGATACCAGACGTTGCCAATGGCAGAATTAATGAATGCCAAATTTTCCAGTAGAGCCCGTGCTGCACATGAAATCCCAAGTAAACAATTAGCCACGTTTATGAATGTGAAGCATTGAATTGAGGAGGAGTGTCTTGCCTACAGCAGAGAACAATCTGGATTTAATTCATTTGTTAAGGTCTGTAGTAAAGCTGGTAAAAAAAGATCTCCATTAGTTTGCTGATCCTGCAAATGGGCCAGATGTGGGAGGTAAATCAGTCTCTTGAAGGCCAGGCTCTTAAAGCCAGTCTCTTGAAGGCCAGTCTCTTGTAGAGCCAGCCTTCTAAAAGCCAGTTCCTACAAGCTAGTCTCTTAAAGCCAGTCTCTTGAAGCAGTCTCTTAAAGCCAGTCTCATGAAACCAGTCTCACAGGAGGTAGCCATGAGCATGAATTGCCTTCACTGCCTGTACTTTTCAGAACAGATGGTTTACTCTCTTATTCACTGTCTGATCCTCCGCAATGTACAGTTGAGGTACTCATTTGGTCACAGAATTAAGCCAGATGTCACTAATTGAAATTTCTTAATTTCTTACCTCGTTCTAGCATATTTTGGATAGCCCAGGTTTGGAAAACATGGATTACAAAGAATTAGAGGGATGGCACACTAAACGTGTGATGAATGAGTTGAGAGTTGAGCATGTCTATCACTTTAGATCCTTTGTAATGGTTTAGAAAGTGCATAGAATGGAAGTGTGTAGATCTACTCAGCCTCTGAGTAGATCCACATCTGTTGAATAGATCATCATCATTGTTATCAGTGTAATCGTCATCATCATCATCATCGTCATCAGCATCATTATCATCATTATCATCATCGTCATCATCATTATCAACATCATCATCATAATCATTATCGTCATCGTCGTCATCATCATCATCATCATCATCATCATTAGATCACCATCACATTTCATCATTGTCGTTGTCATTGTCATCTTGTGGTACTATAGAAATGCTCATCACTGTTTGTCACTGCAACCAGTCTCCATTCTCTCCGATACCATCACCTCTGGCATCATTATTGTCTCTTTATATTGCTGCTGTTCGCCTAAGAAGTGCCTGCTTCAGATGCTGTTGCCTTTGAGCATCAACGGGGTGGAGTCTTTATGGGTCTTTATGGATGGACAATAAATACAGCACTTGTTTGGCACCATTGTAAGCAGTGTCATGGTCACTGGTCAGGCTGTAAGCAGTGTCGATAGATTCAATGGGTGCTCTGGTGCTGCCACATGCACTGACTGACTGACTAGCAGTCCACACTCCACAGTACTTCTAAATGATATTAGCCAGAGTGGAATGGTTGGTTGTTCAAATGGAGTCCTTAGAATCGGATAAGAGTTGAGGGTAGGGGTGAGGGGTGAACTGTTGGTGAGAAAGGACTTCACTGGATGCCTTTTTTATCAGCCTAGGCTGACTAATTATAAGAATGTGTGTGTGTGTAACTGTGTATCTGTGTGTCTTGTGTGCGTGCATGTGTGTGTGTGTGTGGTGTGTGCGCGCGTGCGTGTGATGCGCTTGTGTTTTTATCATCTGTTTCTGCTGTTCACACACACACACATGCTGTTTATTAATCCATCTTTCATTCCACTGTTCATCAGTTTGTTTGTCTTCAAATCATTACTCCATCCAATCCTTTCCTCCTTTGCATCTTCCATTCCTTCCTCCTTCCATCCATCCAGCAGAGCAGCATTAGCCATGCGAGGGATCATCACTTAACTTGAGTGAGTATGACTCAGATGAGAGTAAAATTTAAAAAATACTAAGTATGAAAAACATGGATGCCAACTAAAGTGAACGAAACCAGAACCTGTTGACTCCAAATAATACGAACTAATGGACCAAGTGGATGGGGCTCAGAGTAAAGTTCTGTCAAGCCACTGTGGCTGCTTCTCATCTATCTAGTGTCTGCGTGATGGAAAACACTTAACGAAGCTCTTAGCCAGGCATAGATAGAAGAACTTGCTTAATCTACACTGAACTCAGTTCACAGTTGATTGTACGCAAAAGTATTGCAGTCTCTTCATGATAAAGAATCTTCAAAATTATATGTGACCTTATGTATGCGTGTATCTATATTCGATGAAGAAAAAGAGCAGTCCCTTAAGCCCCCCGCCCCCCAGACACAGCCATAAAAATGTGGTATTATCTTTACTAAGAGTTGGAATCACTGGCGGTGCCTACTGCCTAGCAGCTTAGCCCATCTGATGGTTCAAACCACTGAGTTAGTGGTTGTTGAACATTGTGTCACAACAGAGACAGAGATCATTAGTGTCTCCCTTAATATCCTTTCTTCAGGTTTGTGGCTATGTCACTGCCACAGAGTAGTACTAGTACTAGCAGTGGAGTTGGTTGACTGTATACAGACTGTACTCAATTATAGAGAGTAATTTCCTGTAGAAAGTACAGGGGAGGTGCAAGTTCGGTAGAAAACTTGCATGAGGATTCTAGCCTGGTAAGGATTTAACTTATATTTTGTTCACGATATAAAAATTGCAAAATAAAAACTCCTTTATATAGTAATGATATTGTACTGAGTCAGTTTTTGGTTTTACATTTGTGGTTGAATTTCTTCTTAGGTGGATGAGGCTCAACATCGATGTCGTGGAGATCATCCTTCAAAGGTCAACAGCCATTCTAACCAGAACAAGGTCATTCTAAACTTAAGTTTGTTTCATCATCATCATCGTTATCATCATCATCAATCGTCATCATCAATCATCATCATCATTATCATCATTATAAGGTCATTCTAAACTTAAGTTTGTTTCATCACCATCATCATCATCATCGTCATCATTATCATCACAATCATCATCATTATCATCTGTTTCTGATGCCAGCCATTTTATGGCGATGGGTTAGAATAAATGATATCTATTGTCCATGGTTATTTGAGGAAGAGGGAGTTGCAGTAATCAATTTGAGATCTGACAAAGATGTATGTTAATTATTGCGTAGGAATCTCAGGTGAAAGTAGGAATCATGAATTAGATTGGCAATGCGTTCAGAACAAGGTGAGCGTGACATTGAGGACAATGTGCCAAGGTCACGGACACTGGAGTGGAAGGTGAAAGGACTATGGGAATCTCTCAGCAAGAAGGAGAAAGTTGAGTTTGAGAAGCTGTTGGTGCATGCCAAACCAAGTGATCTGCACTGTTTGCACAAAAGTTGCTGCATAAAATTGTTATTTTGGTGCAATAAAATTGATGGTTATGTTATGTATTGCTGGAATTCAGTGAGAGCTGGTTGAAAGTATTGTATAACTTTTGTGTAGCTGTTGTTATAATATCAATGGTGCATGGACATTGGACACCCATCTACAATCTGGTCAACCAAGTGAGACAAGACAGACAGACAGACAGACAGAGACAGCGATTCAGATGCACATAGAGACAGATGGAGAAAGACAGAGACCTCGAAAGTGGGATAAGCACACATGGATGATTGGTTATTATGCAGATGACTGTTTGCAATGGAAATTGATTATTTGAGAAAGAAGTTAGTTATTCCAAAGAAGCGAAGAATTGATTTTCCTCTCATCCTAAGAAGACGAAAATCTTTGTTGCATTTCCATGAATGGCTGGTTTGTTCCATGTGTAATATTATTGTCCACCGCCAAAGGCAATTCAGGTTTCTTTGTCCTACAATTATAACCTTTGGTCCCAGTAGTTCTCTGCCCCTTAAATGCTCTTTACCATGCAAAGGGATTTTCTTACCCACTCAGTCAGCCAGCCATCCGTCGGCTGATGCCTAATGCGATTACAAGTGAATGTGGTGCTGGGGCGGGGAGCGCGTGGTGGCTGGGGGTGGGGGGCGCGTGGTGGCTGGGGTGGATGGTCATGTGGTGACTGGGGACAGCTCTCTTCCGTTGTGTCTTTTAGTCTGGCAGAATTTTCTTCACAATTGCATTACAGCATTGCTACAAACATTGACTGTTGTCCTATTATGATATAAACTCGGCCACTTCAGTACCAGTCCCAAGCCTGGATAAAGGATGAGGGCAACGATAATGATCTTTTTTATGAAACAACCATATGATATGTCCATGTTACCCCACAATCTGTTGAATCATTCTGTTAGACTGAATCTGGTCTTCATTGTATACTACTGAAGATTAGGAACAAGGAAAGCTATGAGCATGCCATGAAATAAAGCAACTTCTTCTTTAATTGGAATTTGTGAGCAGATTGTGTGCAGCAGAGATCAGGCATGCTGCACTAAACAAATGCCTTGCACTTTTGTGGACACGGACTGACAGACAAACAGGCAGGCATAAAGACAAAGACAGACAAACAAACACAAAGACACAAGCAAAGAGATTGGCTAATAAGTCAAATGCTTCACCTCAAAACTCAGTAAACAATAGAACTGAGCCAGTAATTCACAACCTGTCTAACTCACGTAATTCAATGTTGTCTTGTGGACGTTTTATGAGCAGTAGTAGTTGCAGTTAACATCACCATATGATAACAAAGTTCATTAGCGATGCCCTCCTCCTTTATCCAGGCTTGGGACTGCTAGACACTGGCAGAGTGCAATCAGACTCAGTGGTGGAGTTTTTTATTACTTGGTTTTTATGGCACTTAAGGAAGAAGTCCAATCCATCCAATGCCCATTATCCTTATCAATATTGAATGGAATGTAACATCAGTTATATTACATTGAGCATTACCATGTGCACTTGTTTTTTTATGCAATGTGTTATAAAAAATCTAAATTGCAAGAAGCCAGGCCTAAGCGTCTTGTAATCTGATCTGTGTACTCATTATATACCGGGTAATAATTATGTGTGTGCTAGGGTGCTTCCATTTGATAGCTTTGTCAAGTTTTTAAAAAGATTTTTCTTTTAGTAGAGTACTTGTTCTTAATTCATTTTCATGTGAATACATTTATCTTCCTAATTGCTAAGTGATAAAAATTCTGATTGACTTGGAAGCTCTAGCCAGTTGGTGTCTGAAATGTCGATATAAATTCGTTTCCATATGCAATTAATCTTGTCCGTAAAAACATGCTTGAAACGTTGGAAAGCATTTCTTTGAACTTGATATGCTGACATCGAACCTTTTATTTTCAAGATTCTTGCCATCGAGTCTGCTTTGAGTGATCAGATATTAAATGTATAACATCAATATTGCACCACTGGCTTATGTACATGAAGTTTATGTATAGTTATTCTGTAGGAAATACACAAAACAGTCATCATATGAATAATAATCTATTCCCATGTGGGATGTTTCAAGTGGTGAAGATATTCACCAGTGACTGCTACAATAACATTCTGGTTACAGGTTTATGATTATTTCTTTGAGTGATGTAGATTCGGAGTTTACTTATCAAACGTGGGGTGTGGTGGTGTAGTAGATAAGTTCGTTGTCTTGCAGCCAGAGGGTTGCAAGTTCGAATCCACCTAAAGTCACCACATAGGGACCATGGGCAAGTCCTTCACTCGCAATTGCTCAGCAGCCCTTCGGTGTGAAACTCTGATGCAGTGTTCACACTGTAGTCGGGAGCGCCTCTGAGTAGTAGGCTTGAAGGGGCGCTATGACAAGTAGGCATACAAACAAACACCATTCAAATAATTTATGATCAGTTACTGTTAAACCATCTTGTGAAACTGTTTGTTCAGAGATTGATGTGATGTGATTGCAGATCTTTGTTCGCGTGTATTCACCAGAGGGCAGCAGTGAGAGTATCATGGTGACAGAGCGAATGACAGTGTCGCAGGTTATTGACGGTGTGCTGATGAAAAGTCATGAGCAACTCAACATGTCATGGTCACTTGTTGAACAGCTGCCGAATTTACTGATGGGTAAGAAAATCAAAGAATAGAAAAATGGATGACTTACATTTAGACGAACATGTAGGCAGGTCCTTCTGATAGGCAACACTTGGTTTCTTACCTGTCGTCCCTTCTGCTAGATCTTCCACTACTCAGCACAGAAGTTTTGCTAACAAACACACATTTAGAGGCTGTAGTGGTAATTTGAAGATAACTTATTCGAGCTGATGGTTTTTTTCTGCTACAGAACGATTGCTGGAAGACAATGAAAGTTTAACGGACAACATGATGACTTGGACAAAAGATTCGGAGAATAAACTTGTCTTGATTGAACGTCCGGACAAATACGATGTCTTCCTCTGTCCTGAGGTAGTAACAAGAACGGCTTTAGTGTTCTACCAGACAATTTATGTCAGTGTATGTATCTCTGTGTCAGAGGTATTCGTTTGAAAAGTCTGTTTATAAGCACTTTGTCATGGAGCTGTGTGATGAAAAATGTGCCTCCACAAAAATCGTTTGCCGTTGCAGACCTTCTAATTTATGTCGATTGTCTGTTCTAGACACTTTTGTTTCACGATATCAGAGACATTGCTTTAACACTTTAACTAAAAGCTGTGTTGTTTCCCAGTCGCTTATATTATACTCTTATCATTAAAGTGCTAACCATTCAATGACGAGCGTGTACTAAGAGCGACTAGGAATCCAGTGCAGCTCATCATTTAGGGATTAAAGAGTTTTTGTTTATAAACACTTCGTGACCGAGCTGAGTATAAATTATGTTTCCACAAAAAACTTCTTGCACAATCGCACATGCAAACCTTTGAGGTGGTCCTTATCGTTCACTGACCTTGGATGGTTGACTGGTGTTTAATAAGACTTGTCTCTGTGGTTATATCTGCAATCTCGCTACTCACACCATAGCTGCAGAAGCCTGGAAGCAGGCTGTTAGATTTAACAGATTAAGTTCAAATTTCACACATCTAAGGTATTGTTGACACAAACGTTACGATTGCAATTATGAAGATTCCTGATGATTATTGATTTTAGAAAATTTCTTGATTAATTAAAAACTAATGATTGCACTGATATTTTCACATTCACAGTGATTTGTTTTTACTTTACACAGGTGTCAATAAAGCAGGTTTACGCTGATTATCACCAGTTTTAAACAAAGTTTACACTTAGCTCTGTTTTGCTAAAAAAACGTTCGTTTTGCTTTTTATGTCTTTAATTTGCATTGGTTTGACTAGAATAGACTGGAGTGCTGTGAGCAGCTACTTGAAAGACTTTTCATTGAATGTTTACGTAATTTCACAAACTTAATTTACACAATGATGATTTCCAAATTCTTACTTATTATAATGGTTTCTGAAAGAATAATGATGATTGCATTTTTATTCTGCAGAAATACTTGACAACTATGGAGGATAAGAACAAGATGTGTGATGAAAGCATTCGTAAAGTTCTCATTCAGGTGTGTCCAAAAAACAATAATCTCTCAACTGCATCAAAATTATCTAACTTAAAACTCATTAAATTTAGATGACAGTTTTACGAAATATGATTTTTAAGTCATACACATAGGGTACATGTATTATAGACCTAAACTTTTGTCACTAAATCATTACTGTCACAAGTTTGCTTCCAATTGCCTGTCCAACTATCCCTATTAATGCTTCAATGTAACATTATATTAGGTACATTAAATTATGTTGCATTTTGTTACATTATGTTACATTGTTACACAGTTGTTAATTTTTAAAGCAGCTATGTGTAACTATGGGTGAATGGTTGGCTTTTATTTTTGTGCAGGAGTTTTTAGAGTCGAACTGTCGACTTCCAGAATTCGATGGAATGTTGTATATTAAGCTGGAAGGAAAGAAGGCGTGGAAAAAGTTGTACTTTATACTCAGAGCTTCAGGAATCTACTATAACCCGAAAGGAAAGAGTAAGGTCAGTGACAACTACGGTACGTCTTTCTAGAGGTTTATGACACAACAACAGATGCACATACTGTACTCAGTGTACTAAAACTTGACACTGTGAAGTAGCATAAAATATTATTATCTAAATTTTGCATCTTCTGATGGTGGCTGACTATCCATGCCTCATACTGACATTTCCGTGTAACAGTGCATATTTTACAAATTTAGTTGGTTAGTTAAATAGTTAATTAATTTTCAATTAATTTAGTTTACTACTGATGATGCTACGTTCAAAACTGTAATAACAAATGCAATATGGGAAAACGCTATAACTCGATTTATTTGTTCACTGCAGTTGTCATCGCATGAATTTGAGAGACAGCTGATAATGACTTTGCAGAGTAATTTATCCGAAGCCAGGTTATTTAGTGCTTGCCTCATATTTATCAGCTACTTGACTTGTTTTGATCTTGAAAGCAAATTTGTCTAATTAGTTATGTCACTTGTAGCATCATTGTCTATCACAACTTAAATTTACAGGTGTCTAACTTTATTAAGTGCTGTTATGTTCACCTATGAACTATGATTTCTGTTACTGTAATGTCAAGTCATGTTCACAAAAGGAGCTATATGATTTTGAAGATATTTTCATGTTATTTTAAAGATACTTGCATGTGTTATTTTTCTTTTAGTCCCTTATCGATTTGGTATGTCTGCAAAAACTGAATCTGGTCGAAGTGTACACGGGAATTGGATGGAAGAAGAAATACAAAGCTCCCAATGACTTTGGATTTGCGCTTAAGGTATCATATGCAAACTGGTTCATCTCTGTCCAGATAAAGGACAGTGATGATGATCCAGTGGAATCAAATAAAATAGTGGTTATCAGTTCTAACCCTATCGTAAAATTTATTCTGTAGCCTACTTCGCTGTACCTTAGTCTTTCCCCATGCAGGACTGCAGATCGAGAAATGCAGCTTTTCTGTGTTGTTTCTGTTGCTAAAGTTCTTTTGCCTGGGTGGATGCAAGCCCACTTCTGAACCTTTATCCTGGCTTGGGACAGGCTCTGACTACCTCTAGGGGCAGCCTGTGTCAAATCTGTACTTGGTCTGGAGATAAATTTACCGGGAATATGATTGACCATAATTATGTGCAGGGACTGAGCAAATGAAGTCGGCAACTTTATGCAAGTATGCATGCAATTTCATAATTATATAATTTTGTATTTGAGTATTGTTTCTGCTCAAATAAACTTCATGTTGCTCCAAGGAACAAGGGCAGGCTGGTTTTAATTGCTTCAGATATAATATAATGAATGTCTGTGTTATCGTTTACTTTTAGCATCCGCAAATACAGAAGAAGACACCAAAGTATATTAAATACATGTGCGCTGAGGACATGACTTCCATGTGGCATTGGATCAATTGCATTCGTTTGGCAAAGGTGAATAAAGAAAAGCTTAATATTAGTAAAATTCATCTTTCACAATGAATTCTGATTGATGTTATCTACCATCAAACTGGAACTATACAAGTTCGGTACTACAGCCTCTCTCAGACTACTCTTCTAGACAACCCCACTGATTAGACACTTGTTTTATACATGGCAGTGCTCCAGAGACAGAGGGAGACAGACAGACAGATAGAAATAGACAATGTGATAAACAGAGAGAAACAGACAGAGACGTGCCACAGATGATGATCCTGATGTGACTTTTAAATTATACTTAAAAATCAGCATGATGGTGACAAGAACCTCTAATGCTGATTTATAGTTTCTTAGAAAATGAGAGATTTTTTCTATCTTTGGACAAAAAAAAAATCAGCCGGTCACCAAATTCAAAATTTGAAATTTGTTCATAAGTTCTCTTTATGTTTTACCGATATGTTTATAAAGTCTATTCTTTCATTTCTATTTCTTTATATCATAGTTAAAAATTCATAGTTTTTCATATAAGATTGTTGGCCTTGCTGAATTGTTTCTCAATTAAATTTTCTCAGGTTACAGTGGTTTGTGGGACGTTTGGCCCCTTTTTGGTCTCTCTTGTAAACCAACAAATCTCAGAAAATATTTGATTTATTTACGACTTGCATGCTATGTTTGGTACGTAGTGGAACATTTTATCAATCAATAAATCATTAAATCGATCAATCAATCAGATTCTATGTTGCGTCCCTTCAAGATCGCTACTCAGAGGTGCTCTGTTATGTTACATCTCTATTTGTGCCTCTTGCAAATTGGTTTGTTCTTTTTCAGTATGGACAGCAGTTACACGTGAACTTCCAACAGCGACAGAGCACACTTCACAACTGCCAAGACTCAGTCGATTCTGCTTCTAAGCTGAAACAAGCTGCGCTGATACAGGAAAAGATTTCCGAGATGTTCTCCAAACAGTCGGAATCCGTTCCCAGTTTCAGCTGTGCCTCGCAACAATCTCCATCTCCATCACTTCAGACTTTTCGTGCAGAGTCACCAGACGACTCGCCTGCAAGACTCTTAAAGTCTTGTCTGGAGGCAGACGGCAGCGTTGGTGGCGTTACACCGGCCAAAATGACACCGTTGATTCCGATCACCACGCAGGTCACGAAGCAGCTCTCAGGACAGCAGACGATGAGGTCGCCACTGAAGGTTCCACCAAAATCACCGAAGAAGGTTGTGAGAGTAGAGACGAACAGCGGGCCCCAGCTGCCCCCACTTCCCCCGCAAGTCGCAAGTGACGACGTAGACAACTGCACGGCCAGTTCGAGTCTACCGCAACCGCCGCCTAACCACGAAGTGTTTCATCGTTCTATGGATCAGCTGTGCAGCTCTGGATCGCCAACATTCAACACCAGTCAGAAAGTGCTTAAAATGGCGCCACCGTTGACTCCAGGAAAGTGGGGAACCAGCCAGAAGCATGCGGTCATAAAGCGGGCTACCAGCATAGGGCATCGGGAGATTGACGATTCGCCACTTCCCACATGCCCTCAGGTCTGTGCTGCGATATCACCGAAACCAGTACCTCTAACCTCTGAGGTCTTCGTGCTGCCCTCCCCGAACAGTCTACCACCCGTACGCAGGAAGTTCCCATCATCCAGCTCATTTTCGGACTGCGATGAAGGTCGGATATCGCTCACGCCTCAGAGTTCACCGAAACCAAAGCCTCCACTTCCGCCGAAGCGCAAGGACATCCTGAAACCCAGTCCTTCGGTCGACAGCTCTCCAACCAAAGGTCGTGTCGCAGCGTTAGCCGGCAGTCTCAATCTGATTGGGAAACCCATTGGTGGTGGTGGCGGTGACATTCGCCCATCCAGCACATCATCATCGCAGCAGAGTCTATCACCACGTTCCCCTTCTCCAGGTGGTCTTACCATGAAGCGATCTCCGTCGTGCGAAAGCGGGCAGACGTCGAGCTTCTTATCGGACTTGCAGCGAGTCATCTCGCAGAAGCAGGCGTCTGGCGTTGGTGGATTGTCAGATACAGCGCCTGCGAGCCCTGTCCATGCTGCTTCACGGAAGACTTGTGACGTCGATTTAGACAGCCTACCTCCTCCCCCGGCTGCACTTCTAGAGGGTCTAAAGAAGTGTGGTCGCCCTCCTCCGCCCCCAAAGCGCAGCCAAGAAACTCATCTAACGTACAAGTGAATTTGACCAGCAGCAACGACGTGAACTGCTGCTGTTTAGCAACGAGAACTGCTACTGTTTAGCAACAAGAACTGCTACTGTTTAGTAATGTGAACTGCTACTGTTTAGCAATTTGAACTGCTACAGTTTTTGTCTGACCTGTCTGAAGTAATTTTTGATCATCTATTTCACTTTTATACAGATCTGTAAATATATTTTTAATGAATTTGATGGGGTCTTTATGTGTTCTTCTGTAGTATTATACGTGTTCTAAAATTCTCTGATTTGTATCGTTCTGATTGCACTTTCTCGAACAGTGTCCTATCATACAGCATCTAGTAGCATCTACTGAAGAAACTTGTAATATCTTTGTATTTCCATACCCTTGTGCTTTAGACAATTGAAGGTTATAGTAATTATGGAGTTCCTAATCTAGAGAAATTGGTTTGGATTTTCTATAAAATTTGTTGAATGTTTACTAGAAGATGCAGCTGGAAATAACTCACTTTCCACTTAACAGTCTAACCAACTCTTTGTATACTTTATTTGTTGAATGTAGATATGTGTAAAAGTTTTTAGGAATTTCAGTTAAATCTGATGAATTGATGTTGAAATTGAGTGCTTGAGATATCTGCATTTAGATGTTGAACCCCTTTTTGTTATTGATAATTATTGATATTGTTTCCGTAGTCTGTTTTTGTCTGTCTGTCTGTCTGTCTGTTTCTGTTTCTGTTTACTTATTCTACTGTATATTTTGCACCTCAATTTGCATGCAACACGATCTAAATGTAATATTTTACTGTATTATTATCTTATAAATTCAATTTGATGAACTGATGTTGCCTTGAAACTCAGTGTTTGAAAAGCTTTTACCAATTTTCTGCCATTTATTGATTCAAAGGAGCTGATATTTTGATTCAGTTTTGACAAAATTTGTGGTTAGAGTTCATGATTCTGTCATGAACTTGTCATATTTTGAGATCACTGTTGTTGACTCTTGTAGCACAGCAATGTTTTCAGTGTGCTATTTGTTTTTTGCAAATTTAATGGGTCAACTTGAGGTTCATGGCCCCATTAGGTTCATAATCCCGTTAGGTACATTGCACGTTGGATTGTAAGCTGCATCCCATTCACCTCTGCGCTAGAGAGCATGTGGATTGCAAGTTCACTTTGCGATGCTGGCCTATTTCAAAGATCTGATCTTGGGCTACCACACTCCATGATTGCCAACCCAATTGGCGTGTGGCTTATTTAAATGGGGTAGTGGTGGTGATGAAGGATTCCACCCAATCAATCCGCTGGAACGTGAGCAGGATCTAGGCTGTATGGTCGATATATAAAAACTTGCACGTTTACTTTTTTGTGTAGCTTAGATTTTCTGCCAGTTCAGGGATTTTAGAACTTATCTTTAAATGTCAATTTTTCTACGTCTTTTATTCGACAGTTATTTTACTGGTTCGAATCGGAAGAGAGCCACTGATGATTTTCTTCTTAAGTGGTGCTATATAAATGTCACATTACAAGTACAAATACTACAATTAATAAATTAAATAATCAAGTATGGAATGTTAAGATTATACAGTTATAAAATACACGTGTATTTACTTGAACAATGTTCTACAGTTGAGCGTTTGTCAAACTTTTTCCATGTCGTAAGATATAAAAGTGGTTAACCTACGATGAAACTGAATGGATCTTATGTATTTTGAAATGAGGTAACAGTTTAGATCAATTCATTAAATTAAATTCATTATCACAGTTTAAAACAATTTACTTTTATACACTGAACTGTTTATTGTGGATATTCAGATGCAGTCTGTGACTTGACTATGGAATGGACTTCCCCCCCCCCCCCATCAGTTGACTCTGTCATCCTCTCCGGTGGTCTTTACTCCTCTGTCTCTCATCTCAAAACCTGCCTTTTCTCTCGGGTTGCATGCACTAGAAGCGCTTTTGAAAGGCTCTTGCTGAGAGAAGCGCTTTATAAATGGTCAAATACATTACAATACAATACTTGTGATGATCATGTTTCACCTTGCTATGATCCTTGGTTTGGCTTTAGATAACTCTGATCTCCAGTTGCTTCAGACCTGACAGTACTCCGCCACTGCTTGCTCTCTGGCAGTGCCAGTCCCAAGCCTGGATAAAGGTGGAGGGCAACACTAATGATCCTTGTTATCACAGTATCACACACTACACACAGTGTTGTTAAACTGAAAATACCACCACAGTTCACCACCTAACAGTAAAATACCATGATCAAATCAAATGGTCTTAACCATATGTAAAAAGAGATATAGTCAACAGAGGCTAATGTTGCCAGCTGCATGAGAGTCTGTTCCAGAATTAGGAATGCACTGGACCAAGCCTTTTTGTTGCATTGAGGCAGCATGAACACTGAAACAAGAATATAACCTGGTATTGCCTTCACTAAAGCAGCATAGGAACATTCGTCTGTTTTAGCAATTTAGTGAATACTATTACAAATAATTACTTGACTGTTTTCAGGCTATGGTAGTGGAATGCATTATCTGTAAATCACTTGTGCTGAGAGTACCTGGAAGGTTTAATATTCTAGCATTGGTACTAGAACAAAATTCTAACTGTCTGTACACAGGCTATCCGGACATTTGATTAAACTATACAACAAATGTTTTTATTGGATCATGAAAGCAGAGTAATGAAGAAGCATATTGCTTTTGACTTAGATAAGCCTTTAACCCTGAATTCAATATGCAGACCTAGTTATGGATTAATTGGGCATTTATATAGCCCCTATAGCCTTTTATTTGACTTCATGAAAACATCAGTTACCAAAATCATGCGTGCGCATGTGTACACATCCATATAATTACATCCAGGACATATTCGAAAGCTTAAACTGGTGTAGTATCTACAAACTTTATACACAAATGGTACCTAACTGCATACAGCACATGCTGTAAATGCAGTAAATATTTGATGGTAAGATTAATTTTCGTGGCGTAATAATATTTAATGGTGCTTTAAACCAGAAATAAAACATTTATCTCCCAGTGGCAGCTAGTGTTTATTCAGGTTTTATTTACACTTTTCACGCAGCCATGATGGATATGTTTTCATGGTGCTGAATCGGTGCTACCAGTCTGTATGTGCAGAAAGATTTTTCATTCTTGACTCCATTGATTTAATTAAGCTACAGGAAGTTTTTCTGATATTTATCTTGTTGAGTATGAAGGAATGCATGCACAGAACTGGTTTGGCTGACATTGCATGAAGGTACTCACAAAAATGTTGCCAGCTTATCTGAAAATGGCCCACTCATTAGTGATTTAATGCCAATGTTGGCTCACCGCTTGAGTCATAGGCCTAGCTTTAGCATGTTCTGTTTGGATTCTTGGCCTACATTCACAAGAGTCCCTGTCAACATTTCTTGACCGACTGATCTGATAAGGTGTTTATCCGATAAGGTATTTCAGCAGGCCAATGAATGTTACTCAAGATATATTACAGAGAAGTGCTAAGTGATACACATGCTCGCCTATACTTGAGGCTACAAAGTGGACTTTCATGGTGTTCATGTAAACATTAAGTGTGAGGTGAAAATTTACTGCACCAAAACCTCTTCAACTTAGGTAGACGGACAGGCAGGTGTAGGCCTACCTGCCAAAGACAATTGCACACCTTTGTGTGTGCTTGTGGATAAGTATGTTTGCTGTGTTTGTGTTGGGTGAATGCAAGGTTTGTACATCAGACCAGGTTTCAAAGTGAAAGATATGCAAGGAGAGGTAATATTTACCAAATATAATATACGTGTGATGTTTAATTAAGATAAGAGTTAATAAAAATGCATCCAGTATCTATTTTTGCTACACAGTATACGTATATTATGTAGGGCGGTATATCTGTGTGTATGTGTATAATTCTATGTAGCATATCACTGGAATTCAACAAATTATGGACATAATCTGTTGAATTTCAGTGACAAAGTTAACAATTCAAACTCGGCAATAGAACTGAGTTAAGTGTGTTTGGAACATTGCTAATTAATTAGCTATAACCCTACCTTGAAAGACTAAAGACTGTAGGACCGTTTTAAAGAAATGAGTGCATTAGTTAAAATGTTTCTAGGAAGCTCCAGGGTTTAATTAATATTTATGTGTACTACATATACTTGAGTTGCACTGTGTTGAATTTTGTATTTAATCTATTGATCTGTTCTGCCTTCAGCCGTATTGAGTTGCAATGGTTAACTATAAGCCTACAATTTAAATGGCATGTGTTATCATTATGATTGCAACGCCCTTTTAGAAGCTCAACTCTGGCTGAGTGAGAAATTAGCGGTAGCACGAAATGAGGCAACTCATTTATTATTATTATTATTAAATAAACTTGTAACGCGTGCAAGGTCACACCGAGATGTGAATCTGAGGCGTGGAAAACTCATTGTCACAGGTGTCGGTTAGTTAAGGTACCTAGCCTAACAGAAATTCTTCAGTGCAAGAGTTGCAGACTTGTGGAATGGTTGGACTCAATGGACTGATAGTAGTACTGTCTCTGAAATGTAGACAATGTCACAGGTTTGAATTCAATGCAACTGAAATTTGATATTGTTCTCCTTACAAAGCTCAGTAGGGCACACACGCCTTGATGGTGCAACTGCAATTGTATTGCAGAGCAATTCTGAGTGAAGGACTTGCTCAAGGTCCCTGCATAGTAAACGCCTTGGACAGGGATCAAACCCGTACTCTCTGCATCACAGGCCGACCGCTCTAATCAATTGGCCACCGTGCCTTGCTGAAGAGAGAAATCTTGGGATGGATGGCATGCTGTGTTTACTTGCATTGATTTTAATGCAGACTACATGTCATCTGATCCACCTTAGACCATTGTTACGTTATGTCGATGAAAATTGAACCTCGTTTCACTCTGAGTCAACTACTGTCATGTCCATCATTATAAACCTATGTGGCTTATGCCAAATCTAAACCCATTATATACAGTGTACAATTTACAAGGTTACATTACAGAGCAATAGCCTATTATTCATGACCTCTCTTTCTATTTTTGGGTTATCAATGTTCCTGGAAATGTAGATATTATTTGATTTGAACCAGTGCCCATGAAATACCTCTGCCTCTCTCTCCCACCCATTCGCGACCAATTGCAAGCTGAGACTGAACGTTGGTGGCAAGCAGGCATTGCTCAGCTGGCCTGGGCGCTGAATGGAAGGCATTGACAGGCAGTGACAGCTTGCAAGGCGGGCAGTGGACACGGTTGATGAGGCAGACAGACAAGCAGTAGCATGCATGAGTGAGCAACGGCAGCACCGAATGAATGCTGTTTATAATCGATAGACGATGCTTGGTGCCACTGCCAGAGTCTGCATTATTTTGTTGGAAGAGTGCGAACAAGGAGAAGTAATATTTGAACATTAACGTCATTTCCCTTGTTCAACCCTCCTTTGGTCATTAATTATTAGACCGTAGACGGGTTTAGGGTTGAACTGGTTTCTTTGGGATTGTATTTCGTGGATTCTATTGTGTGGAAATTCCAATTATTCCTGGATATCCGATCGGTAGACTGGTTCGTTGAATCAATATCCAGCTGCTGTCAGATCGGTTGCTGAGTTTCACGAGAGATCATCGAAGGTAAGAATTCGATCAGATCGATTTGACAATGATGTTGGGGAGGGTGAAGTTGATCACAAAATGGACCAAGGTTGGTCATTGTATATTGACCCCTATAAGGGTATTTATTTAGCACCAGTGCGGAAATTGAGGTTTGAAATTTTAGCTGATCAAGGCAGAATAGTCAATTATTGGGTAAATATGTAGTTTAGCTTCTTAAGTTATTTATTGTCTGACTTTCAATGAACAAGTTGCAAAGGCATCTATGTTTTGAAATAATTTATTATTAATATTATTTGTAGCAGGCCTAGTAGCTTATTATTATTATTGCTATTATTATTGCTATTATTTTTTTTATTTTTTTCTAATAATTGCCCCATGATAAACATAATCCCTTTAGTGACTTCAACATTAACTATAAAAGCAGATTTGTCTGGTATGGAGACTATGGACCCTATTGTTTTTGTCATCATTGTTATTATTGTTTGAAAATATAATTTAGGGAGCTATTTGTTGCACTGAAATTCGAAAAATAATGTACATTGCTGAACTACACGTTTGCCCAACATTGTTTCCCATTGTTTCCCCATAATAATCTACCCGATGTTGTCTGTCCATTTGAGTTCACCCATGGGTATTTTGTCACATCAGCATTTCCATGGACTAATATTATTAGCATGGACCCATGTTGTATCTATATATGATTTATGTGGTGTGTTGACATGCTGGCAACGTGGCTCTGGTTTGAATTCCTGGTCCATAATGAAAAGCCAGAATTTAGGTCGTCCTGTTGATCTATAAAATGCAAAGCTTCTTCTTTATTTACCCACAAGACTTAGTGTACATTCTATAAGTCTGTCCAACACAAGTCATAATAGATTGAATGAATCATACATGTTAGACATTCTCGAATTGTCTTCTGTCAGTGTTTACTAACTGTCTGTGACTTCCAAGTATTGTTTGTTTAACGTGAGAAAATCTTAAGACCGCCACGCATTTGCACTGAATCCTTATGTTCCGTACAAATTATGTGTTCGAGTGGCCTGATGGCCTACTGTGTTTGCTCGCGGATAATCTTACATAAGGATGCATTTTCTGGCAGCTACTTTCAAACAATGTGCCCTGTATTTGTGTGTGTCCTTATGTATGGTCTTGTGTGTGTTTGTCTTTGTGTGTGCATGTGCTTTTGTTTGTCTTTGTGTGTGCGTGTGCTTTTGTTTGTCTTTGTGTGTGTGTTTGTATGTGTGTGTTTTGTATGTGTGTTTTACAGTGCCTGGAGGTTATGCATTATGCAGCTCTGTTTAACTGTTCTTGTTCACCTGACTTTTTGGCCCACTATTGCGGTGTTATTTTCCTTGTGTTATTGGCCTTATAAGTTCCCTGTGCTGCTATCGAAGACTATCTGGAGCTCATTCAGATACATGGCTTACGTTACACATAAGGTATCTACCGGGTATCATATGTATTTATCAAGAGCTTAATATTGTGCCTGTTATGTACCTCAGAAAAGTGCTGCAGCGAAAAACTACGTTTATAGGGCAGTTTGAGAGTATTTTCTACGCAAGGGCAAGTGCAACAGCTTACGACTTATAATAGCCAGTTTCACAAGGCTGATTTGATATATGAGAAGACACAATGAGCTTTAGTTGATGTGCGGAAGCATGGCACCTGCATATCTCCACAGCCAGCAGAGCGCAGCAATCAGCAACTTAATTGACTTGAAAATAGGAACCAAAGCTCCCTGCTGTATGTCAGGCAGAGCAGTTGAGGCATGTACCACCAAGACGATTTTGAAGAAATCCACTCGGCAACGTGAAGCATCTCGCAAATACATAGCGATATGTTTGAATATATTGGCTTACTCAATTCAACTGTGGTTTCTGATAAACTGAAAACTGTTTGCATTTATGTTTTCAGATTTTTTAATGGAGCATCAGCTGATGACCTGGTGTTAAGGACTGTGCTTGCTCTTTAAGCCATCAACATGGTGTCCTACCAGCAGGAGCGCTTTCCTGAATATCGCAACGATCTTGGTTGCGTTCGAAACCGAAACTCGTCATTTGACCTTCAACGAGATACGGTGAAGTTTGAAACCCGTCGCAAATCTATGACGGAAGATTTTGTCAAATTGGGACTGAGACCTCGAGAGGGCGATTGCAATAGTGGTAACGTCAGGAGCGTCGGTGCAAATAAACCGGTTCTGACATCCACTTTTGCGGATGTCGAAGCTCTGAAGCAGCAGCTTGGAAAGGAAAAGAGGTATGGTAGTCTGCGGCGAAACAAACTCTGCTCCGAGTTCATGGCACCGTCGGCTTCTACCACGGCAAATGCATCAGTTACACAAAATGGAGATGTAGGCGATTTTGATGCTGGATTGCTAGTGTGCAAAAACATTGACCGGAGACAATCTTTGAACCTTTGCTCAAGCAGAGGTGGTAGAATGGACAACGGTCGTTTTGGAAGCGTAAGGCAGAAATACTTAGGTAACGAGTTTTCCTCAAAAAAGACGCTGAACCAGCTTGATGAACTGTGTGACGATCACGACGATAATCATGGCGCTGGTGTTTCTGAACTGCGGTCACCAGCGTTTGAGTCCAAAGAAGTTGCTGAACGGCCTGGGTTTTCGTTGAAAGCCAAGGGCTCATCAGCAAGATTTAATTCGGGTGTCTTTTGTAAACCTCGATTCGGACGCCACTCGTTTGGAGATTTTGATTTTAAAGTTGACAGTGCAACTTCGAATCAGACATTAAGCACACCACGTTCTGCTGCAGTTTCTGCAGATGTATCAACAACCGTGGGTCAAGAGTTAGGCAATTTTTCACAGTGTAAGCTCGATGAGTCTGGTCAGATGTCAACAAAGACGAAGGCTTTAGAAGCGACGGTTCATCGTGATGCCAGTCGTCACGTCCTACGAAAGCATCACTCAGCAAGCGATATGGCGCATTCCATTTACAGGTTGCATAGTGAAACGCCTCTGCCAGAATCTCGTGAAACTGAACGTGGTAGCTGTGAATTGGAAGGTCTGCAGCCAGACACCAGCAGTTTCCAGTTTCCGAGTTTCGATGATTTCAAGCGGATGCATCAGGAGAAAAGTGCCTTTGCCACCAGACGAGCTGCTTCTGCAAACTGTGTAATCATTCCAGAGGAAGATTTGGAGATTCAAGGACTTAGTCCTGTGATTGATGTCTCCTCCAATGTGAATAATCCCACTTCCTCTCCTGTTGGTGAGTCTTCAGAGTCAAGAATCGATGACATACGTATTGATACTCCAATGGTGACCCCTAGTCATATCATTACTCATCGCCATGCTTCATCAAGTGCGACATCTTCTTCATGCGTCAATGACATCAATGATAAAGATGTTCTTGTTCAAGACGAAAACGATGGACTTGTATCTGGCGATGCGAATGAAGAAGTGTTCAGTGATGAAGAAATAATGTCGACTAGTCCCATAGCAAACTTACTGCAGGTGAAAAGCGATTTGTGTGATCAGCCAATTTCTTGTGGTTCTCTCTGTGGTGATGGTTATGGAAAGCAGGAAGTGGAGGATGTTGCATGTAATGCCGAAGCTGATGGAAATTCACAAACATTCAGCATTGCTGGAACTTTACCAGATACAGACCAAATTGCCAGGTTCAGTCCTTCAGTGAGTATATTAATATAAAGTTGATCAATTTGATGACTGACTAGATTACATGAAACCTGAGAAGGCCAATTTTCCATTGAGTGACTAGGCTGACAAGGTCAAAACAGCTCCCAGCCTTTCAATTAAGTTTTTTTCATGACAGGATTTAGTAATGCTCAGACATGAGTTATCACATTTTGACCCTTAAATAGAAAATTATTGAACCAGTATAAACAACTCTATAAAAATGCATTTTAGCCATGGTCAATGGTCTTACAAACCAGATTATGTGGGCCATACCAGCAGCCTTGTAAAGCAAGATCAGTCAGTCATTTATTGTTGTATGTCAAGTGATAACCTATTGTCTTATTGGCCTGGTTGTAATAATCCATTTTGAATACAAATTCATATCACATATAACTCAAGTGCAAGAAAGATATGCATACCTCTTTCTATGACAATTTGACATTTTCATACGCTTCAAGTTGCAGTGGTTGTTTCTTTTTCAGAATCTATCACGTGAAGGTTCAGTCACAGACTTGACAAGAGATGCCAACGAACAAGGTGACAAGACATCAAGCAATGCCATCATCTTTGAGGCAAAACCTAGTTTTCAGGAAGAACAAACAGAGCATCTGCAGGTGGAGGAAGAGGCGGAGGCGGAGGAGGAGGACAATAGCAAGTATAATCCAGAAATCTGGAATTTCTTGGCTTCTTCTGAAGTAGGATCAGCAGAAAACAATTCTTCCACTTCGAGCAGTTTTGAAAAGGAGGTATGCTAACTGTTAATTGTCAAGTATCTATTTAGCAATCCTGCCCCTACCGTGTCATATCTTAATATAAGTGGATTAAGTGCTGGTATATTGTTTATTTAGCCTGTTGTATTAAATAATTTATGTGTAGTTACTAGTACATGATCATGTAATTATGTCATTAGTCAGCACTGAACAGGGTGAGAATTGCGGGGGGGGTTGGGGGGGTTCAACCCCCCCAGTCATTTTTAGAGCCCCATGTTAAAGTATGTTTTTCATACCCCAATTTCAAGTTTATCATAGGCCAACCCCCCCAGTTATTTTTCCACAATTCTCATACTGGCACTGAAGTAATACAAGAGCAGAGAATCAGCTGATCATCTATTATCTAGTAGTGCCTTTTAACATGTTTAGTTTTTTTACAGCATTATATATCGATAGTTGTGGCTGTTTTATGCATGTATTGGTATGTAAGTAATTACACAAACTGCCATAAAATTTTAGAGTTTTTGCAATTGTTTTGCATCGTTTTAGGATTTGAAATGCGCTGGTTGTGGTGATAACATTAGCACGTACAATGAGAATGCCAGTGATGCCAGTAAATCCATTTGGTGTCGGAAATGCTCTTTGAAGAACGAAGAATTGCAGAGAGCCGTTCGTGAAATCATCGACACTGAAATCAGTTACGGCAAAGACCTTGGTGTTATTAAAAATGTATGTCTGGCATAACTGCAATTTTACTTGAATTTGCAGATGACTGCACTGCATAAGGGTCTTGACCTAAATGCATGAATTTGTCTTGACCTGAATGCATAAACGTATTCGAATTAAAGTGAAGTGTGATCATAAGCTTTGAGGAATGTTTATAAATCACTGCTGAGAAGTTGTTAATGTCATGGCCTGGCGTTAACAGGTGTTTACGTAATTAATAATATGGAGGCATTTTAACACCTATTTAACAAGTTCAGAGTCCTTCATTAAGTTCCGAGCAGACAAGATTATTTATGAACTCTGCTTGAGTACGAAATTAAAATTGATCTTGCTTTCAAAATATTGAATTTTCCTACAGTCCTATGTTTCTCTGGTCCCTGAAGAAGTTTTTACAAGACCTACACTACAGATATGTATAAATGCAATAGGCTTTGTATTAATAGTAAAGTAGGAAAATTACAGTAGTAAGATGATTGGTATTTCTGATAATATAGTTCACATATTTAATATTTCAGGAGTTTTATGATCCATTGAAGAAGAATGGTCTTCTAACTATTGATCAGCTACAGGCGATCTTTCTTAATCTTGATGAACTAATCATGATTAACAAGTATTTCGTCGAAAAACTCGAGAATGTCATCAAACTGACTCGACAAAAATCAGATGAGGTCAGTAGATTGGTTTTTAAAAATAATTTTTGTTATTCTAAGGAGTTTGAAATTCACTGAATTAGCAGCTATGGTGTCATCTATCCCGAATGTCTGCACCCAGAGACTACAATTGGCTTCCGCACCTCAGATTTACATTTCGTTGTGAACTGTTACAAATCTATTTAATAATAATAATACTGTTTGAGTTTTTGCACAGAACTGAAAGTGACCAAAGTCAAATTTAAGCTTCAAGAAGGAAGGAAAACTTTCTTACATCATTTTATTTCTAATTTTTTCTTATACTTTGTTTATCACCTATAGGTGTATTTATGTATGTACCAGAGCAATAGTATAATACCTTACGTAACTCAGAAAGGTGTTCTGACCCCTCGCCAGAGGGAATAATTCTAGCCTGAAGGGAAAGAAGAAGAAGAACTCAGAAAGGTGTTCCAGCATGGCTATGTAGGAATACACATGAGAGCAGTAGAACTGCACAAGTATACAGTCCAATGTGCGCAAGCGTGCATCATAGTTTATATTTCTTTTATTTCCTTTCTATTTCATATTTGTGTTTAAATTCTTGCAGAAATGTCCGACGGCCAGTATCGCGCGAGTGTTTCTGGATTCGGCGAACATGCTGATGGCATTTCAGACATACTGCATCAATCAGTCTGGTGCGCCTCCCCTTCTCGACCAGCTGAGCCAGGAGAGGGAGCTGCTGCGGGTATTCCTGGAAGAGTCCCAGAAAGAGAATCCAATTCTACGAAAGATGGATCTCAAGTCCTTCCTTATCGTGCCAGTCCAGCGAGTCATGAAGTATTATTAAACGCATTGTTATGTCCTTGCCATCGCATTCAATTATTGCCATAATTACCAATCTTAATGCACTTAGATTAATTATGTGTAGCAGTTAAAATTCACATTTGTTAACTATGTTGTTTACGAAATGCAGAACATTTGTAGAAAAGATACCATTGTGAGAGATATTTTTATAGAGGTGCTATATAAATTGCTATAACATGCATGGCTGCATACTTGGCATACATGCATACTTGCATACTCAATTACACAATTAAATATGCATATATGGGCTATCACACTGATATACAACCTTTTGTATGCGTTTGCATAGATCAGCAAACTTTGAGATATACAATACAAAGAATATATTATGTGCAAATTGTGCATGTTTGTATTGAATATGTCAAGACATTTGTGAGGTTGTTAAAAATGCTCTGTATTCAATTATGATCTGATACATAAATACAGTATATGGGCTACATGCATTTCAAACTGTTTTGATGATCACCTTTGAGTCGGTATAAAACTGGTTTTAGTGGGGGGGCAGTTTGAATCGAAGTGATAATCGTATGTGTATGGATACACTGTATCTCTGCTGTAGATATCCTCTGCTGTTGGATCGACTACATCGTGTTACTCCTCCTTCTGTTCCGTGTCTGAAAGATATTGTTGTTGCGAAGAAGATGATTGAAGAAACACTGGCACATATCAATTCAGTAAGTTGATATATATTATATACATAATATTATATATATATAATTATATATAAATTTTCGTTTTATTGAGAAAATAAACGGTCATCATAACGTGACAGATAACTAGCACCAAGAGATCAGTGGAAAAGTCTAGAATCTAGATGAATCCTGTATAATTACTTGCCCAGAATTCTTAGTTGTTATCAGGGATTTTATTACATGGTGAAACAAAATCTGAGATGTCATAGTCAAACTGGTTATGCTGGGGTAACATATTTTCTACCTAACAACTATTTATGTGTTGGAACGTCTGTGTAGAACCCAATATAAATGTATACCGGTATATAGAAGTCCATGATTTTACTGCTTTCACAAATTAAGGTGTAATACTGTAATTTAACAAATTTGAACCATCATGGAAATATTTTTGTTAATTTTTCCTGGTGCATACAAATTCAAAAGTTGCTAGTCTCATATTAGAACAATGCAGAAGTACCATTGCCAGCACATGTCATGCAAATTGTTTGTGAGTTTTGTGACAATGGTTTGTGGCAATAGATTGGGACAATAGTTTCAGACAGCTGTTTGTGACAATAACCTGTAGCAAAATTTTGTCTGTGACAATTTATTTTGACAATTGTTTATGAAAATTGTTTGTGACTGTGATTTGTGGTATAATAATTGTCTGTGGCAATTGTTTCTCACAACAGAAGACAATAGGTTCGATTAAGTGGAAACGAAGATCTTCATCAACGCAGTTTCTCAACAAAAAGAACATTCTCGAGAACATCGAATTTACGCAGGTATTGTGCTGGATCAAGCATTCAAATAGAATTCATCTGGTATTAGTTTGTGATAAATATTCACTATGTAATGAATTGAAAATATGTTGGAAAATTTGTGTACATTGTCTTATATTCTGTTTTAAGAAATGGGAAAGCATTGTATGTTTCATCAATGGACTGAATTTCACTTTTCTGGTAAAGGTTATTCCTTGCCAACTGTATTTCCATTTGTATTTCTTCTGAAGATGTTGCTCTACCTAATCTGCTGCAGACATACTTATCATATGCAGCAATTAACTTAATGATGATTGTATTTTCTTGGCATTTGTGAAGAAACATGATACCATTGTTCAACTGTATACTGAGTGAGTTTGATGACTTCGGTACACTGAGCTGTTCTACTGTGAATTATAATTACTGCTCGATGGTTTTTTTTTTGCTCCTTTTCTCATTTTTGCAAAAACTTTCTTTGCTCTTTCTGCCCTATTTGGTGCAATAGAGGTGTTCATATTTCAGCATAATGTGCATATGTAGTCACCTTATAAATAGTAGCAATAATTGTGCTTGTAAATAAAACAATTTGTTGGTGCAATGTGATTTGCATAATTATATAAGCTTACCCTATACTTGTAAATATATAATCTTTCTAATTTTTTAAATACATTGTTGTGGTATAGAGCACAGATGACAAAAGTATTATTGAAAAAATTCTGATTTGGCCAGTTACGTTCAAAAGAAATCTATAGTCATGAATTTTTTTAATGAAATTTTAAAAGTGAGGTTTTGCTGCAACCTTTGAGGACTACTAATACTATGAACAGTTGTGAACATTCATTCATTCAATCGTTTCAAGAATTTATATAGCGTCCCTTCAAGAAGCCCACTCGGAGGCATTGTTATTGCCTGGTTGATTATTTTCTATTATAATACAATAAAAAAGCATAATATTATTATGTATTTTGTTATACTATATTACAGCTGTGTCTGGATCTTCTTGGCTGGAATCGATATGAAACGTATTTTGTGATGATGGGCAGACTGCTCTGTGCTCCACTGATCAGTCCAAGATGGAGTCAACAGCTGTCCAGTCTCAAGTTTCAAGCGGTCCATTGCACGGTTGCCACCCTAGGCATGGTAAGGGTTTCAGCACATCCATACAGGGTTCTACTTTAATACATATAATTGTTTTGCTTTGTTAACTAAGTGTTTAAGGTAATGTCATTAATGCGAACTGACCTACCTTCCAACACCCATCATGCTTCCGAGTTTAAATGTCTAAATTTTCCAAGCAACGCCAGGTAATTCAGCTAGTGTCATATATAAGGGTGTAGAAGGCTTTGTTTTTATACATTTACCTATGCTTTTTCAGATGCCAAACTACAAAGAAAATTCCGTTTGCTTTCCTCAGGCATCAACAATGCGTGCAGCTGCACTGGTCATCGTAAAAGAACGCTCCGGAAAGTACACTCCATTGCGAGTGAGTGGTTGAGAACTGCTCTAAGAAACAAGTGAAGCTATTGCTATTCATAAGGGATATTCACTATTACATCAGACAATTATTACTGCAAAGGCTTAACGAAGTCCTAATAACAGTTGAACCAAAACAAACTCTTATAATTTTTATTAAGGCCTTTTTACACTTTAAAATCAAAAATTGCAAGCACGAGTAATCTATCAAATTAACAGATAATCTCAACTCAGAGTCACGTGACTATATGATAATGATGATACTGCAACTGATTTTAAGTTATTTATTCCACTTGCCAGTCCTTGACACAATTCTTTACTTGTTGTTTACTTTTTACTGAGTCGCAATTTAGTCAGCTGCTGGTCAATATTTTGTGGTAGTGGTTTTAGTTGCTGTGTTACAGCAAAGCTGATTATCATTTGCCCTCCTCTGTTATCGAAGCATGGGACTGGCAGTACCAGAAGTGGCAGAGGTTTACTGTGAGTTTAGCAGTAGAAATACAGTATTGAATTGATAGCTGTTTCTGTGGTTTTTCTTGTCAACTTGGCAATGATTGACTTTCAGGAGCCATTGCCTTTGGAAAAATGTATCGTTGCAATGGATCCCGAGGTTGCGGCAGTTTTTGAAGTGACTGAAATGAATAAGGAAGCATTCCTACTGAAGGTGAATGTAATATTCATTCTGCAAGTCCACAGTATTCCATTGACATTTGACAGAATGTTTCTATCTTTGTTTCATTTTCAATAGTTCTGATAAATAGCAGATGATCCACTTCGAATCTTGTGACATAATTCTGATGCAACACGATAATACTTCGGCCGTACATATATTGCATTTGAGAAAAGGCAATTGTAAATAATTCAAGAACTTTCTGCGCTTTTGATAGTTATGTATATTGTATGGCAATGTATGCACAATTTAACAATTACTACCCTAGCAATATGCTGTCTTCTTGGTCTTGGCTGACCTTCCAGATTATGCCCTGTGTAGACAGAACAACCTGGCTATTGTGGACTTGATTTGATACAGCATAAGTGAATAAGCTGACCTCTCTGATGCAGCTTTTGTATGACACAAAGAAATTTCACAGATTTACATTTGCATTACGTTTACATCTGGTAAATGTTTTTTATTGTCTAGGGTGAAGACGCTAAGGAGACGGAGACATGGTTCTGGCAACTGCGGATGATAACAAAGGACATCGGTCGCTGGAGAAAGCGAAGAAATGCTCTGGCAAACATCGTCACGCACAGACTTGACCACTCATGATGACACGTTGCACAACTAGTCATGATTGACATCATGAATCAAGTCATGACGAGACAATTCATGATACTGTTACGCGCAAGAAGCTTGCCTTTTCGTCCAACTGTAGTTTGTTCAAACTTGGGATTGGATGCGTTGTTGCCACGATTCTGTTGGACTTTTATGCACACACCTTGCCTCCATCAGCATGGAATAAAATTAGCCAATTGGTGCAGGGGGAAAGGGGGGTAAACTGCAAGTCGTTTCACCCAGGCATGCAATGGTCCCCATGTCCTGTATTTTGCTTAGACGTTTGAACCCTGTTGGAGGGGGGTGGGGATTTCAAAGTCTAGCCTGAGAAGCAGCCATGGGTATTTGTAGTGTTTGTCACTTCTTCTTTGGCCCAGGGAAATGAAGGCATCTTCCCACCAGTAGTGTGCTCATTATACCTACGTTGACTATGGGTACTGTAGGTGAAACATAAAACTCGAAACAAATTTCTGCCCTGATAAGATTTGAACCTTTGACATCTCGGTTAAGAGCCCACCATGCACACCACTAGACTACTGTGTACCCGGAGCAAAAATTCCTTTTATTCCACTGTGTGATGTTAGAGACTAATGTTAGCAAAGAGGAACTTGGCAATTTCTCTTTTACAACCAGCAACAGGGTATATTGTACATGTATAAGTTTATATCATGCACAGTAACAATAATTTATTGTGTATCTATTAGCAGTTGAACTGTTCACAGTGTAAATTTGATGTTGTTATGTGTTCGAAGTCTTTTTTCCCCATCAGTCTTTAAGTTCTCAATCATGGTTAGGCACTCTCACACTTTGCGTTGATATAGCTTGTTGTATACATCACACTCAGAGGACACAGTGGTAATAATGTGGTATTCAGTTTAACCTCGAGAATATGTGAAGCTGCACTTTTGAACTTTTACAGGTGAAGCTTAACTATACTCAGCTGACAAAAAACAGACGATCAGTACTGTAGTAAAATAAATCAGTAGAACTATAATACTTCAAATGTATTTGTCACATTTGACCGCACTTCTTTACCTATGTGTTGTCACGAAAACATAATCTGATACCAGCTTAGTTTAAGTTTTATATTAATAACCCATACAAATTTTTCTTTTTATTTCACGATACTCGATTGATGTCCTTTCTGTAAGAGTAAATCTGTGTTCTATCAAAACTTATGTTTTACTGAACCATGCTGTAAGGCAGGGCAGATTTCTGTGCTGTTCGGTTGAAGGGTGGATTTTAAAGTGCATGCTGTACTGATATAATAGTGAATGGCAAATTTAGATGCAGAACTCAAATGGGGCAGAACGTCCATTTGTCTGCAGTTGGGTCACAACAGTTTATTTTATTTATTTTTATTTATTTACTGAAAATTTGATATAGCGCTCCTTCAAGGTTACTACTCAGGAGCGTTCCCAGTCCAACCCCGGTCGAATAAGACAGTCTTGAGAAGAGAAAGAAATGAAGTAGAAGTAGAAAGGCCAATAGGTATTTGACGAAGGATAACAGGGAGCTCATTCCAGTTGGGTCACAACTGCTTATCACTCTTTTGAGGACATCCTTAAACTAAATTGGTTATCACTGAAACACAAAGAACACGAATCAGTATAAACAAGGCACAATTCCTGCATTTATGAGCAATAGGACAATCAACAGAGTTAGTTAGATGCACCAATACTTTCAATTCGCAAATCAATGTCACTTGGGTCCAATGAAAGATCCTAAGCTATTCAAGCTAACTCAAATATTTACAATCATGACATTTCATAATCGTATATCTGACTAGTCGTCCATTAAAAAAAAGCTCATTGAGCAATTTTTCATACACAGTTCTCATCACTCGAATCAGAAAGAAGAAAGCATTCAAGTAATATGTACAGTGTTTCGCTAGAAAATAATTTCAGTCGAAAATTGCAGTGGATGATCGACTACTGACCAAAAGCTGTCTACTGTTTTAATTTACTGCCTTGAAAAAGCAAAACACAGTAACTTTGACTCTTATAGTAAGAAATTACTGTGTTTTGCCTTTTCAGGGAAGTTTAAATAACAGATTAGATGTTCACTGTTCAAACATATCAGCGTTCTTCACGTAAGCAAATGAATCAGGGTTCAAAGTTCGAACCTCGTCGGACACATATCACATCATTCTTATACGGAGGCAATTCCGTTGTAATTATTTTTAGTGTACAAGGCCACATAGGTCAGCTGGGGACATCAAGAGAGATGATCTCCGGAAGTGGAGTTGAGATCTTTTCCGGTTCATGTTCCTCGAGTGACTTCATGAGATTGTTGATGCTTTTCCGGACACGAAGAATCGAAATCCTAGCGCCGGGTTTTTCCTTCCAACACTCGCTCATCAACCGCCAAACGCCCTGCATGACCTTCAAAAGTATCAAACATTCCAGTTGATCAGAGATACGAAGATCAGGAATACGAAATATCAAGTATATTAATTAATGAGAAAGGAAAATCACTAGCTGTACTCAATTTATCTTGCAATTCCTAATATCGTAGACATAAATTGCAAAATTCTTCTACAGATACTTTCGTTCAACTTTCATGAAATTCTGTTTTCAACATAAAAAATATAAAATTATAGTTCTACAACACAATACACTTTTTGGTGCCAATTGTGACTTTCATGTTATTTAATAAAAATTCACATGGATATAAACTGGATTCTCATAAAACTATAGGCCGTAACCTAATTCAGGCTAGCAAGGAACACCTCTGACAAACTTCAAAGGTAAGCTTACAATACCACCATCAACCTATACAATACACATGCTTCTCTTTCTCTTGACATCAGTTCTCCAACTGAATTGCTGAGGTTGAGGGGTTCAACCCATAGTCTTTCTTAGGACACCATAGTAATGTCTTCATCACACACCCCAACTCCACATAAATCAAAATCTGACCCTCAGTTAATTTCTCCCACAATTCTCAAACTGCTAACCATTGATGTTTTCCAGTGATTTGACGGCGATGGTCTTCGCCGATGTAAGCAGACGATGCATTTCATCTCATCGAAACTCGGATCGTTTGGAACGAGGTCGTAGTAGGGTAACTGGTAGCTATCGGCAACACCTACAACCATGCAGTCAATCAGAAGTTAAGCTAAGTATCATAGCCAGTCAAAAATTTGTGGGGTGCGGTGGTGTAGTGGTGGCGTCGTTGCATTGGAGCCGGAAGGTTCGAGGTTCGAATCCACCTCGCCGCATAAGGACCTTGGGCAAGTCCTTCACTCACAATTGCTCAGCGCGTCGGCGTGAAACTCCGATGCAGTGTCCGCTCTCCATTCGGGAGCGCCTCTGAGTAGTAAAGAGCTTGAAGGGGCGCTATAAAAAGTGCACATTCAAACAAATAGATCACTTGAACAACGATGTAAAGAGGATAATTCGATTTATCAGTCCATCAATCAATATCTCAACCACTTACAAGCCTCATATGTGCTAAAATCGATTCGGCTCTCAGCATATGCAAGACTCCTTGGGAATATTTTCGGACTACTATCTGGTATTCTGGATGGCTCTAGTTCAGTAAAGAATTTTTAATGCTCTAGATACTGGCGTGATCCAATCACTATAGAAGGTTCAAATTAATAGGCTTCTAAAAGGCATTATATAATATGTGTCACCACATTGAATTTATTGTTACCTGACGTTATGACATTATTTGGGATTATCAATAAACAATGGAAACAGCCGCAACACAAATGACAATCTCATACTATCCCTGAGATTAAAACAGATGCATTAGGACATCATTTAATGCTCTAGTCGACTATCATTGAAATTATATAATTTTTACATGGTTTTAACACTCTAGTGACCTCTAATTGGAAACATATCATTTTAATAGTTTAAAAACATGCTATTGACAACACATAATTTTTAACATAATTTTAGCACTCTAATTACCCATCACTGATCACTTTTAACTTTCTAGGAGCCTGCAATTGATTATTATTATTATCATCGTTATTAATGCAACTTTAACGCTCTAAACACCTACCACTGATTAACATATCATTTGAAAATTCCAATCACCTACTAACGATTGACAGTTTTTAACATCCTCATCAACTACCTCTAATAACATACCATTTCAGCATAATTTCATCACTCTAATCACTTACCATCGATAACACATCTCCTTGCAATCTCCCACATGACCAAACCGAACGCGTAAACATCCGCCTGTCGAAACGAGTCAAACACATTCACGTCCAGCATTTCGTTTAACACTTCCGGCGCCATGTATCGCTTCGTGCCGACCTTGCTGTTGGCGGCGCCAAGGTCAACCTCTGACCCTCTTCGCTGCGACTGCACAACCGCCAACCCAAGATCGGCAATACAGCACTGTCCATTCGCCATCACCAGAATGTTCTTGCTCTTTATGTCGCGATGTGCGATCGCGCGTTTTCCCTGCGTTCCCACGATTTCGCCATGCAAGTGCACAAGTCCCGCAGCGGCCGACGAAATCAAACGCATCATTTCCTGTATCGTCAACGTATGCAGTTTCAGGTAGTCGTAGAGTGACCCGTGTTTGTGGTAGTGCATGATAAGCCACAGCTGCGTGCAAGAGTTGCGTGACACCGTGTCGGACGCAATGAAGCCGAGAATGTTCTCGTGGCGTAGTAATACCGTGTTGTAGATGCGGCACTCGTGGTACCAGAAGGATTCGGCGTACGAATGGAAAATCTTCACCGCCACGTTCTCGCCGTGGTAGTCGCCTCGCCACACCTCACCGTAACGTCCTTTACCTTGAAAGAATCAACAGCAACATATGAGTACTGTAGTTACTTAGCTACTTGTGCTTATCATGCCTATCAACTGTTTTGCAAGGCACCCTTGTGCTGTGTTATGGCGACATATAAATTGTCATAATTATTATAATCGTTATTATTGAACCCCCTAAAGTGATTAAGTAAACATGTAATAAGTATATTCTTTATCTAATTCTAACCAACTACATTCTGCATTTTTTGGTGCATAATACATTTAAAGAGATAGTATAAAAAGATACAAAGTATTTCACACAAAAAGTACAGAGCCAGTTAATTCGGATAACTTATTTCCATGGTGTCTCAATATAAAGTTGCCACTGGATTGCTTTCTTCTGAACATTCAATAAAATACAGGTGCTGTGCTGCATCTGTAAGACTGTAACTCTAAGAAAAACTGATCCATATTCAATGGCAGTTAATAGTCTATGCCTTCCAAATCATGCACTCAATAGCATTATCAGACATGTCACCCCACAACCAATTTTAAACTACATTATGATTTTGAATTGAAGGTGATGGAGTTTTTACTGGACTTGGCCTCCTTTAGACTACTCTTATGGATAACCCTTTTTGACTCAATGCAGAGCTTGTAAATAAGCTGGTGCTCATGCTTGGCTTTCAAGTGGCGCTTAAGAAATTTGGAGATTACGATTACGATGTTATACAGAGGGAACTGTGCAGACATGAGGGAGATTACACCACACAAATGTCAACACAGTAATTAATACAGATTTAGGCCTACAGATACACACTGGAAACTTTTACCATGTTAAAGGAACAGGGACTAGCTTGCGTTGAAGGTGCGCAGATAAATCCGTTTGCACCGCAGGGCAAGGAAACTGAAATGAGTTAAAAATTGAAGATGGCTTACTGATGAGGTTGAGAAGGCAAATGGAGCTGGAAACAGTTCTCTGAGCGAGCAAAGGCATTCCGGATCCACTTCCACTGGAACACGATTGTTCGTACAGCACCTGAAAAAGAGAATTTTTTATTATAATTATGTGCAAAGATTTGCATAAATGCTTAAACCTCTTTTTGTCATGCAACTGTTCACTATTTCCAAATTCACGGTTCAACTTCAGATAAAAGTCCAATGAACAATGAAGATTTAGGGTCCAGTGAACAAATCAGTCTTATAGAAGTAGCCTAGTTTGCTAATGACAATGTTGTAATTACAAGAATTTTCAAGGAAATCTTGGTGACATCATTAAGCAGCGCTAATTAATGGTCCTTTGTGTGTTGATTATCTCCATCTCAACAAGAACTAAATGGCATATCCTAAAGTTGTTCCTGCTTAGCATAACTTTACATTCAGATACTTAACAAACAGAGTAACAAAAAGAATACAATGCTCCAATGAATCGACTGAACCTCTAATGAACAATGGCACAGTACACACAAGACAAACAATGACTGAGATAATACAATGAGCAAAGGTGCACATTAATTAAATTGGACACTGAATAATTAAGAATTGGTCCTAATAATGGCATCGTCACTCGTCAGTAGCAAGCTACTTCTAAGATGTCTTACAGAATTAATCTACTGTCAGCACAAATGCTAAGAGTATGATCGATAAATCAATCAGTCAGTCAATCAATCAATCATCAGTATATTTTGTTGATCGTCATAACATTATTAAATGCAAGCAAGCAATCTAGACATTCATGTACAGTGGCATCAAAAAGGAAATAAGATTCTGCTAACAGGGTCACCATAGATTCATCAGCAATTATCCAACAGTGTCTTTTTAAACAATATGTAAAATACTACATATTCCTTCAAACAATACTTGTCTATTACTAAACTCACAACATTATAACAGACTATTCGTTTGTCGGAGATAATGGTAACTTAAAGATGAAATAAACAAATGGTGACAGAAAATTATGTAACCATTAACAATTCACAAACTAAAGTCACAGATGAAGAATGGAATCACGAGCAATCACCTTGCAAGTGCTGTCTCCCATTTGTGAAACACGCAAATCGTCAAACTGCGTTGGCAAGATTTCTTCTTTCGCAAGAATTTTTACGCATTTCTTCTTGTGACGACGGAGACGAATTCGCCAGAGAACAATAGTAAAGATAACAATGAAGACGACGAAGGCTAAGGCACCGTAGAGAGCTTGCTGTACAACAGGATCAAGTGGAAGCATTGCTAAAACAACGAAGTTATGAGAGAAAATTAAGTACCAATTAGTAAGTGCTAGTTCATTAATTAATCAGTAATTACCCTTCACAGTATCCAAAAAGATAATGACTGCAATTGTAATGATCAAGAAACCAAGTAAGATGCATTGTATTGGTGTATTGCATCCTACTGCAGAGGATGATAAAGCATGGATGTCAGGCTGCTACCCCCCCCCCCCCCCACCACCACCACCACACGGCAGACATGAGGATCTATTAAAGAATATTCTTATCTTATCTTATCTTAAAACAGTCAAAGTTATGAAGCATGTATAAGTAAGTGCTAGTTCATTAATTAATCAGTAATTACCATTCACAGTATCCAAAAAGATAATGACTGCAATTGTAATGATCAAGAAAACCAAGTAAGATGCCAGTAAAAGATGAGTCTTACAATATCAGATGTGCTTTCATTTAACATGAACTTCTGTCTATGATAATTATTAATTTAAAGAGATTAAAAGCAGGAGACAATTGAAGCAAAAGACGCATATCCAATGGAAGCGGGTGTAGGAATCTAAAGCATAACATTGTATTGATGTATTGTATCCTACTGCAGAGGATGATAAAGCATGGATGTGAAGCTGCAATTCCCCCCCTTATATACTATAACTTTATATACTATAACTTCAAATTCTTGCATCTGCTAAACATGATCCATGCACTCAATATGTTCCACACATTTTTTGCATTCTGTCTGCCTTTCTGTCTGTCTGACTATCTGTCTGTCTGTCTCTGTACCTCTGCTTACTTAGGTGTGTCTGCCTACAAACAATGGTTATTTCAGATTGCAGTTGTTTCGTTTACATGCATAACCAAATGAACATCGCATCGTGGAAAACTAAACTGCATAGTCAGTATGAGAATAATTGTGGAAAATAACTGAGGGTCATATGTTGATTTTATATGTAGAGTTTTCAGGGTTTCCATTTGGCATGGTCACAGAGCAAGGCTTCACTTCTAAAAAGTTAATGTTTTCTGCAATTATATATTTCGTGGTACATTTGAACTTGTCAATCCATACTAAAGACTCTAAATACTATGGATCCTAAGAAAGACTAGGGGTTTATCCGTCAACCCTCCCAGCAATTCTCACCCTGCGCATCAGAATTCCTAAACTCCCGAATCTGGCGAGTGAACATTGCATGACCTGATGAACATCGCAATGTCGAAATTCTGCACCTCTGGCACGCAAAAGGTTAAGTGTCTTCACCTGTTTCATCTGGACCGAACGTTGTCGAGATGTAGGATGGGAAGAGATGTCGGTTGCAGAAGTCGTCTGAATTGCAGCATTTGATGGACAGTGTGTTCTGCGCACCCACGTGACACGTCATGTCGGCCGACTCACGATGACCCATGCAGCCCATCGTGTAGACATCGGTATCGACTTCGTGAATCAATGCGGTGAAACACTACAGAAAAACATCCATTCATTAGCTCATGAAGCATGCGTGCATGGGTGCCCACTGCCCAGTGCCCCGACACAGGGGCAACAGGGAACTTGCCTTCTCCTGAAAAATTGACACCCATTTGTCAGCCATCACTTTTTGGTTTTTAATCAATTTCCCCGCACTAAAGCACTAATGATATTAATGATATGAATTAGGCCTATAGCGAATGATACAGAGCGAAACTGAGAAATTACATTTAAAAACCTCTATTAAAATACTCCTGTTCTTAATTTCATAGTTTGCATTTTTCTAGCTCTTGCTAACAAAATTTAACCATAATTTAATTTAATAGACATAGACATATTTTTATATGCAGTCATCCATGGCATATTGCAATTATTTGCATTCCACCAGCAGTTGACTGGCATGCATAGGTATGCACCAGGTAACAATGATAATATAAAAAAAGAGAATTAAAACAGGAGACAATGAATGCAGTGATTCGAGGAATGTTGTTTTTGTTTGCATCATCTAGCACTGAATGATTCTAGAGTGATTAACAAGTAACATGAGATAATAGAGCAGAAGTCCATGACGGGTGCCACATATCAATTATCAGAATCCTATGCATAAAGCATCCAGGACAAAATTCCATCACACCAAATGAAATGCTTCCAAGATGTTTCCAAGGTTTTTCCATCATGAAAATCCTTACTGCACACAACAATAGATAAACAATGCACTCCATAGACCCCTCCCCAACTGCATAGGCAGTGACCCCAGCTTGACCCCAAGACCGGAAATAACATCAACAGAGGTTGAGGTCAAATTCCTGACCTTAGTAGCAACAGGAAATGAAACACCAGATAAAATTCTCTTTATGGATCCATAATGGTACCACAAAACGCCCACAATAAAATTCACACTAACATCTTTACAACCCGCTAATTTCTCCTGCTAATTTCTCCGCTGGGCGTCTGCTTAGACCACACACACGCACGGGCGCACGCAAACCACACAAACACGTACGCACATATGCACAAATGCTTCGGCATAATATAACGCATCAGTAAATCAAGACCAGCCATTGGCAGCATAGTCGTCGAGTTAAGCAGGCAGATGATTAAGTGATTCTGAATGAGGTCGAGGCCAAAAAAGTCTTCACTGCCTCCGATCTATTTTAAAATAATGATGGTGCCTTAATTAGAACGTCCAGTATTCAAGTAAATATTGAACCATGGGGGTCCATTGGGGGGAAGATCATTAGACGTGCAACCCATCCTAGAAACTGAATACATACTAGCCTTAGAGTCATAGGGGTTTCTACTGTTTCTGTTTCTGTTTAGCCTATGAAATTTGTCACATTTTTAAAGCCAATTTGGTACTAGGGAACGACTACTAGTCTTAAGAGAGGCATTTAGACACTAGGAAACAAGAAATTACACTAGAGACAAGCAGGTATAGGGTTATCTACCCTATAGTCAGGGTAGGCTAATGTAAATTGAGAGGAGGTGGTCGTGTTCAAAGCCCATTCCAGCAGCACTCACCAGCAGCAGGTGCCTAAAACATCTGTTTAGACTTCAGAATAAACACTTGAAACAGGTGCCCTTAACAGCAGCACATCTCAACAACCCATTGTGAACAGGTGTCGTCTGCTTAGCATAGCGACATCATAAACAGGTGACCTGACTACATGTATGTATACACAATGCCTGTTCAATGCACAGGCACGCAGATCGGCCACCACCCCCCCCCCCCCCCCACACACACACACACACCCCACCCTCACAGGCAGTGGGTGGGTGATCCGCTCTGCATGTATAATCTGGACAATTGAAAGCAGCATCCTTCTTTTTACTCACTGTGTAATTACTGATGCAGTAATCCGTGGCTTCATCGAGGCAATGATTCTGTAGACTGTCACAGGCGCATTTGATCTGTCGCGTCACCAGTAACTGTTGTCCTGTACCCATGCTGGTGCTGCTGGTCACCGCTATCATGCCTAGCACAGACAATGACAACAATAACAAGCACAAAATACACCAGAGGCACTAACCTGAAGTTTCACTAATACCCTTTCATCTGTTTAGACATCAATTATACAGCATGTCAGTTCTATGCTGCGGGGCCTTAAAAGGTAAGGTATGGCAAGGAGAGGCAATGTAGGGCAAGGTCATGAAAGACAAGGTATCTGTAAGGCAAGGCAAAGTAATAGTTCCAGCCTCAATTTGAATATCGAGACATCCTAAAGCAGCCACTGAGATTCACAGGTGTCCTTTGCAACGGCACCATGTAAACTGTCGTAATTATTATCATCATTATTAACGTAGGAAAAGTAAGATAATGTACGGCAGTGTGATGCTGTGATGGTAATGTATATAATGCATGGTAATGCAGTCATGGTAATGTAAATAGAGTAGTTACAGATATTAAATGTGAGGTGAGGCTACATCAAGTGTAAGGTAACAGAAACCAATTGCTGGCTCATTTTATATTTCTATAGATATACAGTAATCATCGGTGTAAATGGTCCAGAGGCAGAGCATAAGTACATTACACAGCAGCAGCACCAATCTTACTCTGCAATTCCTCTCCCCTCACATTGCAGTGTTTGACAATGAAATGTGTCCGTTGTCTAGAGATGGAAAAGGCAGATATCTGCATTAATAGTATACCACAGCTGCATGAAATACTCTCCCTTCACAATAAAGAGAATCTGTTGAGCACGAAAATTTAAGTAACTTCAAAATAGAAACATGCGTAGGCCTACACACTACACAACTAATGTGTACAGCATTGACAAAAATTAATAGCATTGTATAGTTGTTTTTTAAATGTATCATCTTACAGGGAAACTTCTAAAATCATCTCTCATGTACAGCTGTAAGGACTTGCAGACATCTTTAGACTATTTACACATCAATTAGCAATTATCCCCACCCCCATGAATGTGAGCTGCTGTTTAAAACTGTAAAGCAGAATTTCTCACAGAAAGCAGAGCTATGTGCTAGACAAAGTAACATAAATTTACTGCTTCTTAAAAAGGACAAAAGACACTCAAACAAGTTCATGATGCAAGTTTGGTTAGTCTGAGTTTCAAGCTCAATCTCTCATTCGGGTAACCAGACAAAACTCAGCGGAATAAACTAAAAGTTGAAGCTGCTACTCTTCTTGAACTCAAAAATCAACTTCTACTCTGACTTGCACCTGTGATAACAAACTTAAAGTGCACTAAAATAAATGCCAAGCTTCACGGAAATGGTCTGCACCAGCTGTAGTGAAACACTTTCCGTATAGTTTATACATGATGGCCGGTCAGAAACCAGATAGGGGAATTTGTTGATGCAAACGCAACAAGGCAACTAAACACTTAGCCAAACAAAGCAGAAATCTATCTGGTGCTGATAAGGGATTTTGTTTATGTAACGATATAGACTATCTACGTATTTTAATATAAACAGCTGAATGTATTTTAATGTAAACAGCCGAGAGCAAGATCCGTCAGAGAACTGTAAAACATGGAGGTCTGGCTGTGTGTTTCATCTGCTGTTAGAAGCCATTAGGACTCGGTTACAGCCGAAACCTAATTCCCTTTGATAGCATTCAATAAGACAAGGTGTTGGAAAGTGTCATAATGACAGGTAGATGCAAAAAGGTAAACAAATAACACTGAAGAGCAACAAACCTAGATACGTCTGATAGTAGTTGTACCAGGTTCATGGCACCTCTCCCAAATTCAGCCTTTGTTCAGTTCTGGCATATCCACCAGCTGATACCAGTGAGTGACATGCTTGTATATGAGGATCTTCATTTCAACATCCTTGGGTAACTTAAAGCCCCAGTATGAAATAAGTATGTATATTTGTATGTATGCATGTATACATACATACAATGGATTTCTTGGGCACAGTGGTGTAGTGGGGGGTTCAGTGCCTTGGTGAATTGAGGTGGATTCAAACCTGGAACCCTCTGGCTCAAAGGCACCGAACCTACCACTACCCCACCCCACCCCACATATGATACTTAGACAGAAACGTAGTTATTTACGCAGATGATTGCGTAAGTAATGCATATCTCTGGTGATATCAACATATGTAAGACTAATGTATATCCTTTAGTGAGCCATGTTGCA